>JXTC01000145.1:346571-396121 GCA_002914845.1 Trema orientale | reverse complement strand
AAAAAAAAAAAAAAAGGGTCAGTACTATGGTCCTTTCTAAATGTTTTGATCCAATATTAATGACTGAGGATGAGCCCCGACTTCCATAGGCCTTTGGTTTGACAAACACCACCCCACCCCCCCGGGTAGTGGTCGTTGTTTTTAATAAAGCTCAGCGGAGCCGATTTCTCGTACTTGCCCAGTGTGCATCCTGTTAGCTACTTACTTTTCCACCGTCATTGGACTAGGCTTCCTGGATCTCCTTTCTTCGGTGCTGACAAACAACTCGACAGTCAAGAAATCCCCACACTCAATCAATATCCATCAGCTGACAATTTACAGGTAATGGTATTCCTTAGGATGTTAGGGAGAAGCATTCTCATTTTTTTCTCCTAATTTTATGTGAATCCTACACAGTTCTCCGATTTTCATATTTTGATAAACAAGAATCATTACCACATATATGATTCTTATTATTTTTAGTAAACATGCCATAAATTCATTTCCCTTTCCCTCTGTGTTTAAGTGAAATGTCCGAACACTGACAATTTCTCATATCATCATATACTCTCCTAGTTGACCTTACCCAGTCATGAAAGCTCTATTCCACGCACCAACAGAAGCCCACAAGCCAGTTTAACACCATAAACAAACATGGGCCCGAGCTAAATATCCACTGGGCGGCCCAGAAAGTCCCAATTGGGACGCCTGAGTCCAATCCCGTGTCGTTGGCGCGGAGACATCGGCCTTTTTTTTTTCTGCGGTGGTGGTGGCAAACGGAGACATCGGCCTTTGCTAACATTTTTTATTTATTCGGAGCAAAAAAAAAAACAAAAACAAAACACATTATTTATTTATTTATTTATTGTAAGGACTGCCAACATTAATTTTGTGGGCGAAAACCTTTACAAAGTCAATATTCAAGTCAAGTGTGACATATTATATTTCGTTGTGCTTCAAAAAACTAAATAATGTTGACCAAAAATGTAGTCTAAAGCATTGCTTCAAATGAAATCAAAGGCTCCTTTTTAAATTTTGTTTGAACTCACGTTGTTATATTCCTTTGCGCCTCAATTACGGAAAAAGAAAATTTAAATTTGGAATATTTCATTAAATTATGATTAAAAACTTAGTCAAGTATTGCTTCATTCCGATTTTTTTTTTAAATTCCATTTAGTTTGGTCAAATTGGTTAAATTAAGGTGAATTTTTAATTTTGACAAAAAGACAAAGTTAAAATATATATATATTCATAAAATAATTTTTTTCCTTAAGATGAGTAGTATTTTATTTTGTGGCACCCGTCCAATCTCAGCCGAAACAACGCAGAAATGGACAACTGATTTGCATATGCTGCTTGAGAAAGAAGAACCAAGTCAAGATGACTTTCGCGGTGTTAAAAAGATTATAAAGAGTTGGAGACATTCTCTATTCAAGTCTATTTTCATTTGAAATTCTCATTCGTGTCCATTTTTGTTATTTTTTCTGGTTTTTGTAGTTTTTTCGCCTCATATCATTTTTCTACATTGTTGCCGTTTATAAATCATTCTCGTTTCTCCGGTTAATATCAACTTGTAGCTCAATATCATTTATTTAAAGTCATCTTAACTAATGACCTCCACTATTATAAAAAGAGGAAAATAACTCACGCATATTGAGAGTCGAACTCCTGACCTAATACCTAATCCGTACCCCACCCCGCCCACTGATGAGCTAGCCCCAGTGGGCAACCACCAGTATTCTTTCTTATTAATGTCGTTTTCTATTCATTTTTTAAAGTCATTGTAGCTTCTTCTGCTTCATGATGTTGTCGTTCTTTGAAGTAATTTTTGTATATAAAATAGATGTGGTTTTTATGTGCGACACTATTCTTTTTAAGCTGTTTTTGTTTTCATTGATTGTATTTTTCTGAATTCGTTATCGTTTTCCTGATTAGTGATAGGATAAACTGCAAAAAAATAGCATGAGGTTTGGTTATTCTATAATTTAAACCCTGAAGTTTAGACTTTACAAAATAATATCTTGAGATTAAGAATTTCTGAAAATTAATATTCTGAATTGAATTTTTGAATAACTTTAACTGGCAAAAGAAAATAATATCCTTAAATTAAGTAGAATAATAAGGACTAATGTAATTTTAACGGAAGATATTATTATTTTTTTTGCTACTAAAATTGGTCAAAAAATCAATCGAGGGTATTAATTTTCAAAAATTCTTAATCTCATGATATTATTTTGCAGGGTTTAAACTTCAGGATTTAACTCAAACTTCAAGGTATTTTTTTTGCAGTTCATCCTTAGTGATATTTCAAATTATCGTTATTTATTTTGCTGTCGTTTCTTTCCTCAGTTGGTTCTCGGGTTCGTCATTTTTCCACTCTCTGTGTTCATTGTCGTTTACATGGTTGTTGTAGTTTCATTGTTGTTTTGTGTTATTCTCGTTAGTCAATATATTATCATACTCTATCTTGCCCGTCTTTAAGCTCTTGTCGTTTTCTCCGACTGGTGTCGTTTTCTGGATACACCCTCGTTTTTTCTTTATTCTCATTTACTATAATAAAGTTTACCATTGATTATTTTTTCTGGATTCACTGTATGAACAGCAACTTCGTAATATTAACTTTTATTTATTTATTTGTTCTCAAAGTATTGGTAAAAATTTAAAATCCATAAGATTTAGATTAGCATCCTATAACTATTAGCACGTAATACAAGCTGGCCTTAAATTGAAGGTCTTCAAACGATTTATACATAGCTATGTTAAATAGAAAATTTACTTGTACTCTTCGTTGTAGGATAATTTACAATAATATTCTTAGATATAAACCGGATCTTATGATGCATTGATGGACTATTGGCAGTTGAACTGTTAAACCCCTTTAATAAAAGATAGGTTCGGAAGAAGGTGGTAGAAGGTCGCAGAAAGAAAACCATCTACTCCTGTCTCTTTTGTATGATTGAAACTAATAGTATGATGAGATATGGGCTTAGCTTGAAAGTGCTAGAATTCTCTTTCTTTTCGTTTCTTTTCTATCACCCTTTTGACTATTATAATACCCCAAGAAACCAGAATCCTCTTCTCATCACTATATATGTAGCATGTTTTATGCTCTACCTGCATTCATTCAGAGCTTTGTTTCACTAGCAACTCCTGCAAGATCATAAATATTTTGGCCATTTTTTTAATTTTTTTTTTTCAGAAGTGTCTTGTTTTTCAGCTTAATTCTCTCGAAACATGTCTCTCATTCCCAGCATTTTTGGTGGCCGCCGAAGCAACGTATTTGATCCACTTTCTCTAGAGATATGGGATCCTTTCGATGGCTTCCTCAGCTCGGCATTGACTGCGGTGCCTCCTCCCTCTGCAAGAGAAACAGCAGCATTTGCCAACACGAGGATTGACTGGAAGGAGACCCCAGAAGCTCACATTTTCAAAGCTGACCTCCCGGGGCTTAAGAAAGAAGAAGTGAAAGTTGAGGTGGAGAAAGGTAGAGTCCTTCAGATCAGTGGGGAGAGGAGCAAAGAGCAAGAGGAGAAGAATGACAAGTGGCACCGCGTTGAGCGAAGCAGTGGGAAGTTCCTCCGCCGGTTCAGGCTGCCGGAGAATGCAAAGATGGACCAAGTGAAAGCTAACCTGGAGAATGGAGTGCTTACCATTACTATTCCAAAGGAGGAGGAGAAGAAGCCTGAGGTCAAGCCTGTTGAGATCTCTGGCTAATCATAACAACTAGGCTCACAAAGATGTTTCCTCATGCCGGGTTTATGTCTCTGTCATTTCCAAATAAACGTCCCAGCATTTGTGTTCGTGTGCAAGAGTTGTTTTATGTTTGTAATATGTGAAAACAAGAGTGTGCAACTTGTTTTTCAGTTAATGAATGTTCAGTTTTCTTTGAGGTTCTACTAAACCTCCCCACTTAATTAAGTTGTCTGATACTGAAGAAAGCAAAAGTCTATGCCATGCCTATTTCTTTTTTCTCCTAACCAAGATTTACTTTGAAATATCCATCCTAACATTCGGCATGAAAGAATATTCTAATTGCTATGCATGCTAATTATAGTCACATGTTGGTAAAGACAAAGCTGAACAAGATATAAAATTTGATAAGAGGTGCACTGAATTGGTTTGACAAAATTATGTAATAGACTGAATTGTATTTTACAGTATCAAATCCTATAGAATATAATGAAGCAGCGTCCCAATGTCACTACAAAATTATATACAAAAGGCCCTATTAAAAAAAATGAAAACAAAACAAAAACAAAAAAAAAAACAAAAACAAAAACAAAAACACAGGCTGTCAGTTTAGATGAGATTAATACAAAAGTGTTAATTCATCCTAGATCTCAAATTTTTTTTAGAAAAACTTCTAACTGGTAATGCACATGATGTAAAGTCATCCTTCAGATGATAGAAACTCCTTCACATTCTGTAGAATGCCACCCTTATCATATGGATTTGTAAACCTCACTTCTGTAGGGCCTTGCCCTGGACAGGCAAAATATCTTTTAAGGGTACACGTTTCAGATAAACGGTTATAAATATGCATAAATTATAGTAGGTGCTTTGAAAGATTGAAATGCCTACCTGGTTGGTATTGAACAATTAACTGGAACTCTGGATACTTGTGCCAATTTACCTAGATGGAATGACAAAAAAGATCAAGGAGGAAACAATGTTTATTATCATCCGTATTTCAAGCAACCAAGAAGAAATTCAAAGACTTATCACTTGAGGTCGACGGTAAAGAATGTGTTCCATTATAAAATTAAAAGTAAAAATAAAAAACGCAACTTACCCACTCCTCAGTTCTGATATTGAAACATATGCAATATGCATGCCATGTCAAAAAGGGCACCTGCCACACCAATTGGAGAATAGCGAACATCCTTGTACTCTTTGCTAAATTTTCAGAAAGACTGTCCTATTTATTTAATCGAAGAATAATCAATCAATCAATCCTAGAAACAGTACATAATCAATCAATCCTAGAAACAGTAGTAAACTGGTGATTGATGCTGGGAAAATATAGAACTTAATAGCGGTAATGAAGCAGCACTCTGAAAACACCACAACAAATGCAATTCATACCTCTGAACTAAGCCTTCTTGAGATCCCATACTTTGCAGAGTCTGAAAACAGAACAGCAATATAATAGACCAGTCATCGAAGCCAACATCAATATAATGTGTTCCGATAGTTGAAGAGATAGACATGTAAGTGCAAGAGTTGCGAGAAGCAACAAAAAGCAAAAAGGTTCCAACAAAATCTTAGGCTGAGACTGTAAGGTCTGTAGTTGGTATCTTATGGTCATCAAGTGGTGTTAAAGTTTAGCTGCCTTGTGATCGAGTCCAAAGCAATGAAAAAGCGAGGCTATAATTCATCTTCAATTCTAAAGAAATGATACAGAAGTACAGATCACTACTCTCTCCACAGATTTATGTGCTTATTATAAAGTGCAATCATTCATGACAGAATATTAACTTACAATCAGATAAGCAAGCCAGAAAAGAAGTTTCAGTAACAAGGAACCCAACCAAAAGAACCATGAAAAGGAGATAATTCTTTTGACCTGCAAAGAAACCATTTTAGAATCTGCTATGGTTTACAAACAAACTCAGCAAGAG
Organism: Trema orientale; assembly: GCA_002914845.1. NCBI lineage: Eukaryota > Viridiplantae > Streptophyta > Magnoliopsida > Rosales > Cannabaceae > Trema > Trema orientale. The sequence continues at coordinate 390,521 of JXTC01000145.1, read as the reverse complement.
AAGTAGTTTAAGGCCAACTTTAAATGAAATACTAGCATCATACAATTTTTCGACTAATTTAAATTCCAAATGAAAAACTTTAATGGAAAATATTAAAAATATCATTATCATCACCTATGCAGTTTCCAAAAGCAGGACAATGATGGTCAAAACCTTTTATGTACGCTTTGCAGGTCTTGCAATATCTCACTCTCCTTCCCAAAACAGAATCCTAAATGAGCATAAGGAACATTCAATCATGTAGATGGGAAAGAAAATAACAAACACACACAGGCATACCCTTGGAGCTAAAGAACCTATATACAGATGAGAAAAGAAAGAAATTTCATATTTACACCCTATTCCTTCTGCTTGTTTAAAGCTTATCTTCAACATTCATTACAACAAAAGAAGGGATGCAACTAGATTGATTAAGATCACAGAGAAGTTGAGTTCCTTTGGATTAAAATTGAATAAAGACGATTACTTCATTCGATTCATGACCTAAGCCACTCGTTGAAAGCTCCAATTCCTGCATAATTAGATAGCTAAGGTCATTGACTCTGCTATTATAGCCAGAATAATTATGCATGTTCAATTTTCAACCTCATCTCGAGCATTTAGTTCAGCAACTGAACTCTCTATAGGTTTGTCTGAAGGAGAAGGTGCATACATTACCAACCCAGGATCACTTTTTAAGATGCTGTCAATAGAAACATATGAGTTATTAGTTTCCAACTTTTCTGTCTGAGCATATTATAATACAAGTTTCTCTTTTCAAAGACAGAGGAGAGTAGAACAACCTACAGAGACCAAAAATGAGCAAAACAACTTCTCCATTAAACACAAAGTCCATAACAAGTGATACAGCTGCACCAGAAAATTTTGGGACATAAGCTTGAATAATATGCCTAAGCAGTCAAAAATCCCAAAAGGTGGCCCGTTTGGGCAATACCCAAATGAAATATACATCTAAACTCTTAAGCTAATATCATATATTGCTCCACAAACTTCCAGTTAGACATAAAATCATTGAAGAAATGGTACCTTGACGGATAATGAAGACATAAAAACACCAAATGAAGAGTATATTGAAGAAAACGAAAGCTGGGGCTGAAGCATGGATACCAAGAACCCGTCTGAACCATCCTCCAAAACCCACTACCACAAGCATCACCAGAACTGTTACAGAATATTAAAGCGTAAAATAAATACAACCCCTTTCAAGTTTCCTCGAATATTTAACAAAAATGTAAATTTGAGAAGACCCAAAAAAAAAAAAATAGAAAAGAGGAGGACCTGAGAGTGAGAGTTGGGTGAGAAGGGAGGAGTTAGAAAAGAATCGAGGAACAAAGGACAGAGCAAATTGAGTGATCAAGACCATGTTAACGGAAACAAAGCTGCGACCAATTAAGTTTGGCCAAGCTAAAACCTTCCTCTTATTCTGCAATTCAAGCATTTTCTTGCCCAGAAAATTCATTTGTTATGTTTGGTGACTTTTGTCGTTGATGATCAACTTCTAACATGCCTAATCCCGTCGGAAGATGATATTGTCGTATGAGGCCCATTAAGCCGTACAAATATTGGGCCGGGGGCCCACTATACCGGCCTGCAAAAGAGAAAAGGACGTAGATAAAACTAGTAGAGCTCTGTTTGATGTTTTTAGGACTATGATGATATAGTGACTTTTTTAGGACTAACAACGAGGACCAGGTAGAGAGAGAAAAAAATGGTTTCCAAATTTGCCGTTTAGCTAAAAGTGAAAATAGTAGGTGAAGTATTAAATATTCCTCTCTCTTTCCACAATTTGCTATCATTTTTTCCTTTGCATTCTCGTTTTCTCTCTTTTCCTCACTTCTTCTTCTTCTTCTTCTTCTTCAGTTCTCTCTCCAAAGGTCAAAGGTTTTGTTTCCATCTCTAGAGGAATATGAAAGTTGTGAACTGTTAACTCAATTAATCTCTCCATCTCTATGTCTCATTGTCTTTCATTTCATTCTCTCTCTCTCTCCCTTTCTCTCTCTAGCTCTCTCTTTTTTTCTTTGTTAACAGTTGTGTTTCTCAATAGCTATTTGACTATTTTGTAAAAAAATTCAGTTAGAAAGATGTAAGGATTATATTAGGGAGTTATTTGGATTTTGAAGATAAGTAATGAAATTTTGTTGAAGATTGATTTTTTCTGGTTGATATTGAGTGAGTAATATTTGAATGAGGACTATAATACTGAAATGGGCATTATTGTGCTAAAAATTCTACGTTTTGGTATATTCATCATCTTTTTAGTGTCTTGTACATCTCATTGTGACGGTGTAGGTCAAACTGATCTTGACGTATGGTCAAGAGTAACTTGACCTTAAGTCAAGATCCCCTTGACTTTTGGTCAATATTATATTGACTTGAAGAGGTAGGTCAAACTGATGTTGACATACGGTCAAGACTAACTTGACCTTAAGTCAAGATCCTCTTGACCTTTGGTCAATATTATATTGACTTGAAGAGGTAGGTCAAACTGATGTTGACGTACGGTCAAGACTAACTTGACCTTAGGTAAACATCCTCTTGATCTTTCGTCAATATTATATTGAATCAACTGGTGAAAACTCAGTCAAGCAAAAGTATTCATGCTATGGCAATTCAGGGCACAACATGTAGACTTATCACAATTTGATTCCATTTCATAGTACGATTAGTGAATCTTCAGATTGTCTTACAAGAATGGGAGAAAAGGATCCTGATTTTGAATCAAGAAACTCTTGTCTTGGAAGTAATAAGTTATTGATTTGGGGTCAAGCAATTCTTGAAATAGGGGCAATAAATTATTGACTTGGGGTCAAGATGTTCTTAACCCGAGGTAAAAAAGATATTCACTTAAGGAAATAAGTGCTTGACTTAGAGTCAACAATATTTTCAATAAGGGTCATGAAGTGTGCATATGAAACTTGGACATGATGTTATATGTGATGTGTTTTTAAATTTATAAATTGAAACTTATTAACCTCATGTTGAGATTTTCTTGTTTGGGGTCAAAAACTTTATTATATTTTATTTTCCAATTCATTAATTAGGTCAAGAACGTATTGACTCCCATGTCAATATTTTCTTGATTGAGAATTGAATACAATTTTATATGCTTGTCAATTCGAAAAAGTTCTTGACCTTGGGTCAAATAATATTTGAATTGAAGTCAATATATTCTTGACCTAGAGTCAAAATAGCCCTACATAGAGTTAAGTTTTGCTTGACTTGTAGTAATAAATAAGGTCTTTATCAAATACGCTGAATTTCACTGAAACATTTACTAAATAGATGAGTTTTGGCAAAATGATAGTCAACAAATATACCTAAAAATATTATTAAAAACTAGATATTATACAACAATCGTGGAAACCACAAGCTAAAAACAAAAAACAATTGTTTGAACCACAACTAAAATAAAACATTATCTTTACTTCCCTAAATTGGGTCACTCCTATCAGTCAGTTTCGGCATAGTTCTTATATTTCTGTAATGCATGATAATACAACTCGCACGGAAGCTTATGATAGAACTATTCCATCCTTTCGGCAGTGACATTAGTAATTGGCTTGTCGGACATCAGAAACTCAGCATACTTGATGACAAACATATCACAATCCTGCTTAACAATAACAAAATATAAAGTTAAATAAAGCAATAATATTAAGTGAGGGTCAAATGATATATGACCTGAGGTCAGGAAGATCTCGACTATAGTCAAGAATCACTTGACTTGAGTCAAGATCATCTCGACCTCTACTCAGGATAAAAATAAAGAATACTTAACATGAATTCAGTTCATAACCACCATCAACAAAACCAACGCAGGTCAAAATCTGTACATTAATAACTATCAACAAACATCCATACCAAACCAACAATAATACTACTAACAAAATCCCAAAAAGGGGAAAACTTTTACCAAAATTAAAAATTATATCAGTCGATGAAGTCAAGATAGATTTTTTCTTAACACACAATCCAAAAAAAAAAAAGATTTTATTATTAAAAAAAAACCAATGTTTTATTCCTCCATTGAACTAATATTCACCCTTTTCCCATTCAAATCGACCGGATTTTCGTCTGGGATATCAAGCTTCGGCACTAGAGTCTTTGTCGGTGACTTTGATGGTGTATTTCTCTTTTTTTTCGACGATGTTGATGCTGAAATTTTCATAGAGGACAACGTTTTACCTTCAGTTGGACAAATTTTAGCCATTACAGGTGTTTCAAAGTTCCTTGAGAAAAAAAGATGAAGAAAATGGAGAGACAAGCGGAGAGAGTATTGAGTTTAAGGTAGTTTTGGGAGGTTTTTAAGTGGTTTTGAATTCAGTTTTGGGAATTTTATTTTCAGAAGAAATGGAGACAAGAAAGAGAAATGGTGAGAGAGGAGAGAGAGAAGAGTTTTATGGGAAAGTGTGAAGATATATCAAATCTAAGTAATATCATGTCAAGTCATATTTGGGGTTAGGCTGAGGGCATTTTTAGTCATTTAGTAGTTGTGGGCCCCATTTTTTACTCCTAAAAAACTTAATTTAACAAACCGGTCCTAAAACCATCAAATGAAGCTTTACTAGTCCTATCCATATCCTTTTCTCCCTGCAAAATTCTATTTTTCTTTTTTCGTTTTTGTGAGACCTCTACTTTCTTTTTTTTCTTTTTTTTGGGTTGTAGGTTGCATCCTGCAAGTCTAATTGCTTTTTTTTGTATTAAATTCTTTTGCTTTACTTCTTTATTTAAAAAAACTTGCTTAGTTTATATTTTTGAGTGCTTCGAAGCTTTTTTGTTATAGAATTACTTTATGGGAGCTCTTTTTTCATTCATAATAATATAATATCATAAGAAGTTTATCGCTTACAAAGGGGAACCAAAAAAAAAACGAAGAAAGGAGAGAGAGAGAGATTTCTCTTGCTTCCCAAAATAGAGGATAAAAAAGATACCGGCCATTTAAACAGTGGGAAAGTAAACTGAGAGAATGATTGATAATTTTCGTGAAAACATAAAACTCAATTCTTTCACAAAATAATTAATTTGATTTTGGATAATAACTATTTTCAATTAATTAGATGTTAGTGCAGCATAATCCAAACTATGCCACATCAGTTATACTTAAATGAGATCATTTAAGCTAAAAAAATCTTTTCATTCATGAACCTATTACATAAGGCTTCAAAATTAAACAGTTTTTTTTTTTAATTCTTAAATGAGAAATTAACCAACTTGAGTCTTTACACAATAGAAAGAAATGCAAGTAATATATATATATATAGATATATATATATTTTGAGATATATCCATTTATTCCTACATTTTTTATTTATTTTTATTTTATTCTTTTCTATAGGCTATATAGGTATAGCAATATGGATTAGGAAAATATATAGCCTCACAATCTTGTGACGGCATCAAAACTCCCATTTGTTAGAAGGAGAAGCCATTGCGCTAAACACCAAAACTTTGTTAGGAGCATCCCAGTTTGAGCTGTCCTTGCGGCACGGTCACATGCGCCTGCCACTTCCTCCTCCTAAGTTCCTACCCCACATGTGGGACACGCACGTGCGACGGTGGATATTCAATATATCATTATATTATTTTAAAACTAAAAACTTCTGTACTACAGTATCATGGGATACCCAATCAACGACCTCGATTCCTTTCCAACTCCCAGAACCGATCATGACACGGTGGATTGGACAGTGTATATTATTGCATCCACATCGACCATGTGATGAAGTTTTCGCTCTCTGCGGTACCCACCTATTCGCTCTTTCTCTTTAAGTCTGTCTGGGTCCCTTCTTTTTGGGTCCCATATATCGTATCTTGATTGGGACTGTCGATCAGACGGCTCTGAGGCTCCCGTGACTGGCTCAGTCAACTCGATTACTGAATTGTTATTGGCTAGAGTTTGGTCTATTAAGAGGCTTGGCTTGAAACGGAGCCGGGCCGAGCGTCATGTGTTGCCATCCAGTGAGGCTAAGATAGCAGTCGCTATCAGATTATGGATAGAAGCGACGATCGATCTCAACACCACCAGGCCCCTGCATGTGGGCCACGTGTATCTCACATTTTGATAGGGAAGCTCTCCACGACTGCCCTGCTCAGGGATCTAACATCTTTACCTCCCTTTTATATGCCACGTGTACGAGATGGATCGACTGAGAGGATAAAAGTCAAATCAAATGTTAAGTTTAACAATTAAATTCGTAGAGGGATCATAACCACTTGCAATCCTCCATCCAGAAAAAATAGGATAAAATATTTATCTTTTTAACTTTTTATTAAAAAATTGTTTCTGGATTTGAAGAATAGGAATCGAATCCTGTACCAAACGCACCCTTAATTTTTGTTTGTGCTCATGTGAGCTGCCTACATACCTTTGCAGAGATCAAACTCTGATATAGTTCTGAGTTTCCTGCAAAAGAGTAAAGAGTTAGTTAAAATATAGAGATTTTAGTAAAGACTGTGTGGAAAGAATAAAATGAAAAAAGGAGATGTAGAATGAAGAAAAAGACTAGCTATGTTTTTATATGCAAATAAGAAGTGTTTAATAAACAAGAAACTCTATTAATTAGATAATTAATAATTATTATTTTTAGGTAATCCAGTCAAAATAAGATACTTACTAGATAATGCCTGATTTGAAATATAATTAGGCTGATATTCATAAATAATAATTACATCTTTTCCGAAATAGGGGACCTCATAAAAATACAAATACCTTTTATAGGCCTTATATAGGCCATAAAATGAACCAACGTATTGTACCCCCAACAATCAGCCCCTCACTCCTCATTACGAATTTACTCGGATTTGAGTAGTAGTTCAAATCAAGCCTTAACTTCTTCTTGTAATACTATTCTTCCATTTTCTTATTAGATAACAAATCAATATAAAGTAATTACATTTGAAAATCAAACTTGCAAAAAATAAAATTGAGTCATTATTAATTTTTACGGCTCCTAGAACTCATTTGGAATGGGCAGGAATTGGAAACCACTTCGTTGACTATCATATCATTTTTATTCTAATTTAACAGTGGGATAATTATATTCTTATACTTTACGTTTTGCATGTTTGTTTGTTTAATTTACACTTATGTTTTAGTTATTATCAGCATTGATCTTTAGATTTAGAATTTAGAACAAATTTAGACTATCTAAGTCAAATACAAATTTGACCATTATATTTACTAAAATAACCCTAAAAGTATAAATATATATATTTTAAAAGAAATCAACTTTAAAACTTATATAAAATTCATAAAGTTTTCTATAAATAATATTTAATTTTTGCAGGTTTTTGTATTTTTAAGCTATTTTTTTTTAATATTTGTTCTTTTAGTTAGTAATTTAAATGTTTTAAATTTAAATTAAATATTAAAATATATATTTTTTAAGTTTAAAAGGGTATTTTGGTAAACTCATTAATCAAAATTTGTGTTCGACTTAAAGGATGTATAAATTTGTTATAGATTTCAAATCTAGAAGTCAATATTGATAATATCCTATGTTTTAGTTATTATGGTGTTTCGAATTTTCTACCTATAAGCATTCTCAAAATCTGGTACTATTTACTATTTAGTACAGTAGTACTATATATCAAAGTGTATATTTTATATATTTAAGACATTTCTGATTTTATTCGTAATAATGCTTTTGCTCAGGAGTTCCTTTAATAAGAAGCTTTACACATTGTAGACGTGATTTTTCGTCCGATCAAGAACATGCAACACACATAATGTCAATATGATGTTCACACCTACTTATTGTGAATGGCTGTCAAGTAAAGTGGTCGCACGTGGTGATCATTATTTAGCAATGCTTCTTCCTAAGGTGGCGCCGATATGATGCTTACCAGATAATCTATGACGATCAAATTAGTGGAAGACCATGAGGCAAAACGAATAAAATTATAAAGAAATCAAAAGTTCGGCCAAATTAGGAAAGTTTTGGAAGAGTAATGCTAAATTAATGTAATATCTTTTACATTCTCACAGTCTCTTAACATATGAATCTCACTATTCAGTTTCAAATTTTGATAATATAACAAATCATTATGAAATTCACATATCAATTAGTGACTGAATAGTATAAAAGAGAGTGTATTTAATATTATTCTTTTTAGAAAGGTGTAGCAGCTTTACCTCACATCTTCAAAAGCTAGTATATACATGGTAGGATTTAGTGGTCCTTTTAGGATCTTGCCATTTGTCTACGTACATTTTGAAACACCTGTCCATGTACGATTAGGTTAATATGCGCCTGTTTTGCACATAGACAATTGGAGGTGTCTGAATATATGATTGCTTTTGCATAGATAACTAATTACAAGATCAGAGTAGCCACTGAGGCCACTGATGGGACTCACCATCGGTGAGCACATTTTCATAAAGCCTCACCTGGGAGTGAGTAATACTTTGTTAAGACTATCTTGGGGTGAGCACACTTAATTTGATATGAGTGAATACGACACCTTCTAGGCTTAGTCTTCATTTACCAGGGAGTGGGCACTCCCCAAATGTGGTCGCCATTTATTTATAAGTGGTGTATAATTAATGATTGCTATTTTCATCAGGTAGGTGGTCAATACTCCCCTCAAAATATTGTCCTTGTTTTAGACAGAGGAAAAAGAAAAAAAAACCCTAGCCTCTCTCTCTCAAGTTGCATTTCCTCCCAATAAAAAAGTCAGCGCCGCCTCATTTGGAGGCCGGAGAGGAGGTTTTCCTTTCTCCATCTCCGACCTTCTCTCCTTACTCTCTTCTTTCTCCTCCTCTCTGCTTCTTCTTTCTTTTTCTTTTTCAGTTTTAATAAGTCCAGATCTAGATCTGGTTTATAGTATTATCTTTTCTGTGGATTTTAGTCCAGTCTAGATCTTAAATACGAGATTTCTTTTTAGATCTAGATCTGTTTAGTGACCGGTTTTTATTTTGTTTTCTTATCTACGGACATGGATCTCAATTGATGCTGGCCTCATATAGTCTACCCCGCCAAGAATATAGCCAGGAGCAAGTGTTGAAGGCAATAGATTGCTGGTGGTCCTTGTGATCTCTTTCTCTTGAAAAATTAGGGTAACCCACACGTTTATTCGTAGTTGTGTTTGTAATCTATTTTTCGTCTCCTTTCTTTGAGGAGTTTGAAATTGTAATCCTTATGCTTACATTGTAATTTGAAACTTTTGCTTTGATTAATGATATTCCCATGAGGAGCGCGTTTATATTAAAATAAAATAAAATATTGTCCTCATTTTAGTAGGTACAGTTTGGCCCTTTTATGTGTTTAACCGCTCTTTGTGTCTTTGTTCCCGTGTTACTGTGAGCGGAAATTATGCTTCGATACATACTAATATAAGCGTACATGTCGTTCACCATAAAATTATATATGTAGGTCCTTACCACATTTTTGTTAATGGTGTTGATAATTAACAAATGTATGTCATTTTAGTTTTTTCCCTTTAAGATTTTTTTTTTTTTTTTTGAGGGACCTTTCCGTTTGGAACTTGGATTTTGGAGGGGAAAAAAAAAAATTTTAGAGAATTCCATTTTCTCTTATTTAGATTGAAACAAAAAACGAAAGAAATTTTTTTCAAGAAAAACTAGAATTTAATTTGATGTCAATTTTTAGTATATAAAACTTTGACACACTAATTAGTATAACCAAAAGTGTCAAAATAAAGTTCTATAAACTTTTGGGAAAAATATTTTTCTCTTTCTCTTTTTATGATTTTTTCTTTGTAATTTTTTTCTCTCCAAAATTCGGATTCCAAACGGAGCCAGAGGTTGTTGATTGTTGAGGTTCAGGGTCTTTAGGCTCTTACGCGAAGCCTGTAGCCAATAGAGTATGCATAGAAAGTCCCGATTGTAACCTCTTTTTTTTTTTTTGGGGGGGGGGGGGGGGGGCCCGATTTTAACATTTGATAATACTATTGTTTCACTGATTTTAGCCTTTAATTTAGCGAAACAATAGAAAATTTGATATAGCTGTAATTGGATAAATCACGGAGTGAACAAACGTCCTGGCTGTAATACTACTTTCGTAATCACCCTGAGAAAAAGGAAATAAAAATAAAAAGATTATCACATGTGGACAATCTTGTATTTAAAGAGTATAATATATATTTATGGTCATGTGAAAATTAATAAATGTATATCAGGTTATGCAATTAAATTGTGAGACAGCCAGACAGGTTATAATCGGCCTTTGCCTTCATTGGTGCAACTTGTGCTTGACGGAAGACGAATGGCTTCTATTCTAATTTCTAAAGGCGGTCAACAATGGTGAACTTAAAATAACGATAAAAATAGAAAACAAAAGTAAATCAATGAATGTTTTGGTCAACTACATCACTTATCAATAAATATAATGTGCTTTCACATATTGAGCAATGCATGATATAACGCTAAATAGTTATTATCATATTATTCGCTTTTCTTCTCTTAAAATATAATGCTTTCACTTTGCACCTCAAGTATATTCAACACTAATTTCAAACTTTCTATTAGATAAAAGAAAAATTATAAAAAGGACCAAGAAAGATAGTAATATTATTAGCACTTGAATACTTTGTCTATCTCTGATTGACATGCCACACGATATTCTTAATCAACTAGTTGTCATTTTATTGTTTTTAAATTATTGCATGCGTTCCTAATACAAGATGTATACTATTGTATAGTAGATACAAGGTGTAATCCACTACTTAATATTGCAGTTCTTTAAGTTTCCCAATACAAATTGTTAATTTTCTCAATTGGGTTGGTTGCCTACAATTGATGCGTAGCCAACCTGGTCACTCCTCGTGTTCTATAAACAATACATATATATATATATAGATATATTGAGAGAGACCCTTTCCTTCGATTTTGGCCTTAACAATTAAGAACTAGTCCTTATCTGGTATCTCTTTGCCCGCATTAGACAAATTCATATTGTCCTCTAAAGAAAAGTCATGCTTGCGCGTAAGGTAGGGCAGTGTCCAATTAATAAAAAGAAGTATGGAAAAAAAGAAGTGCAACGCGAATTATGTCCCACCTTCTTACGAAGGAACCTCTTCCCTTTTAGGACGAGGCATGCCCATAATTGAAATGCTCCCGACCCGAATATACGTCTCTTTTTTTCTTTAAAAAAAAAGACTTAATTAAAAACCTCTACGTATTACAAATTAAAAAAAAATATCTACTATTATTTAATTCTCACCCTATCCTATTAGAGATAATAATCTTTCACACCTATTCTGGTGTGACTCAAACCTAAGACCGAGATCCTAAGTAGTAAGTGCTCTTACCACTTGAGCCAACCTACTTCGTCCGTCTCTTTAATTTTATTTTATAGCAACTTTTCTATCTTTCATTGCAATGTCTCCCTTTTTTTTCGGGTTCATGCTTCACAAACGTTTGAATTTGCTTTAGATTGGGGCTCTTTAAGTCTCAACAATATTTCCTTTTACAGTACATAGTCTATGGATGACGGAACGATCCAGTATTGCTAGAAGTACGTAATTTTTTTTAAAAACTTTTTTTAACAGTCTTTTGAAATCTAGGAGATTTTACGGAAGAGGTTACATTTTTTAGCTCATTATGTATAATCCTTTTTTGTCACTTTGAAATTGCTAATGTATAATACAATTGATTAACTATTGTGTTGGTTGTTATTATGTATTGAAATTTTTTTTGGTACTTTAATTTAAATTTCTCGTTTTGGCTCTTTAAATTTTGAAGCGGTTCCTCATTAGTCATTGTACGTAACCCCATAAAAGAAATTAAACAAACTATTCAATTTAGTAGTGATTCCTAAACTTTAAGAGAAAAACTTGTTTTAGTCTTTTTAAAATATTTTGTTAATGGAATTTTTAGTCTCTTAAAATTTAGAAGATCTCAAAAAAAAAAAAAAAAACTAAAATGAAACTTATTTTTAGCAAGTTTAAGGATTTTTATTTTTGATATTTAAAAGATCAACAAAGTCATTTAATCAAAATGCTTTGAGCGTCAGATATTTCAATTTTGAGAATTGTGTAATCGTTGGGATCATAGTTATTGAAATAACAAAACAATAAATTCATTGAGATAAAAGAGCAAGACACCGAATGATAGTATGTGAATTTATTACACAATCATAATAATATTATACATAACTTAAGGCACTGACAAAATTGTAAGATACACAATACACATCATCAATATCCAGCGACAAATTATAAAGGAGCTATATTTGAACACCACCCTACAATTAAGAGCAATGCTATGGGGCATTAGTGGTGCCCAGCACCACAGTGACATGTCTGTTTGTTACTGGATGATTTAATTAACAAATTGGGTCTCACATGGACCCCACTTAAATTATAATTATGATTAACCAGTGACAAACTGACACATCACTGTGGTGCTGGGCACCACTGATGCCCTATAACATTATTCTACAATTAAAAGGGAAAAAAGATAATTAGGATAAAACTGACTCATGCGCCAGTACTGATTTGACATATAAGGACCCGCACTTTTCAAGGTAAAGTGATTGTACAAATTATCCAAATACGTAAATTACAGGCTAGCACTTGAAGTCACTTGTTTCCCTAATCAAACAAACACGCGTATAAAGCTCTTTGTCAAGAAATAAAATAAACCGTGGAAACGAAAAATTAAAGCTTTTAATAATCAGGTATTGTTCATATTTAATTTGGGGGAATATTCATAAAATATTTTGAAATTATTATTGTGTGATATATAATTAGGCTTTAAGAAAGTGAATAAATTGTACTAGAATAATAACGGCTTAAAGAAGTTACCCGTTTTAGCCCCAAAAAAGGAAAGAAATTTGGATAGAAATAAAGAGAGAGAATAAAGGGTCACATAAAAGTTAAATACCACTTTTAATTAACTATCTTTTCTCATAAACCATAACATTTCAATTTTGTTTTCCAAAAGAGAATTATATGCCCTGTTTGGTTCACAAGTTTCATGTTATTCAAATAGTATACTCATTGGAACGTATGTTTATTTCAACAATTCTAATTTTTCTATTCAAATGTTCCATTAGTCACATCAATCATTGGAATGAGTTTTTTCTTCTTAGAATAATAATATAGTACTCCCCCTTATTTTCGAATGGGTCCATTCAAATATTCTCATCTTAATTACAACTCATTTCATTTTTTTTAACTTTAAATATCTCGCATTCTAATTATAAAGGGAGACATTAGAATGAATTATTCAAAAATACCTCTTAGACTTCATTTTCATTCCAAGACATAAAAAACTCATTCCAATGGTAGATGTGACTTATGAACTATTTGAATAGAAAAACTGAATTGTTGAAACAAACACACATTCCAAAAGACTATTTAAATGGAAAAACTGAATTGTTGAAACAAACACCTATTTTAAAAGACTATTTGAATAAAAAAACTAAAATTGTTGAAACAAACACTCATTCCAATAGATTTTTTATTAAAATAGAATGGACTAAGAAAAATAAATGGGGCAAAAGAAAATAAAAAAACTAAACTCACATATAATATTAAGAATTTATAATATTTCTACTAATAATTTTTATGTGTTTGACATAGTTGTTTTAGACCTTGGGTAAAGTATCACTTGTATTTTCAATAAAAAGAAAAAAAATAATCTCCAAATTTGATAAAATTTTTCGAGAGGATACATTAATTATCTTATATTTAATATTAGGGATAATAACATTAAAATATCACGACTTTTAACTTTTCTGCAAAAAAAAATCTTGACTTTTGAATGTCTGCAAAATAATACCCTCACTTTTAAATTTTCATAAAATAATATCCTGACTTCTGAATTTCTGCAAAATAATACTCTCACTTTTGAATTCTGTAAATTAATACCCTAATAATTAAAATTCTTGCAAATTAGTACCTAGCATTTGAAATTCCTGTAAATTTATAACCTTAATGTCCAATTAGTTGATTTTAATAATAAAATGATGGTAGTAGCCATCATCAACTTAATTAAAACTTATTAAACAATAATAAAATTTCTGAAAAATATTTGTAATTAGCTTATTTCACTTTTCATTTAAAAAAGAAAAGTAAAAAATTAGAACGAGAGATAAAAATAGTTAATTGTAAAAAGAAAAAGAAACATGTGAGGTAAAAAAATTGTGTTCTTTTAGCAATTAACCAAAAAAAATAGTTATAAAATAATTTCCAATAATATACTAATATCTAAATATTTTTAATAAGTTAATGGGAGATGTTTGCATCTTTTAATTTGTTCATAGTATAAATATACAAAGAAAATAAAAACTGAGAGTATTAATTTGTAGAAATCGTAAATGTCAGGATATTAATTTTCAGTATTTAAAAGTGACGTATTAATTTACAAAAATGGTAAATATGATAATTTGTAAAATTTCAAAAGTGGGATTATTAATTTTTATAAATTTAAAAAATATGATATTTTTTTGCAAAAAAGTTAAAAATAAAGGTATTGATTAACGCTATTTATAATTATTATTTTATGAGCATAAGGTCAATAAGGTCAATTCTGGCATTATGCAGTTGATGAGAAAAAAATAAAATAAAAACGGCTCACCGCTGGAGCCATTTACATTACAATACCGCCAGTTGTTAACAGGATCACTGTTTTATTTATAATAATTATTGGGCCCGTTTAGTTCGCCTATTTGAATAGATGTATTTGAATGGAAATTGTAGAATGTGTTATAATTGGAATGGAAGATATTTGAATAGAAAAAATAATAGAATGTGTTGTAATTAGAATGAGAGTATTGAAATGGACTATTTAAAAATACCTCTTCCCCTCCATTCTCATTCAAGGTAAAAAAAACCATTCCAATGGTTAACTTTTTGGATGAACTATTTGAATGGAAAAACTGAATTGTTGAAACAAACACATATTCTAAAAAATCATTTAAATGAAAAAACTGAGGCCCCGTTTGATTCACCCATTTAAATGGGTGTATTTAAATGGAAATTCTAGAATGGGTTATAATTAGAATGAGAGACATTTGAATGGAAAAATATTAGAATGTGTTGTAATTAGAATGAGAGTATTGGAATGGACTATTCAAAAACACCCTCTCCCCTCCATTTTCATCCAAGACACAAAAATCCATTCAAATAGTTGATGTGACTGATGAACCATTTGAATAGAAAAACTGAATTGTTGAAACAAACACGCATTCTAAAAGACCATTTGAATGGAAAAATTGGAGTTGTTGAAACAAACACCCATTCAAATGGATTTTCTATTCCAATAAAATGGAATGGTTGAAACAAACGGGACCTGAATTATTGAAATAAACACACATTCAAATAAATTTTCCATTCTAATGGAATAGAATGGTTGAAACAAACGGGGTATTATTTTTATTTATTTAACCAACTCTAAGCCAAGCCGAGTAACCATTAACCAACCAGGCAAGCTGCCAAGCTCCTCATATTTGTCGCATCTCAATTAACCCTGGTTAATTCCCAACCCAACCATGGTTTAATCTTCCCTAATCCGCGCCACACCCAAGAAAAAAAAGGAAAAGAAAAAATAAAGTCTCTGCCTTTCTACCCCACCTCTCTCTCTCTCTCTCTCATGGAGGCGACTAATACCAGCTGCTATTCGGACCAGGGTGAGAAATAGAAGAAGGAAGGAGCTGTGTAGCGAGAAACGGCGTCGTAACGAGAGGATCTGAGT
The DNA here is from genome assembly GCA_002914845.1 of Trema orientale. NCBI lineage: Eukaryota > Viridiplantae > Streptophyta > Magnoliopsida > Rosales > Cannabaceae > Trema > Trema orientale. Next base: position 374,860 of record JXTC01000145.1, on the reverse strand, counting down.
GGAAGAGAGCTACTGCTACGGCCATGGAGGAAGAGAAGAGCGCGCTGGTGCAGAGCCTGATCGACGCGGTGAGCGAGATAGCTTCGATCTCTGAGTACAAATGTACGGTCAAGAAGCACTACTGTAATTTGTCCAGGAGGTTGAAGCTGTTGACCCCAATGTTCGAGGAGATTAGGGACAGTAAAGAGGCGTTGCCTCGGGACACTACGAAAGCCTTGGTCTCGTTCATGGAGGCTCTGAAATCGGCCAAGGATTTGCTCAGATTCGGCAGCGAAGGAAGCAAGATATACCTGGTGCGTGCCTTGTTGTATGGTCCTCGGTCGCTCTCTGGTGTTTGCATTTGTGTGCTTGTGTTTTTACGTGATTATTCCTTTTTCTTTTGTTGTTTTTCTGTTTGGTTGCTAAGAAAATGGAAGAAAGTGAACGGAAATAGAGGATAGTTGATTTCATGGGGACTTGGAGCATCTCGTTGCTCGTTTTCGTTATGCTACTATGGTGCAGCAACTAAAGAAGATTTGAAATCTCAAAAAATATGCGTGAGATTCAATCTAGAAGTTTCTTTTAGGGCTGAAATTCGAAATCTTAAATTTAATTTCTTTTTTAATTTCTACATTTTGCTCTGCATTAAACACGGATTGGGATTGGCGACTGGTTTGAACATTGAAGTTGTATGATTAGGTTATTTTGTTAGCTCTAAAATTTATCTTCAACTGAATAATGGGGTGTTTACTTTTAATTTTCAGGCGATGGATTATTTAGTGCAGTCGTTCAAATAGATTTAGTGCCNTTAAAACATAAAATCTTTTTGCCTGGTTCTTGGTATTGATTACAACTGACGTATTACTTGTGCTTGACCTCGTCTCTTTTTTGGTTTATTTATGCTCTTGTCTGTGCATTCCTTGATTTACACATTGAAGAAAGCTTTAAGCTTTTTGTTTTACTTTATTTTATTTTTTCACGGGAAGGGGGGTAGAGAAACATGGGCACTAAGCTTAACAGGAGCATTAAGTTTAATTGTAGACTCTCTGAAATCTTGCGATTTGGGAAATCGAGAACAGACAAGTTTTGGTTGTTCCAGGGGTTGTGTTTGATAACGGAGGACTTTAATTAATGTCACAGTACTTCGGCATTATCAAGTCAAAATCATGAGAGGGAGAGATAACATTATGATGTTGTTATGTTTCATAACACTAGTGTATAGGCTTCAACTTATGGGCCTAAAAAGACTTCTTGAACTTTGGAACATTAGCTTCCCGTCGTGTAAAGGCAAGCAAACTGCCAGACTCATAGCCGAGCCTAATATCTGCCTTAAAGAAGAGTTTCAAGGAAATGGGCCTATTCAGTCCCTTTTTTATTTTATTTTATTTTATTAAAAAAAAAAAAAAACAAACTGCAGGTGTTCACTTTTTCTTCATAATCCTTTCCTTTGACTTGTTTTCTCGTATATGACATTTGCATTTCCTCAGATTGTCACTAAAAGAATAGCTAATGACTTAAATGTATCTATCTGATTTAGTCACCAACCCTTGTTGAATCAAATTGATGATGTAATTAGGTGGCTAAGAATTTGCAATTATGAAACTTAAACTAGATGAACTGGATTCCAACCTTTTGCTCCTAATGAATAGGATAATCTTAAACTTGATTAATTGGGATTGCAACCTTTTGCTTTGATGAATAGGATTTATTGGACTCTTTTTTTAATATTTCTACGGTGAGTTTTAATTCATATGGTCACTTTCATCAATTTCCTAAACTTGTGATGCAGAAAAGGAGTTAAATATTTAGAATTTGATACTATTAAAATTGATTAGGATATATTCAATTATTATGTTTATTTTAATTTTGCGTAACTTGATTTAAGTTTCATGTTTTTATCTTGTTTCTAGAATTTGTCTACTTTCCTTAGTGATGTCATTTGCCTATCATAAATAGGCTTAGTTATGTATTGTTTTTCAGACTATGAATGTGAATGAATTATCTCTCCCTATTGTTCTTTCTCTTTCTGGTTTATCTCTTGGTTGTCTCCAATTCTCTGTATGTTTTTGTTCTCTTCTACCCGTTCTATCTAAATCCACTCTCTTTTCTCTTTGAATTCTTGTCTTTTCTATCTAATTCTCTCTATTTTCTCATCTTATCCTACATCAACTGATCTTGCTCTGTGGTTACTGTTTTGCTTGGCATTTGTTTGTGATTTTTCCATTTTTCCTCTTTCTGGGGTCCACTTTTTGTTTTTATGAACTATTTGTTAGCATTTAAAAGTACCTTCTTCTTGCCTCTCATGTAAATTACTGTTTCCATGCTGCATGCAGGTCCTGGAGAGGGAGCAAGTTATGAGCAAGTTCCACGATGTGACAGCTAAATTGGAACAAGCTTTAAGTGGAATTTCCTATGAGAAACTTGACATATCGGATGAAGTTAAGGAACAGGTATGTATTGAACATATGACATTGCTGTAACAACTGTGAGACGTAATTACCAGGAAATTCTTGTTACAGCGAGACGTAATTACCAGGAAATTCTTTCTTTCCCGAGCATGTCACTTTTGTCTGGGTATTTGAGAATCTTTATTGAATATATCAAAGAATGTTTAAATATGCTAGGGCCTAGGACTGAACGTAATTCCCCCCTGCTATGTTATTTGTCAAGTATTTGAACAGTTTAGGAGCCCTTTCAGTCCAGCTATTCTTCAAATAGAAATCTATAGAGATAGTATTCTGATATTTCTCTATTCAGGTTGAGCTCGTTCTAGCTCAGTTCAGAAGAGCCAAAGGAAGGGTTGACACACCTGATGTTGAGCTGTTTGAGGATCTCTCATGTCTTTACAACAGCAATGATGCACCAGCAGACCCAGCCATTCTAAAAAGATTGGTTGAGAAATTACAATTGGTGGGAATAGATGAACTTACACAAGAGTCACTAGCTTTGCATGAGATGGTAACTGCCAGTGGTGGGGATCCTGGGGCGAGCATTGAAAAGATGTCAATGCTACTAAAGAAAATCAAAGATTTTGTGCAGACAGAAAACCCCAATATGGATGCTCCTGCAAGAGAAAATAGTGTTCCTGCAAGTTGTAGTGGACAAGCATCCACTGACAAGAATCACAAGGCCCCAGTTATACCAGATGATTTTCGCTGTCCAATATCACTGGAGTTGATGAAAGATCCTGTCATTGTTTCAACAGGGCAGGTAATGCATCACGTGCTTGCTCTATCATGACCAAAAGTTAGTTGCACCATAATTTTCCCTTTAGACTCATTTTGACTGGAGGGCATAAGATGTTTTGTCACCCAACTCAACGTGGTTATCAAATGTTAAAATTCTGTCTGATAAATTGGTACTTTCCCATATGTATGAGATTTGATTTTTAGCCAATACGAATTTTAGTTCACAACCCTAGCTTGGTCTTGGCCTATATATCTTAATTCCTAGTCTAATGGGTCTCAATTCGCACTGCTGCAGACTTATGAACGTTCCTGTATAGAGAAGTGGCTGGAAGCAGGCCATGGGACATGCCCAAAGACGCAACAGTCTCTTTCTAACACCGCCCTAACACCAAACTATGTACTCCGTAGTCTCATAGCGCAATGGTGTGAGGCAAATGGCCTTGAACCCCCAAAACGACCCAGCAGTTCTCGACCTAGTAAAACTACATCTGCCTGCTCAGCTGCTGAACGTACTAAGATTGAAAATCTTCTGCACAAGCTCACATCTGGAAACCCTGAAGACCAGAGATCTGCAGCAGGAGAGATACGCCTTCTTGCTAAGCGCAATGCTGATAATCGTGTAGCTATTGCTGAGGCTGGTGCAATCCCTCTCCTTGTAACCCTCCTTTCAACACCTGACTCGCGCACTCAAGAGCATGCTGTAACAGCTCTTCTTAACCTTTCCATATGTGAGGATAATAAAGGTAGCATCGTATCCTCTGGAGCTGTTCCTGGCATAGTACATGTGCTCAAGAAAGGAAGCATGGAAGCTCGGGAAAATGCGGCTGCCACTCTTTTCAGCCTCTCAGTTGTGGATGGAAATAAGATTACAATTGGTGCTTTGGGGGCCATTCCACCACTTGTGATGCTACTGAGTGAAGGTACTCAAAGGGGTAAAAAGGATGCTGCAACAGCACTCTTCAACTTGTGCATTTACCAAGGGAACAAGGGGAAGGCAGTGAGGGCCGGTGTTGTACCTACACTAATGCGCTTGTTGACAGAGCCTGGAGGGGGAATGGTGGATGAAGCACTGGCAATTCTGGCAATTTTAGCTAGCCACCCCGAAGGGAAGGCAGCTATCGGAGCTGCAGAGGCAGTGCCAGTCTTGGTAGAGGTTATAGGGAGTGGATCTCCCAGGAACAAAGAGAATGCGGCTGCAGTTTTAGTTCACCTATGTGCAGGTGACCAACAACACCTAGTAGAAGCGCAAGAGCTTGGAGTGATGGGTCCGCTGGTGGATTTGGCACAAAATGGCACGGACAGAGGCAAGCGAAAGGCTGCACAGTTGCTCGAGCGTATGAGCAGGTTTGTCGAGCAGCAGAAGCAAGCTCAGGCACAAGCTGAGGCTCAAGCGCAAATCCAGCAGTTACAGCTACCCTCCGCAGCAAATGCTGTTGATGGCTGAGGGTTTTTTGATTTTCTTTAGTTTGCTTGGTTTCTTTTGCTTATAATTAAGTATGGAAGGAAGTGGCATTGCTTTGGTGGGGGAAGGTGGAAGATCACCTTTCAAATCTGTAAGTTAAATTCATTTGTTTGTGTGCAAGGAGGACTATACGTACAAGAGATTATTAAAAGAGATCATCAAAGGATTTCGAGTAAACTGGAAGGCGGGAGGGGTGAAACATACCTGACATGTATCTAAAAGTGTACCATGGTAACATTGTAATCATCCTCAGTTTTTAGTGAAGAGATGTTTATTGTCTGAGCAACAAAGAAAAGTTTATTGTTTGCTCGAATTAATCTACTGTGATAACTCTGAATTCTGTGAAATGATTGCGACAAAAGGAGGGAAATGAAAGAAACTTTTATTTCATGCTTATGAGGGAATCAGTTTCTTTCTTTTCTTTTCTTTTTTTTTTTTTTTTGGATGGAATGATGGAATCAGTAGTACTCTGAATCGTTGCAACGAGAGAGCGGCTTTGTTATGATGCTAATTAAAAGGAACGGTATCATTAGAAAACATAAATGGAACCAATTTTCGGGTAAAGACAATCAAGTAGTATTTTCAGTCATTAGTTAGTAGGCAGAACAATATTTTGTCTTTTATACTCAACGGCTTTTCTTTCGTGTGTATATATAAAATATGAGTAGACTTCAGTTAGTCTCACTAAATAGAAAACATATTAATAAGCTCGAAACATTTGAGAATGCAATACACAAATAATGACAAATTACAGACTCCAACTGCAGCAATTTCAATTTAACTACGTACCACCTAATCTAACCAGATTTATAATACACCCCCCCTACTTTAGTTAACGTTTTTATATAAAGAGCATTTATAAGAAATGTCCTCTTTTTTCAGATCAATTTAAAAAATGGTTGTTTTTTCACACCTATTAAATAAATGGTCATTTTATAATTTTATAATTTAATTTTGATAAATAGCCATTTTTTAGTTGATCTAGTGTTTAAAAAATAAATCAGTTTTATATAAAATAAATCAATTTTTTTAAAAATAAATTAATTTTATATAAAATAAAATCAATATATTTTGATATACTAAATATGAAAAACAACACTTTTTCAAATACTTTTTAAAATTTGGCCATTTTTTAACAATGTCTGAAAACGGCCATTTTTCAAATAGTGATCCAAAATTCGGCCATTTGGCTAAAAAACCCTTTTATGAAGAGAAAATTTGATTTTTTTGAGGGGATTAAACAAAAATACCCCTTTCTGAGCTCCCCTTTCACTAGATATCCTTTTAAATCTTGTGTACAAAATACCCTTTTTTTATTCCTTACTCTTTTTTATTCTAAAATTACCCTATTTGCTCTAATTTTAAACCCGTTAGTTTTGGACTCAGCTCTAGGACAACTATCTTCTCTCCTCCCACTTAGGGACGGAGGGACTCAAGGCCTAGTGGAGGCTTGAGCCCCCCCTCATTTTTTTTTATGTATTTATATATAGGTTTTTATATATTTTAAGTTTGAATAATATAAAAAGTCCCCCTCAAAATTATACAAAATAAAGAATAGGCTCCACAAATTAAAAATTGGACCTCCAATAAAAGAGAATACAAATTAAGCATGTTAAGTTAATCTTTTAAAAACCTATTTTGAAATGAAATTATAAATTTAAACAAATAAATTATAAAAATTCCTTTTAAAAACAATAAAAAAAACATATTTTTTTAATTCCCTTTATTATGTATTAGTCCTAGAACAAAAACAAAAGGATATGAACTTCTCAATTTTCAGACTTCAGTGACATGCATAAAAAAAAATAGAAGAAAAAAATCATGAAGATGAGAAAAGGTAAATTATTAGACATTGTTATTAAGTGTTAAATAATAGAACTGAGAAAATTGTAAATAAAATAAAATATAATGTTCTTCTTATTATTTAAGTTCTTATTATTTTTAAATTGATTTTACTAATGGAGATTAAAGGGGCATCAATATGTTGTGGTCCTCTAGTGTATTTTTTCTACAAATCGAATAATAAATTAATGTTTGAATGATATTTACTTGTTGTCTACTTTGAGAAAAATATTTTTAATGGGTTTGATAAAAAAAAAAGTTATTATAAAATGCATATAAGGCACGAAAAATCAACTGAAATAATTGTAATACTTCAATATTTATTAATTGTGGACTATATTCCTTTAGTATTTGGCAATTTCGATTAAATAATTGATGTAGTGCAAGCTCCCATTGAACGAAAATCCTGGCTCTGTCATTGCTCCCATTGGTTCGTCGTCGTCTTCTCTCTCTCTCATGCCAACACTTTGAGTCCTCTGTTTCATTAAGCCATCGTCGTCCAACAACCTCCAATAAATATTCTTGATACGAACCTCGCCAATCTGTGACGAAATCCGAAAAAATAATGATGGCGATGACCGTTCTACAATCAGATTCGGATGGGAAACCTCGACCCAACACCTATAAAGAGATGTGAACCTTGGTATAAGGGAAGACACCACAATCAAGGATGGAAAACTCGATTGATAAGTTAAGGGATGAACGCCACAGAGAATTCTGATAAGTTCGAATAAGTTCTCAAAGAACCAAAGAGAAATTGCTCTCAATTTTTGATGAATTGTAATCTTCTATTATTGAATGAAAAGTATACAATATATATAGGAAAAACCACGAAAACTAGCTGCTCTAAAACCCCTAAGAAGCTTCCCAAAACAAGAAAAGGAAACTAAAATAACCTAATTCAATTCTGAAAATTGATTTCCTACAGTTACCCTAAAACGCACTTAACTCACAATAAAAAAAGAAAGTTTCTTAATTGACATGCAAGCCTTACTACTCAATAATAAAACTTAATAAATAAATAAGAAAGATAATTTATTTAATTGCTACTAGCCGTTCTCCTTGATGAGTCAAAATCGAGTAAGTTACCCAAATTAGGAAACTAGCTTGTAATTCATGCACCCTTGAGCAATCCTCTTTTGAGAGTCTTTTCTAAATTATTCTAAAGCTTGAATAATAGAAATCCAACCTTGTGGACCATGTATAACATCATCCTTAGGCCTCCTAGAATTTATCTCAGTCCAAATGCTTTGAATCAGCCCATTGAGAGACTTCTTGAACATTTTAGCTCGAACTCTTGTAACAGGTCCAATTGGAACTTGAATTGGCTCCTTTATAACCGTACCTTGATTTGCATCAACTCTATTTCTCATGCCAACACTTTGGGTCCTTTATTTCATTAAGCCATCGTCGTCCAACAACCTTCAATGAACACATTCGTTATTATCGACAAAATTTTAAGAAAGCTTAATTGTAGAAGCTTTGAGCTTTGAAACGATACTTCAAGTCAGTTGCATAAGTCTTATTAGTCTTATAGATTTAGTTTCAGGGGGAAAAGAATTCAAAATTTGTTGTTTGAATTTGAGTTATTCGTTATATTTCTTCTCTTAGTTTTTGTCTATTGGAGTAAAGCCCACCACTGTTGGATCATATGCTTCTCAAAGAATTGGGAATCTGGCTGTGGCTTTGTTTTGATCGAAAGTAATTGAATATTTTCTTAGTAATTCAATTAATCACGGAGTCATTTTATATATCTCATATATATATATATATTATATTTATGTGCATGTCTAAACTATTGCACCTGCTATGTACATATCATGTCTTAAGAAGGTGTTGCTATTATCCTTGCTACCTCTGTCCCCTAGTCATTTCGTGCTATTGTTGAATACTGTATTGAGTCCATGTAGCAAGACTTAAAAATGGAAAATGGCTTTGGACAATTAAAAAAAAGGGTAATTATTGTCCAAAAACCTGTTCCAAGAGAGATAATCAATGACATACCATTAATTTACCATTATTTATTTTTTGAAGTAAATTTATTATTTACAGAAATAATTGAATTATATACAACAGTAAATTAATTATATACACTAGTAAATAAATTATATATTAAGGTAAATGAATTATGTATACTGGTAAATGAATTATATACTATGGTAAATAAATTATGTACTATGTTAAATGAATTATGTACACCAGTAAATGAATTATATATTATAGTAAATGAATTATGTATGTTGGTAAATTAATTATATACATGAATATGTCAAATTAACTTACATAGGAGTATAATAGTAAACTATAATCATTAAAACTTAAAAAAGGATATAGAAGTCAATAAAATAAAAGAAGGATATTCATTAACACAGCTTAAAAAATGGGTGTAGCGTAGTTTACTCATTTTCTATGGTAATTTTTCAAAAGAAATTTGAAAAATCCCGGATTTTGAAATTATTTGAAAAATTTTGGATTTTAATTAGAAAAATACCACTTTTGAAAGTATTTATAAAAATATCACTTTTTATTAATGGGTGAAACCCATGGCGTAACTTACTGTAGAAAGAACAAAATACCATGCATCATTGGCCCAAAAATGCAAACATCAACACCTTAATTCTCCATTTTTAATATTTTACGAAAATGTTCGACGGGCTTTGGTGCCAGTCGTGGTTTGAACCTTCTTCATTAGCACAATCAAGAAAACTTGATCTACAGAAGGGAAAAGATGAACCTATAGCAGACAGACAATTTGGAAGTACATGACAAGGCAACAACATACTGTCACGCATTAGTTAATTCTACTTCATTCTACAAAGAAACAATGTACCATGTTTGATTATTCCAAAATTCCCGACCAGAAGAAGTATTATATGAACTGCGGTAAATCTGGGCACAAATCACCAGTGCATTTCATGGAAATGAAAATATAGTAACTTTTAGGTGCAGCAACAAAATTAATTTCTCCTTATAAGCCTTTGCAAATTACGACTAATAGGCGTCATAATTGAGTTTAGATTTTGCTTCCTAGAAAAACCAAACTATTTCCTTCCCCTACTAAGCCTCTGCATGTGGTAATTAATGCTTCCCCATGGTTTTCTGTTGTTGTTCTGCAAAAGAGAAAAGCAATCACAAAGCTTCAGGGATGGTCCGATAAGGAAATTTTGCTATATTCGTGAAAAAAGAATTTAAAATTGAAAGAGAAAAGAAAATTCACAGATATACAGAATCCATCAACACAAGTACAAGAACCTACCTGAGCATCCATACAAGTATTCAAAAGTTCCTTATTTCGGATACGCTTTTCATCACTATTGTGGTTAAGGGCCAAGCAGTTGAGAAATGTGATCATTTCCTTCATGCAGGGTTTGTGAAGAGAGCCAAATTTCTTTGGATTAATGCGAAGTGTACCGGCTTTCCGACCCATTGTATACTTCTAAACTACACATTTCCAAACAGGCATTGTAAAATATAATCTCCATTAAGGATGTAAACGGGGTGGTGCAGGACTGGGGAATGCCTCCCCCAACCCTCTCTATGCCCCCGTCCCCAACCCACTCATCCCTGATTAAACGGGGTCAGAAGCGGGTTCGGGTTCCTCATATTCCCCAAAAGCACTTGCATTTTTATTTATTTATTTTTTAAGAAAGAATTCTGCTATGAACGATTTGCTGAAAATGATGAAGCTAAGGCAAAGGATAATGTGATCAATTAAATTAAAGCCAACAAAGGAAAAACAAAATCCATTCATTCTGAAATCTTCACTTGCACATCCACACAAACAGTTTTGGTGATCAATAATCGAAAATCACCAACATCATTACCATTTACCAAGCTGTTAATAACACAACAAATCAAATAAGTGAAAACAAGATCAGTTCAACAAATTAACTCAGCGACTCACTAAATCTATCAAGAATTATGGATGAACCATTGAACCTTATTCAATTTCTTTAAAGATGGCAAAACAAGGGACTGACCATAAAGGGGGAAAATCATAGGGATGAGAGATTGGGGAGAGGAATTTATAGGAGCACAACCAAACTCATAACTTCACAATACAATGTCATCTCATCAGTCCATAAAACCAAAGCAATTAAACAGAATAATTGAGAAAAACAGAGACTACACGTACGAAAGAAGAGTAGAGGAAACAGAGGAGGCCAAAAGGCCACAGTCGAGGAGTAGGTTAAAGAGTAGCGCGGGAGGAGCGACAGCCACGGCCGCTTGCAGAGGGCAGAAAGGAGGCAGAGACACACGGCCAGTTGCAGAGGACGGAGAAGAGGAAAGAGTCCTAAGGAGGGGCAGAGAAGGGATGAAAGAGTCCTAAGGAGAGGCAACGGAGGGATGAAAGAGTGCTAAGGATAGGGGTGTTCATGGCCGGTTTGGACGGTCTAAAATGCCAATTCATAAACTAATCCGGTCTACGAATCCGTGCAGTTTAAATTAGTTGGTTCGAACCGGCCAGACCGCACCTATATTTTGCGGCTGGTTTGGGCGATTTTTGCGGTTTGAAAACTCATAAAATTTGAATTAATATATCATCAAGTCATCAACTTATAACCACTCATAAGTCATATCTAAAATCCAAATGTCAAACAAACCATAACATAGTTAAAAATTACAACCAAATTGAAAGTCTTAAACTCTTAGTAAATTTAAATTTTAGTTACAACTTACAACACAAATGAAATTGAAGAGCAAACTTAAAGTCTAAAATATTACAACAAAAAGACTTGAAGACTAGAATATCATAAAAGTCTTGAGTAAGATAGCGTAGTACTACATGCCACAAGAACAAGCCTACATGTTGCTTGACTAAATCCCACAGCTATAAGATTACTAGTACTTCCAATACTTTCATCACTTTTCATTTGGAAAGACAAAATCTTTTGCTTCTTATCCTCCAATCTAAAGGGATATTTCTTACATATAGTTTAAATAGTTCCAAAGAGTACTAGTCCCTTTTCTCCTAGTATCACTAGCATAGTCTTTCTCATAGTAATTGCACACAGCCCTATTGTCACTAGGGTCATCCTCATTTCTTGTAAAATGATCCCAAACTTCAGACACATGTCTAACCTTCTTTTTTTTTTTTGGATTCTTACTCTTAAGAGGCAAGGGCGGCTTTTTCTTGGAATCACTAGTTGAATCAAGGATCACTTTGGTGGGATTGTTCATAGAAAGTGCTACACTACCATTATCGCCATCCATCTAATAAATATACATATTACATAATCCATCAGTAGCATATACCCAGTCAATTACACAGTCACATATTACATAATACTAAAAATATTGGCAATTAATAGTCACAAAAGAATAATCAGCTAATATTCCATAAAAAAAAATAAAAGTCCATAAAAAATTTATATCTAAACTTTGTACTATACGAGAAATTGATTAGCATAATAGCAATAATGTTTTGTTTTGTTTTTGTTTTGAGGATTTTATTAGGGCCATCTAGTGGGTTCTGTTCTTTTATTTTGGGTTATGTCCATTTAACATAATACAATATATATATATATATATATATGATTATATGCATTATCTAATCTAACATGAGAACAGAGACTAACAATATTGAATAAACTTGTAATTTGCAGAGTTTTACAGAGGTCGTACAATATTGAATAAAGTTGTAAATGCTCGCTTGCTTGAAAATCTCGAGATGTATGGGAGAAAGTATGTGAACAGATACTAACAAATGACTAGTATTAGTGCTCGGTTTTTGGTTGAAGCCAATGTTGATTTGAAGGAAATACCGGATGAAGAACAGAGACTAACAAATAACAATCTAAGCTAACCTGTGCTAGAGCAGGCTGGTGGCGACCAGGCTCGTCGAAAGCCAGAGCAGCGGAGCTAGACAGCGTCGAGCAGTCTGGTCACTGCTGGCAAGCCGGAGCTCGACAGTCGACGGCTTCGATCTGACTGGTTCTGGACCTGGAGCGGACGGCGTCGGGACCTGGGCGAGAGTGAACGAGAGGAAGACGACAGCTTAACGGGAGGGCGACGCGAAAGAGAGACAGCGAGAGAGCTCGAGACTTCGAGCTGGCTGGTGCTGGAGTGGACGACGTCGACGACGGGAGCTGGGCGTGAACGAGAGGAAGACGACAGCGGGACGGGAGGGCGGTGAGATTGAACGCGAGAGAGAGATAGAGAGACAGCGAGAGTGAGTGAAACGGCTAGGCTGTCGAGGGACGGAGGAAGACAGGAAGAGCCGATTCAGCCGAAGAGGAAATGGAAATGCCGAAATCTCTGAGAGTGAGTACTGACTACTGAGCACTGACTGTACTGCTGAGTAGTAATTAGGAAATAACAAACCCCTAACTGTTAATGGGCTAGGTGGATAACTACTGTTGGGCTCAATGGCCAATTGGGCTTTTAGAGGTTAGAATAGTTATGTGTTATATCTGGGCTCACTTTAAATCAGCTGCTATACGTATATATACAAGGGATAATTGCAAAAAAATATCCTCATGTTTGGATGTTCTACAATTTAAACTCTGAAGTTTAGATTCCGCAAAATAATACTCTAAGATTACTAATTTCTGAAAATTAATACCTGTGTTGATTTTTAACTAATAAAATACAATAATATCCTCAAAATTAAGATGAATAATATGGATTAATTTAGTTTTAATTGAAGATATTATTGTTTTTTCGTTCCTAAAATTGGTCAAAAAATCTGTTTAGGGTATTAATTTTCAGAAATTCTTAATCTCAGGGTATTATTTTACAGAGTCCAAACTTCAGGGTTTTAATTGCAGAATACCCAAACTTCAAGGTATTTTTTTGCAGTTATCCCTATATACAATATATCTAATTTCTTTTTTTAAAAATGCAAATTACTGGCCGGTTCGATTTTAAATCGATCAATGTAGTGATATTGTCACATACATACATACATGCATATATAAAGTACTGATGGGTTAAGGGATGCATATCCAGGAAAAAAGAAACAAATACCTGATTTTTTGTGTCTACCAAATGCCATAAGTCTGCTTGGGCCAAATCGGCAAAGCCAATGGTAATGGCAATGGCAATGGTAATGGTGGTGACCCGCAAAGAACCAACAAGCTGAGATTTTGGAGTGTTAGATTCGCCTATCTAGAGCTATAGATTTCAGTCTTAGAATAAGAAAAAGGAGTGAATTGGCAAATTCTGACTAATATGGGGGTCCATGTGAAATTAGAAAAGAATAACTACGAGTATATTGTGAAATCAAAAGTTATATTACGGTGTTTGATATGAGGTAATCCAAGTTTTTAGATTAATAGGAGTGTTGAAGAGGATAATGTGATTATCTCACATTTTGAATAACTGTGTTTGGTTACGCATTATAGTCTTGTCCAAGATTCCTAAAAAAATTAGAAAATTTTGTTTGTTTTTTTGTACATGTGATTGCACAGTTTTATTTATATTTTGTACATATAGTTCATATAATCATTTTTGACAGTTTTACATAATAAGTTAAGAAATTTCTTAACAAAAAATTATAAAATTTAATTGCTTATAAAATAATAAGATTTATTATCTTAAAATAATAATAATAATAATAAAATAATAATAATAATAATAAAAGAATAAGTACAACATTTAAATCTCCTGCACAAGCTCACATCTGGAAACCCTGAAGACCAGAGATCTATTGCAGGGGAGATACGCCTTCTTGCTAAGCGCAATGCTGATAATCGTGTAGCTATTGCTGAAGCTGGTGCAATCCCTCTGCTTGTAACCCTCCTTTCAACACCTGACTCGTGCACCCAAGAGCATGCTGTAACAGCTCTTCTTTACCTTTCCATATGTGAGGATAATAAAGGTATCATCGTATCCTCTGGAGCTGTTCCTAGCATAGTGCATGTGCTTAAGAAAGGAAGCATGGAAACTCAGAAAGATACGGCTGCCACTCTTTTCAGCCTCTCAGTTGTGGATGGAAATAAGATTACAATTGGTGCTTTGGGGGCCATTCCACCACTTGTGATGCTACTGAGTGAAAGGTACTCAAAGGGGTAAAAAGGATGCTGCAACAGCACTCTTCAACTTGTGCATTTACCAAGGGAACAAGGGGAAGGCAGTGAGGGCCGGTGTTGTGCCTACACTAATGCGCTTATTGACAGAGCCTGGAGGGGGAATGGTGGATGAACCACTGGCAATTTTAGCTAGCCACCCCCAAGGGAAGGCGGCTATTGGAGCTGCAGAGGCAGTGCCAGTCTTGGTAGAGGTTATAGGGAGTGGATCTCCCAGGAACAAAGAGAATGCGGCTGTAGTTTTAGTTCAACTATGTGCAGGTGACCAACAACACCTAGTGGAAGCGCAAAAGCTTGGAGTGATGGGTCCACTGGTGGATTTGGCACAAAATGGCACGGACAGAGGCAAGCGAAAGGCTGCACAGTTGCTCGAGCGTATGAGCAGGTTCGTCGAGCAGCAGAAGCAAGCTCAGGCACAAGCCGAGGCTCAAGCTCAAATCCAGCAGTTACAGCTACTCTCTCTCTCTCTCTCTCATGCCAACACTTTGGGTCCTCTGTTTCATTAAGCCATCCTCATCCAACGACCTCCAATGAACACATTCGTTATTATCGACAAAATTTTGAGAAAGCTTAATTGTAGAAGTTTTAAGCTTTGAAACGACACTTCAGATCAATCGCATAAGTCTTATAGTTTTAGTTTCAAGGGGAAAAGAATTCAAAATTTGTTGTTTGAATTTGAGTTATTCGTTATATTCCTTCTCTGTCTTTCTAGTTTTTGTCTATTGGAGTAACGCCCACAACTGTTTGATCATATGCTTCTTAAAGAACTGGGAATCTGGTTGTGGCTTTGTTTTGATCGAAAGTAATTGAATATTTTCTTTAGTAATTCAATTAATCACGGAGTTATTTTATATATCTCATATATATATATATATATATATATATATTATATTTATGTGCATATCTAAACTATTGCACCTGCTATGTACATGTCATGTCTTAAGAAGGTGTTGCTATTATCCTTGCTACCTCTGTCCCCTAGTCATTTCGTGTTATTGTTGAATACTGTATTGAGTCCATGTAGCAAGACTTAAAAATGGAAATGGCTTTGCATAATTAAAAAAAAAAAGGTTAATCATTGTCCAAAAACCTGTTCCAAGAGAGATATACCATTAATTTACCATTATTTATTTTTTCAAGTAAATTAATTATATACACAAGTAATTGAATTATATACAGCAGTAAATTAATTATGGTTGCCAATCCAGTAGGTATTTTTTTTTTACCTATGTGTAGGTATTTTTTTTTAGCCGTTGGATCATCATCTAATAGTGATCCAATGGCTATTATAAGATGCATAAAAAGACGTGCATCATTAATACTTTTTCTCTCTCTTACTTTTTAATATAAAAAAATGTGCATGATAAATTTTTATTGGCCAAATTGATACCTATGTATAGGTAAAAAAAAAAAATACCTACTGGATTTGTGCCCATTAATTATATACACTTGTAAATAAATTATATATTAAGATAAATGAATTATGTATACTGGTAAATGAATAATGTACTATGGTAAATGAATTATATACTATAGTAAATAAATTATGTACTATGTTAAATGAATTATATACACCAGTAAATGAATTATATATTATGATAAATGAATTATATATGTTGGTAAATTAATTATATACATGAATATGTCAAATTAATTTACATAGGAGTATAATAGTAAACTATAATCATTAAAACTTAAAAAAGGATATAGAAGTCAATAAAATGAAAGAAAGATATTCATTAACACATAACTCAAAAAATGGGTATGGTGTAGTTTACTCATTTTTTATGGTAATTTTTCAAAAAAAAATTGAAAAATCCCAGATTTTGAAATTATTTGAAAAATCCTGGATTTTAATTAGAAAAATACTACTTTTAAGAGTATTTATAAAAATGCCACTTTTTATTAATTGGTGAGATCCATGAGATAACTTGACCGATAACCTCAAGAAAACTAAATTAGTTACCCAAAATAACCTAATTGGTTACCTCAAGTACCATTGAAAAATACCAATTTTGAAGTCACTTTTTTCTAAATATTTATTAAAGATGTTAGTTTTCTAAATTTTTTTTAAAAAGTGATATTTTTCTAAATCAATCTATGATTTTTTTTTTTTCAAAAATTCGACTAATATAAGATTTTTCAATTTTTGGTACTTTAAGCCTAGAATTTTATAAGAAGCCTTACAACTTTGAGCCTGAAATTTTGTAAGAAGCCCTTTATAAGGCTTCTTACAAAATTCCAGGCCCAAAGTACTAAAAATTGAAAATCTCTTTATAAATGGCTTCTTACAAAATTTCAGGCTCAAAGTACCAAAAATTGAAAATCCTGAATGAGCTGATTTTTTGGAAAAAATCCCATATTGATTTAAAAAATATCATTTTTTAAAAGTTTTATTAGAAAAATAATACTTTTAAAAAATATTTAGAAAAATGTTTTTTTTTCTTCAAAATTGGTATTTTTCAATGGTACTCGAGGTAACTAGTTATGTTATTAGGGGTAACAAATCCAATTACTTGAAGTAATTTATCAAGTTGACTCATGTAACTCTACTAGCTACCTCAAGTATATCATAAATTAATAATTTTAAAAGTGGTACTTTTATAATTAAATCCGGAATTATAAAAGTTGCCTCATGTAACTCTACTAGCTACCTTAAGTGGTATTTTTGTAAATAGTTTTAAAAATGATTATTTTATAATTAAATATGGAATTTTTCAGAACAGTTTCAAATTTCGGGATTTTTTCAATTTTTTTAAAAAATTACTATAAAAAATTAAATTTCCTCTTTTATAAAAGGTTTTGGACACTTATACTTATTTTTAGGGGTGAACAAAAAATCTTCTCACCCACACCGCCCACCCAACCCGCTCTAATCCGCACCCACCAAACCGCTTAAAAGTAAAACCGTGCACCCACCAAATCGCTTAAAAGTAAACCGCGGGGGGTTTTGGGTTGGTTATGGGTTATATATTTTTCAAACTGCTGAAGAATAAACCACCGTTCACTCTTAATTGTAATTTATATTTTTACATAACATAGTATATGAAAATTAAAATTTAATTTAATCACTAGATAATTATTTGATGATATTCTACTAAATTTTTTAAAACAATCTTTATCTATTTGAAGTTTTAGTATGTGTAAGTGTGTTTATATTAATATTTAATATATTTTTTCTTTCAATTTTAGATGAATAGTCTTTACCAAACACATATATTCTTAAATTTTTGAGTTCATATGACATAACACTTTAAAAATTCTAATAAGAGACAATTAAAATACTTTTAAAAAATTTTAATAATGATTTTTTTTACGTTCACAAAATACGTAATTATAAGTTTTAGTTAATCCAACCCATATGAGAAATCACCAAAAACCGCACACTAAAAACTGCCTAACCCGTAACTTAATTGGGCAGTTATGAGTTAAACATTTTCTAAATCGCATGAAAAAAAACCGCTGAAACTGCCCAACCCGTCCGTTGTGCACCCCTACCTATTTTTAAAAAAATAATACTAAAAATACGACATTGAAAAAATAATTAAAATTCCGTATGACTTAGATGAGCATTTTTCTAAATATTTAGAGTCTCAAAAGTGCGGTAATTTGGTAAATAAAGCATCTATTTTTTTTGCAATTGCATTAAATGTAAATTTAAAAGCAGAAAAAAAGGCTAGTCTAATGGCTAGCACATATTTGTTTAAATCCCCACGTTAGGATTCAAGTCCCACAGCCACCTTCGAAGGTTTTATTTTCTTTTTCTTTACTTTTTCTTTTCATTTCTCATTTATTTAGTTTTTTTTTTCCTTTCTAATTTCATTTCTTTTTCTTTAATTATTTTTTTTTGGTTAGAAACCATAAAGGTTTCCTAAAAACCAGTTTGGTTTACTTTTAGCAGAATGTCCTTTACGTAAGTAAATCATAGGAAACCACAAAAGTTTTTTAGAAACTAATTAGGTTTCTTTTTAGCGAAATGCCATGTACGTAAGTAAATCATATAAAACCACAAAGGTTTCTTAGAAACCAGTTTGGTTTCTTTTAGCGAAATATCTTGAATGTGAGTAAATCACAAGAAGTCACAAAGGTTTCTTAGAAACCAGCTTATTTTCCTTTTAGCGAAATACCCAGTGCATAAGCAAATCACAAGAAATCACAAAGGCTTCCTAGAAACAAGTTTATAAGTAAATCACAGGACATCGCAAAGGTTTCTTAGAAATCAGTTTGGTATCCTTTTAGCAGAACGCCCTATATGTAAATAAATCATAGGAAACCAAACAAAAAACCAAAGAAGATTCCAGGAAACTAGTTTGATTTATGTGTAGCAGAATGTCCTGTATGTAAGTAAATCACAAGAAACCACAAAGGTTTCTTAGAAATCAGTTTAGTTTCCTTTTAGGGAAAATACCCTGTACGTAAGTAAATCACAGGAAATCACAAAGATTTCTTAGAAACCAATTTGTAAGTAAATTACAGGAAATTATAAAAGATTTCCTAGAGACCAGTTTGGTTTTCTTTAACAGAATACCCTGTATGTAAGTAAATCATAGAAAAACACAAATATTTCTTGGAAACTAGTTTGGTTTCCTTTTAGCATATACGTAAGTAAATCATAAAAAACTATAAAGATTTCCTAGAAACCAGTTTGGTTTCCTTAAGTAAACAAGATATTTTCTCAGAAACACTATGACGAAAATTAATGGTACCTATTTATTGTTTGATTAACCAAACCAACAATTCTATCAAGAGGATAGAAAGAGTCATGACGTAAAAGCCAGTTCACATAAACATTTTGGCAGTCAAATATAAAGGAATCAATTTAAGGTTAAAAATCATGGAATATGGACAAAATTTGGCCATTGAACAAAAACGTCAAATTGAGAAATTGTTCAAATTAACAAACAAACAAAGATTTTTGGAAACAAAGAATTCCTTTTAAATAATCAATCTGTAAATAAGAACCCAAAATCAAACATTTGAGAAGCTCAAATTGGGTTTAAGTAATAAATTTAGAGAGAGAGAGAGAGAGAAATAATAAAATACCTACACTTCCAAAAACTTCACTGTCGCCATAGAAGGGGAATCTGTAAAGAGATTTCTTGATTAGTAAAGCTAGAAGGCTTTTCTTGATCCAATCCTATATGGAATCGAAGCTAGGACACATAAAGGAGCTCTGAAATCGACCATGAGGCCACCACCTAAGTAACTAGTAACTAAATTGGTTACTGAAAATTATAAATTAGTAACAAAATTAATTATAGAAATTAATTACCAAATTTGTTAATTGGTTAGTGAAAATGCTTTCTAATATCAAAGTATAATTAAACCTTTGCACTAATATAGCTATGGAAATGTAAGCTTAATAAGAAAAAAGAATCTGCTTCTTTGCTATAGGAACACTTACATAAAAACTAAGCATAATAAGGAATATAATTAAAGAATTGACCCATTTTTAGAACCATATGAATAAAATAATAGTAAGAAATTTCATTGCTTATTTGTTTGTCAAAAAACGCATTACACAAATAGAATGAGTGTTAAAAATAGAAACACTCTATAATCTCCACTATGAAAAGTAAAAAAATGAACCATAGCGTACCCAATCTGCGAATACCCATTAGCCATGGAATTAAATGGCAAGAAATCGTTTTGAGACATTTCCTCAAACACTTCATATGCATCTCCATAAAAAATAATCTCATATAATTATTAACAAGAACGCTACTAACAAATAAATCCAGCTCCAAACTAAGTTTAAAACCCATGAATCTTCCTCAACCTCTGATTATAATCATTATAGTTGCGTCTCCAATGCTGACTTTGATTTCGAGTTGACCATTTATAAAAATGGATAGCTTTGGTTCTATCAAAAGCGCCAACGAAGAGAACTGAACTCAAAAACATTTTCCAGCGGAGAGAGAGAGAGAGAGAGAGAGAGAGAGAGAGGTTTTTTTGGCGACGGTAGGTAGATGGGAAGAGAGGTTTCATTTTTCAAAAATCTGAGTGAGAGAACGAGTGGAAGAAGGACCATAGATTTCCCAAATACAAGTGGTAGAGCGAAATAGAGAAAAAAAAAGTTCCAATTTTCTGCTAAAGATAGTGTGAAAATAGGTAACTTTGGCCGGATCGTATTTTTGGCATTATTATCTAAAAGGCCATATTGGGCGTCATTTTCCTTTGGGGAAAATAGACCAAATACGGTCTTCTAAAAAAGAATTAGATAAATACGATAATGTGTTTTTTTTAATATTTTGACGTACGGTGTATTATCATATACGGTATGAGTTTGTCCAGAAACCTCTTCTTCGTGACTATGCATCTTTGCCGAGGCTCCATTAATGGCACCGGCCAATTCTCTGACCAAGTCTCAGCTGGCTTCATCTCTGCCTTCGACAACCACTTTTTCACACAAGACTTCAGCTTCAACTCCAGCTTCAATTCTGACTTCGACTCCTCCTCCTTCCAAGGCGCCTATGCCAGCCTTCACTCATGCCTCGGCTCCATCAATTTCGACTCCGCCGACCTTTCCTCCATCATCAATTTTCTAGTATCGGTTTGTGTGTATATAAGTATATATCATTGAGGTTAATTTATCAGTATTTTATGAATTTGAAAAGGAGCCCTATTCCAGAAATGAATTTCATCCCTCTTCTAATATGATTGTTATTCGTTCATTTGATATGAACAAACCTGAATTTGAGGTTGATGGCATAAAAGGTGGTGTAGTTGGTGAAAGTATCCTCGGGGTATATGCCTTTTTCTTCTTAATTCTCACACAAACGAATATCTTATTTGAGTGTTGCACATGCATTTTTTAGTAATTGGTTCCTTTTGCTTATCTATAGTTTCTTGAACTAATAGCAATTTGTATTTATTTATTGAATCATTAGCACAAGTAATATGCATTTTTGTTGTCAGCCCCAATAGGCTACTTCAGGGGCTTAGGCATTTGGTTTATTCCACTCCTACTATATATATATGTGTGTGGATGTGTATGTACATATTGCTATCTTTTCTGGAGAAGCTTCATTTTTTTTGTGTTCAAGTATCATAGTCAATGAAACGAATGAGCTTAAACAAAGCTGTAATCATGATTGCATATTATTGGCGACTGCAACATGTTTGGTGAAATGCCACAATGAAAAAAAAAAAGGAAGTGATGAGAACATGGCACGCATGAAAACATGGAATGCGGATTCAATTCAAGTTCCAATTGGACCAGTTACAAGAGTTCGAGCTAAAAGGTTCAAGGAGTCTTTTAATGGGCTGATTCAAAGCATTTGGACTGAGATAAATTCTTGGAGGCCCAAGGATGATATTATACATGGTCCACAAGGTTGGATTTCCATGATTCAAGCTTTAGAATAATCTATAAAATGCTCTAGAAAAGGACCAACTCAAGGATGCGTGAATAGTATCTTAATTTGGGTTACTTACCCGTTTCTGACTCATCAAAGAGAATGGTTGGCTGAACTTTAGCTAAATTACCTTTCTTATTTATTTATTATAAGTTTTATTTCTGAGTTGTAAGGCTTGCATGCCAATCTGGATACTTTCCATTTTTATTGAGAGTTAGGTGCGTTTTAGGGTAACTGTAGGAAATCAATTTTCAGAATTGAATTAGGTTATTTTAGTTTTCTTTTCTTGTTTTGGGAAGCTTCTTAGGTGTTTCTAGCAGCCAAATTTCGTGCTCCCTTTGTATATAAATAGCCATTAGCTTAATGAAATAATAGAAGATTACAATTCATCAAAAATTGAGAGCAATTTCTCTTTGGTTTTTTGAGAACTTATTCGAACTTATCAGATTTCTCTGTGGCGTTCATCCCCTGACTTATCAATCGAGTTTTCCATCCTTGATTGTGGCGTCTTCCCTTATACCAAGGTTCACATCTCTTTATAGGTGTTGGGTCGAGGTTTCCCATCCGAATCTGATTGTAGAACGGTCCTAGGCATCATCTTTGTTTCGGGTTTCGTCACAAGTTAGCGAGGTTCGTATCAGGAAGACTAAAAGGTTTAGTTAGATTAGTAACTGGTTACTAGGTATATGGTGCCCAAGATTCTCACATACATACTAAGCCAATAATAAACATATTTTAATTGTATATTAGGCATTTAGAAGTCATTAATACCACTTTCATAGTAACATGCTCATTCATTATGTTATGTGCATTTATATACATGTTATTACACTAATGCTTATCGACGTGTCCCGATGCAGTGTAAAGGTTCAATACCCTCAGAGAGAGAGAGAGAGAGAGAGAGAGAGAGAGAGAGCTGGGTGTGCTAAATGGACAAAGAATATATTTATGAAAGCAATACTATGTGTACATGCATTAAGATCATATTTGTTGATAACTTGGTCAAATAGTAGTTTTTTGATAAAATGTAATTTTCACGCATTTTGGAGCCAAATTCACTGTGTGTTTAACACGTCAAATAGATTTAATTCAATGTCTAGGACTCATTTATAGCATTTTATTTGTCGGCTCCAGGTAAGCACGAGGTAGCATTCACGACACTGATTTGTGTTTTATTACACTAGGCTAGCTTAGATTCAGCTTAATCGCGTAATGTCATTTTTGTGCATTCTAATTATTAAGTGCTAATACTATTTTTGCATTATTAATTGGAGTCTAATTGGCTTATTTTAATGTTTAATGATTGGTTATGAGGCTAGGTTTCATCAGATTATAATAAGGTTGGCCATATGGGATCATAAGTCAAAGTATGACTAGATTTTACTTTTTAAGCTAAGATTCACCAACTTTGATTACACTTGGGTGTATAGGAGTGACCAGCAATGTGGTGCTAAAGATGTTTTAGAGTTGGACACATGGAAAGTAATGTGCAAAATACCCAAAATACCTCTTAGAAATTAAGTTATGCCTTTTCTGCCATTAAGTATTGATTTTTGACCAAATCTAATCATTTTCTTTCTCTTTCTCTCCAGCCATGACCTGAACCTCTCTAGTTCCTTTTTAGACTTCTCTCAACTTCCCTCGAATATTTCCAAGAGTTTCCAAGTGGTAGAACTCAAATTGGAGTTCTAGAAAGCAAGATAGATCAAAACTAGTCAAGGTAATTCTACTAGTTCTTCTTCCTAGGTCTTTTTCTTTAATTTCAATTCTCCACTTGCTCTCACTTAAATAATGGTTCCTCTAGGTTATCTTAAGTCCTAAAATCAGCTTGAGAGCCTTGGGAATCAATTCGGTGGAGGTAGAAAGCAAGAGCTTCAGTAAAAGCTCAAACTAGTCAAGGTGAGCTTTATGTCGGATTTTGAATGTGTAACTAATTTCTTTTGTTTTAACACTTAAATCAAACCTATTATTTGATGAATAATGATCCTAGGAACCCTTATATATTGCTGGAATATAGAATTTAAGTGGAAAATTTAAGTTACACCTAGAGCCCTAAATTTGCTAATTGTGGATTCAAGTATTTTCGTGGGTGTATTAAGCTTTCTATATTTGTAATCTGATTTTCTCAACTTGCAATGGATATGTCATAGATTTTGTTATTTATTCCATTAATTTAATTACTGTTTGTAGCCATAGACCAGTGCACAAATTGTTTTAAACTTGTCTAAACTGAAAAAGATTTGAAATGTACTTCTATGTTATCCTATATATTTCTTTTGATGTGTATATGTGGGAATTGGCTTGTAAAATATTATTACAGGTTTAAAATCATGATTTTAATCATGTGGGAATGTCTTAAAAATAGAGGAAGTGGTGTCTAAATATTTTTATAATAAAATGGCACCATTTAGAGGCAAATGGACTAGTTTTACAAAATTATGTGTCATTTTGGATCATTTTTGTACTAATGAACTAGCATTCATATTTTACTACTTTTGAATAGTTTTTCAATGCTAGTTATTGGCTGTTAAGTACCTTAAGTGATTTATATGCTTCCGAGTCATTTTTAGATCAAGTTTCCTAATTTGGTGATAGTTCTGATTTCGGTCTTGTTCAAGTATCTTGGTGCATTCCTTTAGTAAAATGTGTATCTTGAATAATAGTAATTTATGATAGGTTATTAGCACACCAATTTCTAGAGGATATTGACTCTTTCCACTATCAATTTCTATCCAGAACATGAGGTAAGTAAAGACTTACAACCGCGTCACAAGAATTACATGGAAGATATCATTATATGAATTTTACTTATTCTTAAAAGTTACGAAATGGCATTTGTGTGGCACTTCTTGCATGCAAATTGAGAATTTCATTACAGAGTATTTAAAAGTGAGTACCATTGTACCAATTTTATAAGATACGTTTTAACTGCAATTGCTAGTCTATCGGAGCTGGGTAGGTAAGTTTGTTGATGCAGACTCTCCCATTGAAGCGGGACTTGCGGATCTTATGATGTGTCTCGTTGAAGCGGGACAATATTAGCGCGGTATGGGATACCCCTTTGATGAGGGAATGAGTTTTCAAAAACCTCACACGATGGTCGCACTTTATTTTTACTCTTGGCCAGAGTTTCCGCACAATGTTATCACGGCCTATCGACTTACGGAACAAACAATGTGCTAAGGGGCCCAACTATGAATAATTTTTAAGGAAAATGCATGGACTCTAATGTTTAAGAAAGAAAAGGGTACAATGGGAACTTTATAAAATTTTAAAGCATACATAAGCATGCATAGTTTTTACTTACTGAGCTTTAGCTCATTTTAATCTTGTGATGTAGATGAGGTGGCACATTTTGGTATTGACTAGCTGGTTGCCTGACTTGCTTTTTGTCACCATGATCATACAGATATAGATGAGCTTGACCTGTGGATGACGTTTTTTTGTATTGAGATATTTTGGTGTAATATAAATACTATTGCTGATAGCAAAATAGACTAGTGAAAACCTGTTTTGTTTGTACATTTTGTAAAGTCACTTTTAGCAAGTAATGCCTCGTAGTTGCTTTATCTAAAAGTTTTAGAAAGTTCAAATTTGCCCACTTTTTTATAAAACTAAAGATAATGTTTAAGAAAGAATAATACTTCATAGTTTAGCTATATAGGACAATATGGTTAAACTAGGGGGTGTTACAAGGCGGGCGACTACTACATGTTTGATGAATTACCCTAATGAAAGAAAAAGAAGACTAGAACTAGATGTTGATTAAGGTTTAACTAGATTGGCAACTAATAGCCAGTAACTAGTAACCAATCTTGTAATTGGTAACTAGTATCATGTAATTGGTAACTCGTAATCAAATTGGTAATTTATAACTGATAATGAAATTATTTGATAGTAAATCAGCAACTAGTGACTAAAATAAATGTGCTAACTATAAATTATAATCTAGAACTAGAAAGTAGCAACCAAAAACTAGTAATCAAAGTGGTAAATAGTTACTAGTCTTTATAACTACCCACTAATCTTGAAATCAGTAAGCAAATTAGTAACTAGTAATTAGAATAATCCTAACGAAATTAGTAATTAGTAACCGATAATTAGTCACCAATCTAATAGAAATCAAAGTAACTAGTTATTGATAACTAATAACTATGTCGGTTACTGGTATCCAGTAAAAAAAAGGTAATAGCTCAATAAAATAAAAAAAAGAAACAAAAAATATCTAAAAAAAATAGGTGCATGGCTCAATGAAAACGAAAATAAAAAAGGGAAAAAAAAATTAAAAACAAAATAGATAGACTAAGAATATTAGCCAATAACCAACGGATGAACTAATAACTAGTAACTAATTCCAAATTGGTAACTAGTAACTAGTATCCAGTAATCAGTTTTCTTTAAAAAAAAAAAGAAAGGAAACAAACTTGTAGCTTAGTATCCATAGGAGAGGGAAAAAGGAAAAAAAAAAAACAAGGTAAAAGAAAGAAAAATAAAAAAAATAAATATTAGATCAATTAATAACTAGTAACCAATTCCAAAAATATTGTTAACTAGTAACAAGTATCCAATAACTAGTTTTCTTTTTTTTTTTTGTCAAAAAAATAATTATAGCTCATCATCCCTAGGATTAGAGAAAAGGAAAAAAAATAAAAGAAGGAAAAAAAAAGTAAAATAAGAGAAAATGAAAAAAAAAATAAACGAAGGGAAAATGAAAAAAAAAATTACCAGATGAACTAATAACTAGTAAGCAGTTCCAAAAAAATTAGTAACTAGTAACCAGTATCCAGTAAGTTTTCTTTTATAAAAAAATAAATAAATTTGTAGCTCATTATCCCTGAGAAAGGAAAAAAGGATTAAAAAAATTAAAAGAAGAAAAAATGAAAGGAAGAAAAAATTATACCAGATAAACTAATAACTAGTAACCAATTCAAAAAAAAAAAAATAGTAACTGGTAACTAGTATCTAGCAACCAGTTTTCTTTTTATTTTTTTATTTTTTTTTTTAAAAAAGTTGTAGCTCAAGAAAGAAAAAAAGGAAAAAAATAAAATAAAAGAAGGATAAAAAATAAAAGAAGGATAAAAAATAAAAGAAGAAAAAATAATATAAAAAAAGATACGAGATGAACTAATAAATAGTAACCATATCCAAAAAAATTGGTAACTAATAACTAGAATCCAGTAACCAGTTTTATTTTAAAAAAATAAAAATAAAAAAAATTGTAGCTCATTATCCCAAGAAGAGGAAAAAAGGGAAAAAAAAATAATGAAAGAAGGAAAAAAAAAGTAAAAGAAAGAAAGCAAGAAAAAAAAAAGATATGAAATGAACTAATAACTAGTAACTAATTGTAAAATGATATCTGTAGTTTATTATTCCTAAGAGAAGATAAAAAAAGTACAAGAACGGAAAAAAAAAAAAGAAAAGAAAAAAGGTGGAAGAAGGAAAAAAGGAGGACAAAAAAAGAAAAGAAAAAATGAGAACGAAAAAGGGAATGAGAGGGAGAGAAAAAAAAAACAGAAAAAAATAAAAGAAGAGAAAAGCCAAAAAAAGGATAAAATAAAATGAGAAAGAGGTACCAAGATTCAAACTAGGTACAAGAAAAGAGAAGGAAGCCTTGTCCATTTTGTTCATTGATTTTTAAGTTTCATTTTTCATTTCTATTTATATAACACGTTATTTACAAAGTTGGACAAAATTATAAACTATGCCACCGCATTTTGACACCGTATTTTTCCACTTCTTTTAACTTTTCTCTGTACGGGAAACTGTATGTTTTTGTTATATCGTATATTTGTAATACTTATAATTTTTTGTCAGTAAACTTCTTAAAAACCCGTTTCTTTCTGGGTTTTGGATACTTTTACCTATATTTTTAAAACAAATACCAAAAATACAACCTCTTAAAAAGAATTAAAATTCTGTACGATTTAAAAGTGTCATTTTTCTAAATATTAGGGGTTGGAAGACGCGGTGGCAATTTTCATAAATAAGGCAATCTTCCTATTAATATATTTATATAAAGGGGATGGCTACGGTAGGGGCGTCCCTACGTAGGGTCATGCCTTAATTATCGTTGGATGGAAATCTGTGGGGAATAACGGGAATCTGTGGAGAATCTATTTATATACAGATTCCCATCCAACGGTGAATAGACAGGGCCCTACGTAGGGGCGCCCCTACTGTAGACGCGCCCTTATATAAAACACATTTTGTTGAATTATGAAAGTGGCGGCTGGCTCAGTGGTATCAAATTTCTAGCTGTCTTTCTAACTAAATGTCAAAGATCAAGCCACCATAACTCCACTTTTTATTTATTTTTTCTCCTTAAGTCCTTCTCGGTTTTCCCTTTTTCTTTTATTACTTTTTTGTTTTTTTTTTCACTATTTCGATTCTTTTTATTTTTTTATTTGTTCCATTTTTTTATTTAATTCTT
>JXTC01000145.1:323209-346518 GCA_002914845.1 Trema orientale | reverse complement strand
TTTCTTTTTTATTTGCTTCATCATTATTTAATTCTTTTATTTTTCATTTTATTTATTTTTCTATAATTTTTTATTTTTTTTTTGAAATTATTTTTGTCTTTTTCGTCCTCTTATCATAAATAGAAAAAGCTACTCTTTTTTCTATAATTTTTTTTCCACTTAGAGACATGACACATTATTTTTTTCCCCCTTTAGTCAATAACAAATGTGGAAAATATCTTTTTTTTTTTCTTTATTTATTTTTTTGTTAGATTTTTTTTAAAGAGAAATCATTAAATTACTGATAATAATTTCTTTCTTGGGGTACTATAGCTTATTGTTACTAGTTAATATTTCTCTGCGTATTTTTACTAGTAGTAATCAATTTAGTTTCTAATAATTTCCAAAATTAGTATATAGTTTCCAAAAACAATATTACGACCAAATTGGTTTCTCGTTACTAATTAGAAACCAATTTAATTTTTTGGCTATCAGTAGAAACTAATTTGATTTTTGGTTTTAAGAATAGCTAGTTTCCATTTTCTCAAAAAAAAAAAAAAAACTAATAACCAATTTGGTTTCACAGTAACTAGATTGATTTCTCAAGTTAGTTTCATGTTCCCAATTAGATTAGTAACCAATTACTTGATTAGTTTCTAGTTACTAGTAGAAATCAATTTGTTTTAGCTTTTAATTTCAAGAATAGCTAGTAACTATTTCTTCAAAAAAAAAAAAAAGAAGGCAATAACCAATTTAAGTTCCTATTAATGAAATTGGTTTCTTGTTGCTAATCAAATTAGTAACCAACTAACGGATTGGAATCTGGTTACCAGTAGAAATTAATTTCATTTTATTTTTGTTTCAAGAGAAGCTAATAACTATTTTCTAAAAAAAAAAAAAACACTAGTAACCATTTTGGTTTCTTAAGTTCGTGTCTCATTACTAATTAAATTAGTAACCAACACCTAGATTGGTTTCTGTTTACCAGTAAAAACTAATTTGGCTTTTGGTCTCCTCAAAAAGTAATAACTAGTAACCATTTCCTCAAAAAAATGAATTTTTTTTTTCAAAAATGCAGTAACCAATTTAGTTTTCTAGTAACCAACTTAGTTTCTTACCAAGTTGAAAACCAAATTGGTTTCTTACCAAGTTAGTAATGAAATACTGGATTAGTTTCTGGTTACCAGTAGAAACTAATTTCGTTTAGTTTTTGGTTTCAAGAGAAGCTAATAAATATTTTCTCAAAAGAAAGGAAAAAAAAAAGGCAGGTATCCAATTAAGTTTCTTAGTTATCAATTTGGTTTCTCGTTACTAACCAAATTAGTAACTAACAACTAGATTAGTTTCTGGTTACCAGTAGAAACCAATTTGACTTTTGGTTTCAAGAATATCTAGTAACTATTTCTTCCAAAAAAATGAAAAAAAAAAAAGAAAAGGAAGCCAATAACCAATTTAGTTTCTGAGTAACCAGACTTGTTTCTCAAGTTGGTGACCATTTAAATTGCTAATTATTAGTTAATGGTAAAAACCAATTTAGTTTCTCCTATCCTCTAACCAAATTTACAATATTGGATACTAACTTCTAATATTTAATTTTGTTATTGGTTTCCAAATTAATAATATTTAATTTTGTTATTAGTTTTTAGTAAGTATTCTAAAAACTAATTTGGTTTCCCCTCGAAACTATTTTGGTTTCCATAATAAACTAAACTAGTTTCCACCTGAAAAATCAATTTGGTTTTCTGGTTACTATAAGAAACTATATTAGTTTCCATAAGAAACTAAATTTAAAAAAACTAGATTCTACTTACTACTCGAAACTAATTTGGTTCCCACAAGAAACCAATTTGATTTATACATAAAAAACTAATTTGGTTTCCATTTGAAAACAAATTTGATTTTTTGGATATTACACGAAACAAATTTGTTTCCCAAATATTGGTTTCTCAGGAATGAAAAACTAATGTGGTTTTTCAGTATTTACATGAGAAACTAATTTACTTTCTACTAGAAACTAATTTGGTTTGCCTTCGGAACTAGTTTGGTTTTTTACAATAAATTAACCTGGTTTCTACTTGAAAATCAATTTATTTTGTTGAGAAATTAAGGTTTCAATCCTACTCACTCTTATTTTGAAGATAGCAAACATTTGATTTTGTACTAATGATTTAACTTGAGTGTATAATGAAATAGTTTTAAAAGTTCTAACTCAAGTTAATCATGGAATCAAGCCTGAAGATAGATGCATATTGGACTTATTAAAATCAAGCTTGAAGAAGGACAATCAAGATACAAGACCATGCTTAGATAGGGTATACTTCATATTTAGTCTTGTATTTGATTTAGTTCATTGCACATAAATTCTCTTTGCATTAGCTCATACTTTTCAATAGAGTTTTCAAATTATCTTAAGCTTAAAATGGTTATTTTATTATAGAAGTTTGAAAATAGAAAATAATGATTTTGAATAGGCAAAATATTCTTTAAAACATGATTTCTTAAGTATAAATAAGTTACAAATATACTTGAAATCATGATTATTTGAAATAGGCTAAAAAGATATTTTTCTATTTGCAAACTAGAATTTGTTTTGGTATGAACACTTTCTAAATTATTGCTAAATACGTGTATTAAACTAAAACAAGTTTGCAATAGTCAAAATATTCTTTTCAAAGTGATTTCTAATTTTTTTAAAGTGTTTAAAACATGTTTAGAAGTCAGTTTTTGAAAAACGTTAAAAGCTGTAAGAATTTTCCAAAAAGCTATCAAAAATTGGAAACCACAGGTAGACCGAAAATGGCTTTTAGGTCGACCGGAAATGACTACCGGTAGACAGCCCAATCTACCGAAAACTCTATTTTTGACTGTTAATTTAAGACCGTTGCAACCGCACTTCCAACGGCTAGTTTCGGGAGTCTACCGGAAACTTACCGGTCTACCGAAAACTCCAGATTTTTATACAAACTTATAAATAGAAGCTATTTTAAGACTTCTAAGAGACTTTTCATGAACTAAAATTGTTATCTAACTACTTTCAAAGTACGAAAGCCTATTCTTACATTGAATTAACTTTTAAATCATATTGAGCCAATCTTAGAGCATTCATTGTGCATTGTTCTCAAATCTCCTAAGCCAAAATTGTATTCATTATTTTGTGACGAGAGTTTGTGAGTGTGTTCACTCTTATTATTGAAAAACCATTGAGTATGAGGTGAGGTTGGCATCGAAGTCATAAACAATCCGTGCATAGGTGAGGTTGCCACCAGAGTCAAAACAATCCGTTTTAGGTGAGGTTGTCACCGGAGTCTAAACAACCCGGTTATAGGTAAGGTTGTCACCGGAGTCTAAACAACCCGTGAGTTGGTGAGATTGGAACCATTATCTAAACAATCCGTATGGGTGAGGATTGACACCGGAGTCAAAACAATCCAAGGTTAGGCGTGATAGAGCCAGAGTCAAGACTATTGTAAAGGCGTGAGTGTGCCTAAGGAGAAATCACTCGTTGTATATAAGGGTCAGTCAAGCCCACAATCTTGATCCGAATAGTGGAAGCTTAAAGCAAGTTGCCGAGGACCGGGGACGTAGGCAAACCGTCGTGTTTGTCGAACCTCGTAAAAACTGAGTTTGTATTTTCTCTATCCCTATACTCTTTACTTTATTGCAAGTTATTTGATTGAGTGTTTGATATTAATTGTGCTTTATTAACTTGGTGTTATTGTTATATACTTGGCATTATTGTTCATTTAGTTTAAAAGTTTTAAAATAGTGGTCTATGATTTTAAATAGTTGAAAAGTTTCTTAAAACGTTTTAAAACCCAATTCACCCCTCCTCTTGGGTTATCAATCTTGGGCTAACAATAGCTAACATATTTTTCTGGTTACTATGGGAAACCAGATCTTGGAAATCAATCTAGTTTCCACTTGAAAACAAATTTAACAAAATTGAATTCTACTTACTACTAGAAACTAATTTGGTTTCTACTTGAAAAGCTAATTTGGTTTTCTAGTTACAATAGGAAACCAGATTGGTTTCTGTAAAAGACTAATTTGATTTTTACAAAAAACCAATTTAGTTTCCACTTGAAAATAATTTTAATTTTTTTTGGTTATTATGCGAACCAAATTTGTTTCCCAAATATTGGTTTCTTAGGACTAAAAAACCAAGTTAGTTTCTCAATATTTACTTGAGAAACCAATTTGGTTATTACCAAAATCTAATTTGGTTTCTACTCGAAACCAGTTTAGTTTCCACAATAAACTAATCCGATTCTACTTGAAAAACCATTTTGGTTTTCTGGTTACTACAGAAACTCAAGAAACTAATCTGGTTTCTACTTGAAAGATTTAATAAAAATGGATTCTACTTACTACTAGAAGCTGATTTGGTTTCCCCTTGAAACTAGTTTGGTTTCCACAAGAAACTAATTTTTTTCTACTTGAAAAACTTATTTGGTTTCTATGAAATAGATTGTTTTTTACTGGAAACTAATTTGGTTACTACTCGAAACCCATTTGGTTTCTCAATATTTGGTTTCTCAACATTTACCTGAGAAATCAATTTAGTTTCTACTCAAAATTATTCAATACCAATTTAAAAACTTAACTAGAAAATAGAAAACAAAATTTAACTACGACAAAAGTTAAAAAAAAAAGAGTAATAAGGTTCAATATAAAAATAAATAAATAAATAAAATAGGAAGTGAGTTTTAAAAAATTAATTAAAAAGAAAAAAAGAAATTGAGAAAAAGCAATAAATAAAAGGAAAGATATAGAAAATATACAAATGGGGCCGGAAGAACTTGAACACAAGTGAAAGAAAATAAAAAATAGATGAATAACAAAGGCTAAAAGGAAAAGAGTAGTAAGGTTCAATGTGAAAAAAATAATAATTTAAAAAGAAAAAGAAATAAGATAAGGTGAAGCTCAAGGAGCTTCAACAGTGGATTAAAAATAGACATTAAAAAAAATCTTTAAAAATGATAGAAGTAAAATAATAATAATAATAATAAGATTCAATGCAAAATAAATAAATAAATAAAATATGAAATGAGTTTTGAAAAAATGAATTAAAAAAGGAAAAAAGGAATAAAGATAAGTAAAGTAGGTGGGACTTGACCAACCACCCGACCGACTAACATTTAAGTGTATTTGCTTTATTATTTAATTAATAAAGCTTTCAGTAATGATAGACAAATTATAACTTTGCCACCGAACTTTGGGCCATATAAAATGGAAATATTTCTTACATCGTACAGAAAACTATTTGCCTTTGTCAGTTCGTATTTTTGGAATATTTTTTGCCAAAATCGTACAACATGTACTTTTCCATTTCCTTTTTATATAGGGTTTCTATCACTTTTATGTATAAAAAACTAAAAGAATTACAAAAATACGGAACTCAGGCTTTTTTCAAATTTTCGTACGGTTTTTATTAGAAAAATATTACTTTTTAAAAAATATTCAGAAAAATACCATTTTTAAAAATAGTTACTGGTTACCGGTTTCTGGAAACTTGTTACTGGTTACTAGTTACCAGTTATAAATACCTTTGGTTACTAATTACCAATTTCTGGAAACTAATTACCAAAAACTAGTTACTATTTTAAAAAATAGTATTTTTCTAAATAGTTTTTAAAAAATGGTATTTATCTAATAAAAACCGTACCGCACCTTAAAAAAACAAACTATCGTATTTTTCAAATTTTTTTAAAAATTACCGTATAATGTCTAATTTCCCCTTTTATATACTAGATATAAGTCCAAAAGCGGAGCTTGCGGGCCATGAAGAAGGCCATACGGCCCATACGGCCCATACCTATCATTTATTGCAGTCTCAAGACCTAATTCTGAAGGAAATGGACCTGAGTTGGAGTAATTGGGCCAAAATGACTTTTCTACGAACCTTTTAAGAAGAGAAGTTCTATTTTTTTTGCACTTCCTTTTAATAAATGTTCGTTTTATTTTCCTTTTTATAGCTAAATGGTTGATTATATTTATTTTTACACTTAGTATATCTACAAACTAACTTTAGTTTATGTATTGAGTATATTAGTTTTTATACTTGGTACATCATATTTTACACTTAGCATATCCACTAATATATCGGTTATTTTACTAGAACATTTGAAAAATGGACATTTACTTAAAATAAGACCAAAATTAGGTTATTTTTCTAGAGGCTTCTTACAAAATTCGAAGCCCAAAGTACCAAAAATTGAAAAATCCCGGATGGGCAGAACAGTTTTGAAAAATTCCGGATTGATTTAGAAAAATATCACTTTTTTGAAGTTCTTTTAGAAAATAACACTTTTAATACATATTTAGATAAATATCAAATTTCAAAATTGGTTCTTTTCAGTAGCACTTGAGGTAACCAGTTAGATTACCCGAGGTAACCAATTTAGTTAATTGAAGTAACTTAGCGGTTACCTCAAGTATCTCATCAAGTAATTAAAAGTAGTAATTTTTAAATACTTTTAAAACTGGTATTTTTCTCATTAAAATTTGAGATTTTTCAAACAATTTCAAAATCCTGAATTTTTCAATTTCTTCGAAAAATTTCCATTAAAAAAAAATCAAATTTCCTCTTTTTCTAGAAGTCCCTTCTAAGAGTAACTCCTTTTTAAGTCAAGTCACAAAAATTATCATATTTTGTTCCTCTTTATTTCCCTAATACTAATATCATCTAGCTTTCTCAGCTCTTCGGCCTTCAACGATCTAATAAAACCAATACGTCGACCCTAATAAAGTAAATAATAACTATAATAAAAAGGGATAGTATAAAAAAAACAAAAAACCATAACGGTAGTTTTTACAAAAAAAAAAAAAATCCACACTTTTTTTTTAATCAATATCAAATAAAACATTTTATTTGTGTTTTCTATTAAATCTCATTTTATTTGTGTTTTCTATTAAATCTCACAGAAATTATTTATTTGATTAAATTTGAAGTTTGAAATTATCGAAGAATGCATCTTTATCTTTAACATTGTTGTTTGGTATTCACGGAAACAACTGAAAGGCAACTACTAATCAGACCTATCAAATGATGTGTAATCTTTGAAGAATTAAACAATGGCAAATTTCAAACACAAAAATATTTTTTCGAACACACAAATATTTTTTCTCCTATTTGATTTAAAAGGTAAAGATGATAATTGATCTTCAACAATTTTAAACGCCAGTCGTATGAGATCTAAAAAATAACACAAATAGAAAATTTTATTCAATATTAATAGAAAGAAGTGATTTTTTTATTCTTTTTCTGGTTTTTGCACAAAGGCTAAACATCATGATTTTTTATAATATTATTCTCTTACTACTTATAACAATTATAATAATGGCGTGCCAAGGTAAAGAGTTTGGTGCCAATTCTTCTCTATTTTTTGTGTAAGGAGTTTGGTACCAATTCTTGTGTATTTTATGTGTCTTAATCTCTTGTCTTGCACGTTTTGACACATCATTCCATTAATTACAGCATTTAATGTCGTGCAACATTCGATCTGACGGTTTCTGCCTCGGGGTTTGTTCTACATATATCAGTTGGTACGGATTGTATGTAACTAGTTTTGGCATACGGCATATATGGGAGAGGAGGGAACGTACTATTTTTGGCTCTTTCATTTTTTTTTTTAAATTACTTTGTAATATTTTCTGAGAGAATTATGAATTGTTTTATAATTTTTTTTATAATTCAACGACGAATTAAAGACCTTTGAAAAAAAAATGGTGGGAATAAGTGTTGAGCACTTGTACCGACCAATTTGATAATAAAGTTTCTTGTGTCAAGGCTGTAGTTTCGTCGAACGAACACATATGATAAAACTGAATCTAATTCTAATCATGAATTGTCTTTTAGTAATGACGGACAGTCTTTTGTAACTCTATCTTGGGGAAGTTTATTGATATATTAAGGGACCCATGAGTGGACCACTTTAGCTTGTAAAGATAAAGATAAAGATACTAAAGATGATAAACCAGCGTGCAGTTGTTCTTTTATAAAATTATTATATATGTATATATTTTGGTTTCCGAAGGTTGTTTTTGAGAGCACCTTCTATTAACCACAAAAGAGTCCTAATTCTTCACATTTGACAATCCACTAAGCCCAATCTCCATAACGGTCATGCTTAGCTAATTAGCCCTTTATTCTTTTTTGTTTTTGTTTCTTTTTTAT
Source organism: Trema orientale (assembly GCA_002914845.1). NCBI lineage: Eukaryota > Viridiplantae > Streptophyta > Magnoliopsida > Rosales > Cannabaceae > Trema > Trema orientale. The sequence continues at coordinate 338,363 of JXTC01000145.1, read as the reverse complement.
TTTAAAAAAGAAATGTATATGCTTAATCCAACCTTACAGGCATTGTACCACAATATAGACCTTGTTTGGTAATATTCTTTTATTTCTGTTGCTTACAAAAGTGGAAGAAATTTTGCTTTTTTTTTTTTATAAAAAAAATGGAAGAAATTTGATAATTTTCTTAATATACAATTATATATACATATTGTTTGACTAATCTCCTTCATTTCCAAAAATGAAAATTTTACGAAGTGTAGTAAGCGTGCGTTTTTTTTTTTTAATATTTAAAATTGAACTTAACTGATGACCACCACTTACTATAAATTTAAAAGAAAATAACACATACACTCTACTAAGGCTTGAACCTCTGACCTTCCAAACTCACACACATATCTCTCAAGTCTTGAACCAACTGAGCTAGCCTCAGTTGGCACAATAAACGCGTGTTTAATATCACGTGGAACAATATTAAATCACACATTTTAATACAGCTCTACGTGTATGAAAAAGTTAACATATAATTAAAATAAAGGAATAAATGGTTTATGACATGAAAGACTACTACGTAAGGAATAAATGGTTTATGACATGAAAGACTACTACGTCGCCGCAGATCACAATCTATACAAGGACATTATTTGGAAAAGATTAACGTATTTATGAGAGAAATAATAGTGGAGATAGATAAAAACTTAAAAAGTTAAGAGAGACGTTATAATATACGTGTAAATCATCATGATGACCTGAAAATCTCTGCTTGAAAATTAAATTTAATCTAAATAATTTGAAAGATTCCATTTCCATGCTACAGTCAGAAAGAAGATGAAGAAGGACAAAGTAAAAAAGAGAGAAGGAAAACAAAAAAAAAGGAAGGCAAAAACTCTGGCGAGTACTGGCCCATATGGAAGAAGAAGAAGGTCATAAAGAGAAGAACACACAACAAAAACTACTCCAGTAAAGCAAAGGAGAGAGAATATATATATATATGTCTATGTGTGCGTATATATTTCACGCCTATCGATAAGTGGGTCAGCAAAATGAACATATATTCATTAAGGTGCTCATGAATTTCCGAGCCGTCCTTTGATTGCTCTCTTCTTCTTCTTCTTCGTACCTCAGTAGCCATATTTATAACAGCAACTACTCATAAATTATATGCATCTTTTTCTTTCTTCTTTATATCTCTTTTTCATTGCCACCCCATTTAAGACATTTTTCGAATGAAAATATAACTGTTTTCACTGCCAACGTTCCATGACCAACTGATTAGCTTGACTAAGAGAGAGAGAGAGAGAGAGAGAGAGAGAGAGAGAGAGGGAGCTTTTTCGCTTCTGCACTGCATACTATTACTTTATTCGTCCATTAAGGCCAGGCAGCTAGCGCCTTGGTTATAGCAAAAGTTAAAATCGCTTGATTCCTCTCTTTTTATGGAACGACCAACCCCATTTGATTTAGATTCTAACAAGTAATTATTACATAGGAAGATTGATTTTCACATATCACATATACATATATATATATATCTATTCCTATACATGATATCATCTTGTGACGTGGATAGATCAATTGTATTCCTTTCATATTCAAAAATGCATGAAACGGGTTGGAATTAAACCCAGTTTGAAGTGGGGGAAGATCGAGAGGAAAAGGAGGCAAACCCCATTATTTAATATTGACCAAAATGTTTAAAAGTTGGGACTTCTTTTGACCCCCCTTACAGATTATAATGTGGATCCAACATATTTCACAAATCTTCCAAAAAATTTCTAGAATACTTGGTCACTTGCGTTTGGTAAAATATGGAATTGCATGCATGGTTTTGAGTGGGATTCTTGGCGTTTTCTTAGATTGTTGTCTTTCATTTCGACTTTCACTCTCACCGGCCCATAATTATGATATATAACAACGTCCCATCTCATCATTCTAATTATTACAAAAATCATTTGGTACTGTATATATCTTTTTTCTTTGGGGGAAGCTATAGTCTATAGGCATGAAATAGTCTGATAGAAAATGTTAACTTATAAATATTCAGGTGATCAAATCTCTAATTCAATGAATGGAAAAAAAAAAAAGCAAATAATATTTTGTCGGAATTCCAGTACTATTGCCACATTTAAGAGGAGATCAGGGTGAATACGGGGAATGTAAGTAAAGTCATTGTCTCTCTCGCAATTTTAGATGATTTACCCATCACTTTATTTTCACTGATTTGTAAGAATGAATACCTGTACACTACCATTAAAGAGGGTGCGCTAGTGCTATATTGGTACTGACTTAAACGACTCCGAGTTAATTCTCACTTTTTGCAGATCACCGAGTTAATTCTCACTTTTTGCAGATCAGAACGATATTGACGAAAAATGTTGATTTCAATAATTTGAAAATAAATTAAAGAAATCAGATCGAGATAGTTTCAGAACAGCGGTTGAAGAAAATATCATGAAACTTGAGATGAGGAGAGAGAGACTCACATTAATGCATGATGATATCAGCCAGATAACAAGCGACTTCACTATCTTCTTGATAATCAGACGCAGAAAGTAGCTAGTTAATTGCTCTCCATGAATATGTTATATATATATATTAATGAACATTAATAGCTTATATAAGTACGATCCTTCACTAGTCGAAAACAAAAAAGCAATTCCTGAATTTTCCTCGATTACCTTTTAATAAAATCATGTAGTATAGTTTCTGATCATAAGCAAGCTCCCAAGCTAGTGCATGAAAAAATAATATGAAAAAAATACCATTTAATGAACAAGCTTTCTACAGGAGAGATGATGACAACTATATATATATAGCTCTCATAATCAATATTGTCAGATCATGACAAATCCATATAACTTACACAGACGCGGTACTTACTGCAAACAAACCCCTGATGACACTCTAACTGGAAGTACGTACTACTACTGGACTCCAATATGTAACATAATATATAGGACCTATAATTTATAATCATCAAACAAATTAGTGACACCAAACTAATTAATAATAATAAGAGACATACAAAACACCAAATTTAATTCATTCTACCAATATTTTATTGGACATTTGATCGTGCGAGATTTTGATGATCAGACGGCTGGCTGTCCTTCAAATGGATCATAGCTAGATCATATCGGAGACGACACTTACAAGAGATGATGAGTTGTGGAGGTAGAGGAGTTGAGAGCTGATAAATCCGCCGTCCACGCGGTAGAACTAGTAGTTCTATTTGGCCCCCAGTAATTATTATGATTATCTTCCGATGAAATACCCAAATTAGGCCGTAACAGATTTAGCCCACCACCTCGTCGGTCTTCAATTTTCACAGGAGGGAACTGTGAAACCCTAGACCCCGGTGAGGACATATTCGTCCTAAGAATAATATTGCTAGTAGTATCATCTCCAACGTCCATACCACTTGCTGCTGCTTGATGATGATGATGATCAGTAGTAGTAGTATTAGTACTACCTTGAAATGGGTACAAGTTACCAGTGGGTGACTCAAAGTCATGATGACCACCCAATAGAGGGAATTGCTGCAAACGCCACTGATCTGCTTCTGAACCTATCTGAAACTCTAAATCGGTCTGACCGGCCTGGATCTGATCAGCAGTACTGAAGTTCAAGCCCAAGTTTCCCGAACCCGAACCGAACCGGGTTAGGTTTTGAAGAGAGGCCATGAAAGAGGAGTTATGAGACAATTGGGGTACTTGTTGCAAATGGCCAATTATCTCGGCTGAGGGATTGATTAGGCCGCCGCCGGTTGAGTTCGACGAAGACGAACCGGCTCCTCCTCCTCCTCCTCCAGCTGTTTGCTTGTTCTGATCAGCGGAATTGCCAGCTGGAGACTTTGAGCGACTGTTGTTGTTACTGTTATTGCTTTTGTTTTTCTTGTTTCTCCTGCAGCCTCCTCCGACCGGGACGTTCCGCAGCGCGCCGCCTCTGGTCCAGTACCGCCGGCACGTCTTGCAGAAGTGGCGGGGCTGAGTGAGGCTATAATTGTTGAAGTAGCAAAATTTGGTATTGGTGGATTCGCACCGGGGACACTTGAGAGCTGCCTCTGGTTGTGGTATCTTGGCTAGCCGGGCTCGGTCAGCCATCGAACCGGGTCTGATCGAGCCAGGACCGGAACCGGAACCTGAGCCGCCACCACCACCAACAACATGAGGTTGAAGTTGTGGAGGGGGAAGCGGCGGAAGCTGGGGGCTTTCTGTGGAAATAACACTGTTTACTAGCTGATGATGATGATTTTGTTGCTGCGGATCAATAAAAATCCAAGAGGAGTTACTTATAATAAACCATATATATATGTATGTATTTGAGAACCAAAATTAATTATCTGGTATATTCACAAGAAGAGATAACAAAGAATAGGAATAATAATCTTCTTAATTTGCTTTTCTTTTTCTTTTTTTTTTTCCTTTCCTTTTAGTGAAGAATAAGCTAAGAGGTATAGCTGTTGATGCAAAAATTTGAAGAAAACCTCACCTGGTGCCAATTGGGAGGATCTAAATATACTGGAATGGATGAGAAAACCATGCTGTGTTTTGATCTTTTCTTCTTTTATAAAGTTTGATGGCTCTTTAAGAAAATATGGTGGAGAATCACACCCAAGGGAATACCAGAGCCAAGAAAGAGAGAAAGAAAGAAAGAAAGAGAAAAGAGAATTAAAGAGAGTGAGGAAAGCTAGAGAGGCTTTTGTATATTTATTTGCTTTTTATTCTCTCATTCTCTATCTCTTTTTGTTTTATTATATTTTTTAGGGTTTTTAGTGGGAAAAATTTCTTAACATATAAGCTTTCTTTGGATGCTGTGTACTGCAATTTTAGTGCTAAAAAGAACTTATATCATCCTCCATAGTTAAAGTATAATCAATACAGTAAATTACATATAATCATAAAGTCGCATATCGTTGTCTTTGTTTTTTCTTTCTTTTGGTCCATATATATCAACTTCTGTATGGAATATATATCAATATATTGTGGTGGGATCGCCGTTTATTAAAGTAATTAATTTGGAAATTAAGAACTACTAGCTAAAATAACTTTTTATATGTTTTTTGATTTTTTTTTTCGGTTGGGCGAAACAACTTTTAGTGTGTTTAAGATTTATATATCATGTATAAGCTAATTAGGGGAACAAATTTGCCTTTTGCAACAGAGATAGTGGGACTTTGTTTTTTGGTTGTCCTTGTTCGTGCTGCAAATAATCTCATCCAAAGAAACCCTAGTTAACAATATTAGTTATTAATAATATGGAAATGAACAGACTATTGGCTAAAATGGTGCCGATAGTGGTCAATAATAAAAATTTCTGCTAATCTATTGAAGAAAAACATAATCAGTCACAGCAATGTTTTTACTAATAATTTTTTTATTAAAAAGTATAGTTTACTAAAAAGTTATTGACCCATTTTTTTTTAAAAAAAAAAGAAAAAGGTTATAAATACGAGATCAGCACGTGCCATGCACGCTACTTACAGACGTCCCACAAGGTTACCCAAAGTTAGTTATTTGTATATGGTGGTAAAAGATGTAAGTACGTTTGAATAAAAGTAGTAATGGATTTTGAAGTTTATGATTTTTTTTTTTTTAAAAAGAGATTTGAAGTTTCTGCAATTCAGATATCAAAAAAGTACCCATCTCCCTGAAGATCGATTTCTATAAAAAGTTAATGATTATATTAGTCGAAAAGCCAATTCTAGTAACAGAAATATATTTAATAAAGCTCAAAATATATATCTCTCCTGGTACTCTAATTCTCCGTGGCCTATAATTGTGGAGCTATGTGTCCATCTTCAATATCTTGTGTACAAATTATTCTCTGGAAATAGAAGTATATTTAAAAAAGCTCAAAATATATATCTCTCATAATGCTCTAATTCTGCCCGGCCCATAATTGTGGAGCTACGTATTTATCTTCAATATCTTGTATACAAATTATAATTGTGGAGCTACGTATTTATCTTCAATATCTCGTGTACAAATTATTTCTCTATATGGTCAATTCTCCCCGGCCTATAATTGTGGAGCTACGTATTTATCTTCAATATCTTGTGTACAAATTATAATTGTGGAGCTACGTATTTATATTTAATATCTCGTGTACATTTTATTTCTCCATATGGTCAATTCTCCCCGGCCCATAATTGTGGAGCTAGGTATTTATCTTCAATATCTCGTGTACAAATTATTTCTCCATATGGTCGTTATGACCGCTTATTGTTATGCATTTTATGTAATTCAATTTGTACATTGGATTTAATATTACTGTCCTTATTTCATTAAATTAAATTATCATCTTTATTTTATTATTATTATTATTATTTTTTTGATAATTAAGGAAGGGAGGTTTTGAACTTAATACCTCTAACATTCAAAATGGGTATGATTACCATCGAACTAAACCGACGACCACAATTATCACCTTTCTTTTAGAAAAACATAGAATCAATAAAGAATTTAGCCACTAAGTCTCCAGTTAACATTCCCTTTACGGAAATTTGCATTATCTAACGTGGAAAAATGAAAGATCTCTACAAAAGAGGAAAATAACTATTAACTTGCCAAAAAAAAAAAGACACGTACGGTAATTATTGCACGCATTGAACGACTATGATAGTTTTCAAAAGAAATCAGTACACCTCAACTGCTAGGAAAACATTAACATGATCACTATCAGGAATAAAACCAGGAGTAATGACATCATTTACAATGATATCAACATTAGGAACATCAACCTAGTAAAACGAAAAAAACTTAAAAAAGTTAAGTTGAAATATTAAAAAAAGAAAGGAAAAACAAAAAAAAAAACTAAAATATTTAAAAATTTATCAATTTTAACCTTGTCCTTATCACTGACTTTAGAATTCTTATCAGCTTCATCCACCAGACTTACTACTTCCTTATTTTCTTCTTTTTTAGGTATATCCATTGAAATATTTTCAATTACATTGTTATTACCCTGAAAATATATAAGAAACAAAATAAATCTATAGAAACTTTATTGGTAACAAAAAAAAAAAAAAACAAAAGCGTGCAAAAAATACCACAATCCTCAACAATTTTTTCATTATCTGAATAAAGAACATCAGCCTGAAAAGAAACAACAAAAAAATTAAAAAGAAAATTTAAAATGAAAAAGCAAAAATAATATTAAGAACAATAAATCAAAAATGAAATCAAAAACTAGTTAAAAAGATAGTACCATTCCCATATTATCGTCTTCAACAATATTTGGAGAGTGGTCACCAATCTGACAAAATAATAATAATAATAATGTAATAGTAAAACATAAGAAAACAAAATTGTTTCCAGTTAACAGTTTCCATCGTACGTAGTGCAAATTAAATGTATATAGTAATCCAGTTAGTTTACGACTTTGACTTGGATTAATGACGCATTCATAGTGTACTACTAATTATTATATAATCTAATTATTATATAATGTTCTTGTCTTATATACTGATATACACATCCTAATAAGGCGTATGTTGGCCATGGAGACACCTACATATGTAATTAATAGCCCAAGTTTTATCTATCTTTATCACCTTTTTAACTTTCTTAAAATCTCCACTTGTCTCTCAACTTTAAGCCAAAATTCGTATCTATATATATATATATATAATATACTAAAAAGTAGGAACAAACTAATTGTAATTTTGTCATTTTTTTAAATTATTTTGGCTGGGTCGATCGAAGACGTAAGGCGGAGTTTTCTTTAATTAATTCCTGATTTTATTTCTGCACTTTCTGTTTAATCACTTTTGTTTTTGTTTTTTTGATTTTTTTTTTCTTTTTGCAGATTGAGACCCCAAACAGTACTGAGATCATGGTGGAAGAAAATTAAAGAACTTTCTTTGTGAGTGGAGGAAGAATTCCTAGTTCTTAGTAAAAAGACATACATAGCTCCATCCATAAGAAAGCTTGGAGATTCGATCTCTAAGCTACAGGATACTTCAACAACACTAGTTAGCCAAAATTAAATCAACGTTTGCGTCTGACAGCCGCGATACGTGGATTCACCCCTAGCCCAGATATAGTAATGCGTGTATGTATACACATATTCATGTATACGGTCTCGCTTTGGCTTTTTTCTTCCAATATATAAAGAAAGAAAGAAAAAATTCCATTTTTTCTCTGAAAAGAAAGTCTGAAATTGGGCAACAAGCGTATAACGTTACCCTAAATCGTTACGCGTTATTACAGGGGTTTACTAGACACTGTGATAAGAATGTTCAGTAAAAGTCTTAGACGATGGGGCAGGCCCTAATCTTGAGAAGAGGAGTGCATCACCCAGCCTCACCTAATGTTGCTAACAGTAAGAATACGTGAGGTTTCCTAGACACTAACAAAAATGTTCTCTAAAAGTCTTAGACAGTGGGTGGCCGGCCCTAATCCCATGAAGAGGAGCGCATCACTCAGCCTCACTAAATGTTGCTAACAGTTATAAGAATATGTGAGTTCACGGTCATATACATTATATATTGAGTACTAGACTGGGATAAAACAAGTTTTCACATTTAAAACTCTAGTTACTCACTTGAAGCTGTGACTACAAACTCATCCACGGTAAACCTTACCCTTAGACCACCCCATCTCAAGTAATTTGAAGATCCTAATTTGCTAGTAATAATATACCCCTATTTGAGATATATTTCGGAATAGCTGATTTTTTTTTTTATTTTTCCCCTCAAAATGAAATATAACCTGAAACTAAATTATATTAATATTATTATTTGAATTAGCAGAATATATCTGTACATGTCTCTCTTTCTAGCACATTGTTCTTTTCGTTGTTTAGATTTTTCATAAATAAAAATATCGTTACCCACTCAAAAAAAAAAAAAACTATTCAAATTTTATTCTTTAGAGTGATTTAGTTTATTTACTTATTTTTATCTTTTGGGATCTGATCGATAGGGGAGTTTGTCGTAGCTAATTGATAAGGTTGAATAGAGTATGTATTTATGGGAAAATGAAAAGGGAAAAGGAATTTTGTACGTGTAATTAAGTTGCTAGACCTAAGCACAAAAAGTTGCTAGGCCTAGCTAATAAGACCCATTGTTCACTAATTTAGTTTTGGCATGGTGTGGTTGGGGGGGAGTTGTTCAGTGATATAGCAACACTATTAGTTTGGTTCTTACTAAAAAGGAAAATAACATATTAAACTTTTCGAGCTAGCTAGGGTAGGGGTAGGACCAAATGGGGTTAATATTTTATAAGGGTGTATTAGTAAAGCAGTACTGTCTCTTGCGTCAGTAGTTCCTGGAATTAAAGTACTATTGTAAGATGCCCAATAACCTAAACGTAAAAGAGAAAATGCTCCTTGTTCTTCATACAAGAACAATTTTACTAACTTTTTTTTTTCACTTAGAATTTATGTATATGGACTCTTACACACAAGCATGTGTTATTCATCCATAATGTCTTTTGTGGGTCCCATAACTCTCAAAAATTTCTTTGCGTTCCCATAGATTCGAACCTTGGAACTCCACTTTAAGAAGTTTTTAAGTGTAACTCGAATAATTGTACCAGAGTGACACTTAGAAAATCCTTCAAGTCGAGTTCCGAAGTTCGAATTTCGGGAGTGTAAAAAAATTCTTGAGGGTTATGGAACCCACAAATGACAGTACAGATGAGTAATGATCCCTGTTTCAAGCGATCTATTAGGTCCATTCGCCCACAGACTTATGGCTCTTATATACGTTATTGTCATTATTCATTCCTACTATTATCTCTCTGGGCCCATACCCTTTGAGTTTTTCTTTTGCATCCACTGAGATTCGAACCTTGGAACTCCACATTCTTATTAGTAACTCTGAAAAAAAAAAGAAAAAAATTTCCTATAGCAGCAAATTATCGATAGTTTAATATTGTGTCTCTTAATATATCTTGTATAAAAAGAATTAATCTTTTAATAAAAAACATAAAAGGTACTTTTTGAAAATATGGGATACGTAAGAAACAGGCACCTACCCGAATATCCATAGAATTAAAATTAATGGTTGAGTAATATCAATTATTTGCTTTTGAAAGGCGACTATAATTACAGACGTAAAGAGTAGTGGTATGTTACACACTAAACAATTAGAAAGATTAAAATAAAACGATAACCGGTATTTTTATATTGTTATTAATCAATTAATAAAATTGTTTAAGAAACGCATGTATAGTTGACTGGTCAATCAACACTCTTTGATAAATCTGAAGACAATAATAGATCCACTACCGAATTTGGAGATGATGCAGTACGAAAGAGCTAGCAAAGAACGCGATGACAATATTTTTACGAAAAAAGAAGGCGGCGAGGGAAAAAAGAGAACTATGAGAGAAGAAGGAACATATACAGCGATGGATCAAATTTTATTCCAGTGGGGGCGTAATTATGATAAAGAAATTATATATTAAACTTTGTTTATAAGAGTATTAATTCAAAAAATTAATTTCCACTTTGTTTGATTTTATAGAATACTAAATCAATTTTTCTCTTTCATATTAATTTTCGTAAGAAAGAATAATATCTCTATAACTTCTCAAGAATATATATATATATAAAAGGTTCAATAATTTTATAAAAATTAACAGTCAAACTCAACAAATAAAAAAATATAGGTTCATCTTGATAAAAGTAGATAAAATACAATTATTAGATCAAAACTAATCTCTAAAAAAGAAACATTTTTATATACAATTTTTGTCAAAAAATAATAAATCTTGTATGGTAATTTTTTTTTGAAAAGAATGAATGAAAATATAAGTATTTATAAAGAAATTAAATGAGTAAAGAGGAAATGAACGTAAAAAATAAATGGGGTGTAATAGAAACAAAACTAATAAATGTATAGGAAAAAAATTGAGTGGGGGCAAAATGTGAGTATATTAGAGAAAATAAAAATAATTGTGAGCTAAAATAAAGATTTAAAAAACTTGAGTGGGGGCACATGCCCTCCATGGACCTCATCTAGGTCCATCACTGAATATATATGTTGAAGGGTTAAATAGTAATTTGGGTTGTAGGGAATCAGAAAAAAGAGTTTCTTTTGCAAGTTAATTAATTAAATAAAGAGTTTTAATCCAAACATTCTTGTTCGGTTTTTTTTCAATGTTTTTCTAATCTTTTTTTTTAATATTTCACCGTCAATGAAAAATTATGCCATTCTTTTTAAGCTAATTAGTATATATATATATATATACACACACATAATAGTAGAGAGACACACAAACGGACAGTCACATCAGCGTTAGAGTCATGCATAACTGCATGGTTCAATTGTCTAAATCATATCACATTGAATAATGCTATGGGACACCAATGGTGCCCAGCACCACAATGATGTATCAGTTTGTCACTGGCTAGTTATAATTATAATTCAGGTGGGGCCTATGTAGGACGCAGTTCATTAATTAAATCATCCAGGCCATATTTGGTGTACCGTATTATATTGTATTGTATTGTGATGTATTGTATTGGATTGTATTGTATTGTATTATTCTATTACAGTACTATGTTTGGTGTTGTACTTGTATTAAGATGTTGTATTAAAAAGTTAATTTTAAAAAATATCATTTTTAAAAATTTACTTAGAAAAATATCATTTTTAAAAAATATTTAGAAAAATACCACTTATAAAATTACCACTTTTAAAAAGTTAATTTACGAAAAAACTATTTTTTAGATATAAATTTGGAAAAATACCACTTTTAAAAATTTATTTAGAAAAATACCACTTTTGAAAAGGATAAAGTGATGTGAGAGAGAAAGTGATGAGGGAAAAATTAAGAACAAAAAAAGTGAGAAGAGTGAGTATTGTACAATACTATGTTAAAGTTAAAATTATGTAATATAGTGTAATACAAATATTTTATTCTGTATTAGATAATACTCTCCGTATTGTATTAAATTTTGATGTCGTATTAAATAATACAATACAAAGATACAACTAAATATAGTATTATATTTAATTAATACAATACAGTGTACCAAACATAGCCCCAGTGATAGACAGACATGTCATTGTGATGCTGGGCACCACTGGTGCCTTATAGCATTACTCTATCACATTACTATCATAAAAAAAGATCTGATCACCATTCAAGGAAAAACAAAAAAAGATTTGATCACGACCTAAATTATATGTATGGACCAAATTCATGAATCTTTATGTCATGTATGCAATGAATATTACAGTACAATATCGTGCCATGCAAATATATACAATGTTATATCGCTTTTAACTAAAATTTCTACGTACTTGTAAGCTTTTCATTTGTGTATAGAGAACATCTTTAGATTGACAAAGACCCAAACCCAAAAGAAGATAAAATACACAGTTAGATAGCTAAAAGTGCATTGTAAAATTGGAAATTTCAAGAATATGCATATATATATATACACACACATATATACATTCACATAGAAGAACCAAACGCTGATAATAATAAGCTGAGCTAGAGAATTTTAAGATGACTTCCTTCGCCTTTTTTTTCCACCCCCTAGTTCCAAGCATAGAAGAATTATTACACAATATGGTGTGGTTGAGTCTTGAGGACTCGGTGAGCCTTGGCCCTTGAGGGTGAGCCAATAATGAACAAAAGTGGGACCAGGCACGTAGTGATGAGGTACTGAAACTGGGTCTTAGGCCCCCATCCAAAAAAAAAAAAAAAAAACTGCTGAAACTGAGAGAAAAAGAAAAGAAAAGCATGGTTTTGGCGGCCCACTCATAGCCGTATGATGTGGATCAAGAGAGAGGACAATCAACGTCAGTCATTTTCATTAGATGCTCATGGTCGGGGATTCCTACTGCCACGTCACCCACCTGTGGGATCCCATTACAGACACAATTCTCTAACTACAACCCTACGGAATATATACGGCCCCGATCTGGACGGTGGAAAAGCTTTCATTATATTCCATGCACCACACACCACCACTTGAATAATTTTTTAATTTATTTAGTTTTTTTGGAAAAAAAAAAAAAGAAAGAAGATCATCGAGTTGGCCAGGGACTGTTTGGATGTTCATATTCTTCGTTTATTAATTATTTAGTACGTTCAAGTATAAAGTATAAAGTACGTACATTAATTAACCAATGAGAAGGATAAATTATTGTAGAGCTAATTATTCTTGGGAATTCATGGAACTTTTTCTTTCCCTTTTCTTTTTCAACGAGGCAAAACGTGGGTGTACTCTTGTGGCATATCCCAAGCTATCGTAGCGAGGGGTTAGCAGTATAAATTATATATTGGACCAAAATTGATTTCTATTATATGTATATGACTAAAATTGATAGTTCTTATCAAGATTAGAAGGATATAACAACATGTAGTAGCAAGTAGGTAGAATATTCACACACTAAGAACGATCAATTTTGATTCTTTACCTGAAAGATAAGAAACTTCAATATACACATCACGAATATTTGTGTTTTCTTTTGTGACTATCATAAGGTCCAAGATAAAAATATCTATACCTGAATATTCGTAACGATCACTTAATTGGAGTACAAGTACGTAATCTATATGTACTGTAACTTGATCCATATATTAGCCACCAAAGCACTCTTGTTGAATTAATTATGTTAGTCCACCCAGAAAAAAAAAAAAAAGGAAAAAAAAGACCAATGCTAAGGGAATGTGCCGAGCATCAGATACTGATCGAAACTATACTAATTAATATTGAGTCCCCCTTTTGAATTTGCACAGTGATCCCTTTAGTTTTTTTCAAAAGGAAAATAACGTGTCACTAATGGGATCTATTTTTTTTGGACACGCATGATTTGTGGTCAACATTATAATATTTATAAGGCAGTAAACGTTTTGCATGGCTGCATGTGGACATGTATATAGATATGCACGATACATACATGTACTATACACACATATATATATATGTTGGTTTTGCTTTTGGGGATTAATTAATTAATTTGCATGGATGTTGGCTCCTCGTTGGTTGGTTTTCATGTTAAACGTGGATGATATATTCTACAACCTAGTTTAATCCCAAAAGACATGAAAAGCCAGAAGGAGGTGGTGTTGGAATCTAATTCCCCATCTGTACGATTTGCAGACTGATCTGCTTTCGCTCATTTTCATGGGAAAAGCTATCCCTTCGTGTAGAGAGATTTTTAGTTGGAAAAAGAAGCCATTTGCAGCTTTAGACAGCTTCCGTTGTCCTCTTCCGCTCCTACACATATATATAGACGCCCACTCCCCGCCCACACATTCAAATTTATATATATATATATATATATATATATACATGCTTAAAGATAAATTGTTCTAATAACTAGAAATATAGCTTTAATTTTTTTTCTTCTTAACATGCATTTTTTTCCATATATTATAAGAATAATATTTACTATTTATATATATGTATGTTTCTGAAATTCAAATTCACATTAAAATAATTTAATAGTATTTTAAATAACCCAAAATTTATAATATATCTGACGGTTTAGTATTATTCTTTTTTGACAATACATCATTACAAAATTAGTGGTAAAGAAAGAGAATGTAAATGTAAATAAAAAGGAGCCACGGTACGTATATCGACCCTAGCTAGTTGCTCACTTATTGTTACAAGCTTGCATAAACAAACCACCAATGTAAGGGGTCAACTGCACGGTCAAAAGCAAAGGTTCTTCTTCTGAAGAGCTACTGGCGCCATAGCAAAGAAGAGATGGTACCACATCTGTCATACACATTGGTTTGGTCCTAATAATTATCCACAATGGTAACACATTAATTTATATGACATAACATTATTATATATATATATATATGTATCATATGACAAAGCTTTTGTCCACATATAATTGCACATGCGTCTGACAATGAATAGATGCTGCATCGTCACTGTTACGTACTACTACTCTTTCCACTTTATTGCTCGCTAGATAACAAGAGCAACTATATATCCATAGCATATAATTGTACAGCTCCCATAAAACCAAACCACCAAAAAGCAGCTTCCCGTCTTGTTCTCATTAATCTAACTGGAAATAAATAGGCCAAAAAATCTTTTCTTTTTTTTTCTTTTTTTCTTTTTATCATCCCATCAATGAAAAAACATATTACAATGTACATTAACATAAAAGGAGAGGCTTAGTTTTTTTTGGCTGAAGATAGGAGAGTTAATTAGAATATTAATTTACGATATATATATATATATATATATA
>JXTC01000145.1:310827-323107 GCA_002914845.1 Trema orientale | reverse complement strand
AAAAAAAAAAAAAAATTGTTTACATACATAATAACAAACCTACCTTGTACACAAAACTATTAAGGAACTACGTTCCATTCCAAACACAAATATGGGTGTTTCAGCCAAAAAATAACCGAAAAAGAAAAAGGGGTGAGTGACAAGGTTGGTGCATGGTCATATTTACTGGTGTGTTAATTTCTTGGATAAATAAAATTTATAATTAAAATTTGTTCCATGCTAAGTACGTGCTTAATGAGTCTCAGAATAGCTAGCCTATGAATCTCTGCACTGAAGAAATTAATGTTAAAGGAGATGTTAGATGTTAGATACTTCGATCGACTAGTAATTCTGAGCTAGCAGTAGTATTAATCTCCAGTGTGGAAGCCTGCTCTATTGTATTTTGGATTAGAAAAAACCAGCAGCTAAGATCAATCGATGTCGTCTCTGCAAATTTTAAGGTATGGTATATATTAAATGGGGATTACTTTGGTTACTTTTACGCACATTAAAATACTGTATATATATGTGCAGATATATCAATTCTCTTCTGTCTTGTCTATTTTCTATCATGGTTTTGCTTTTTCTCGGGGGACGATTGTTAATATGTGATAGGAGTTTGGTTAATTAGTCCCTTGTAAAAATTATATGTTTAATCCTTTACGGTTTGGCTGCAACGTTTCTTCCAAAACAAAATAATACGCTATTTGACCGGAACTCGCCATCAAAAATATTGATTGGTACTTGATTTTCAATTTTTATATACATCCTCAACATAATATAAATTGTTTCGTTCCGTACAACTTTTCTGAGGCGTCTTTAAAATAAATGTTGATAATGTAAAGTAAGATTATGCACCAATTAGTGGAAACTTTCATAATTTGATATAACCCCATTGTTGTTTGGGACCTGATCAGTTAAAAAGAAAAAATTGTTAGGAACATTTTTTTCAAAAAAAATTACAATCAATTATTAGGGTCATCGATATATATGCAAAAAGAAACGAAACTTATCTGATGAGAAAGGTGGTGAAACTGACCATTAAAATTGAGTTGATGGGCGACCACATTCCATCTATCTCATACGTACCCATGCATCTTTCTTATCTGCTGCTTTATAAACAGAATTGCATGCACTAATAAAAGGTCACTAATTAAGACTTTCCAAATACTGCAAAATTAGGTTCAGATCCATCTATTCCATGTTAATGATAATAAGATCTCTCTTACATGTATACTTTATCAAGAGTACTACGTCATATATAAGTCCTTCGTAAATAAGAGAATCTAGCGGTACATCCATTTTGCTCGATATTTGTGGTTTAAAAACTTTACTACTAAAACAAAAACAAGAGACAAGAGACAAGAGACAAGGAAATAGATAATAGTGCTTGCTACATTAGGAAAGGCTGCTAATAATTAGAGGTTCAAGGGTGATCTATTATAAATAGCTTTTTTTTTTTCCTCCCTCAAAAAGTGAGGCTTAACTAATGACCTCTACTTATTAAAATCTAAAATTTTGTCAAATAGCAATTAATTAAATATATTTTGAAATTTAGCAGTTTTTTTACCAAAATTAACCATGTTTTGCTTTTAATCTTATCTAGTTAATTAGAAAAATTAGGGATAAATTTGGAAGTTCACAATAAAAACTTCCATACAATTAAACAAATAAAATATGGGAAACGAACATGGGTAGGACTAATTTGGGCCAAAATGACTATTTCTATGAATTTTTTGAAAGTATCACAAAAAAAAAAAAAATGACTTGTAGTAAAAAATTGTCAAAAAAAGTTTGACAATTACTTGTGACATTTTTAGGAGTTTTTCCTAGTAAAAGAACTTGTGTCTATAAGTCAAAAAGTTTTTGATAATCTTGAAATGTGCAAAGTTTATGGGGCTCAATTTTAATATATGTATTTTTTTAAAAGTGATGCTTAACTAATGATCTTTATTTATTAGAGAGAAAAGAAAATAACTCACGCACTCTAGGAGTCGAACTCCCGACCTAATATCCAATCTCCACCCCACCCCACCCACTGAGCTAGCCCCAATAGGTTGCTAATATTACTTATATAAACTAAATTCAAACATTTATCCAGAGATTAACAAAATTGAACATTTATTTAAAAAAAAAAAATCGGCCATTCGCCTAAAGGCCCGTCATAAAATCCCTCAGTTTCTTAATTTGATAGATTTGTAACTATATAAGTATAACGAAGCCCAAGCTCCCTAGAGGCTGGCCAATCCAATCTCTCCTAGGAAAAAGCGGCCATTTCCCAGCCCGAGCAAAATTTCAATTTCGAGGCTGCCACTTGATAGATATTAACCAAGCAACTTTCACTTGCAATTTGGAAATTGGGAATTTTGATACTATATCAACTGGAAGGTTGTCGAAATTGTATTACATATCCAGCTGAACTTTACCATAAAAGCAAGTTTAGACTAGAATTTTGTTAGGTGGGATCTTTCTTATTTAATATTTCCGAGTACTTGGCATTGATGCCATACTTTGCAAATGTCTGTTATTTATGGTATTGTAGTATATGGACACCAATCCAATAGGTATTTTTTTTTTTTTTTTTACTTTTACATACGTATCGTTTTGGTCAATGAAAATTTATCATGCATATTTTTTTTAAAGTAAAAAATAAGAGAGAAAAATAACATTAATGATCCACGTCTTTTCATGCACCCTATTATAACCGTTAGATCACCATTAGATGATAATCCAACAGCTAAAAAAAAATACCTACACATGGGTAAAAAAAAAAAAAAACCTATTAGATTGGCAACATATATATATATATATATATATATAATTTTGTCTACAAGAAAACTTGAAATCTTTAATAGTTTTCTTATGCTCCAAAACCTTTTGTGAAGAATGTATTCAACTGAGGCAAACTTTTGAGCTTTGGCCTATCAAAGTCACTGCTGGTGCAGGCAACGATTAAACCATCGCCGTCACTGCAAAATAGTGTACGGGTTAACGGTAGCAGTTTGCTGCCTCCACGGAGATTGTCTGTGGTTCTAATAAAGGTGCACAAAATTGATGCAGGGGCAGATTTAACTTAGCCGTGACCACGGTACCAGCCTATTATGGAAACCTTACTGGGGAAAGAACAAAATACCGTAAATCATTGGCCCAAAAATGCAAACATCATCACCTCAATTCCCCATTTTTAATATTTTACGAAAATGACGGACGGGTTTTGGTACCAGTTGTGGTTTGAATCTTCTTCATTAGCACAATCAAGAAAATTTGACCCACAGAAGGGAAAAGATGAACCTATAGCAGACGGACAATCTGGAAGTACATGACAAGGCATCAACATACTGTCATGCACTAGTTAATTCTACTATATTCTTCCAACAAACAATGTACTCTGTTTGATTATTCCAAAATTCCTGACCAGAAGAAGTGTCATATGAACTGCGGTAAATCTGGGTACAAATCACCAGTGCATTTCATGGAAATGAAAATATAAAACTTCTAGGTGCAGCAACAAAATTAATTTCTCCTTATAAGCCTTTGCAAATTACGACTAATAAGTGTCATAATTGAGTTTAGATTTGCTTCCTAGAAAAACCAAACTATTTCCTTCCCCTACTAAGCCTCTGCATGTGGTAATTAATGCTTCCCCATGGCTTTCTGTTGTTGTTCTGCAAAAGAGAAAAGCAATCACAAAGCTTCAGGGATGGTCCGATAATGAAATTTGTCTATATTCGTGAAAAAAGAATTTAAAATTGAAAGAGAAGAAAATGCACAGATATGCAGAATCCATCAACACAAGTACAAGAACCTACCTGAGCATCCATACAAGTATTCAAAAGTTCCTTATTTCGGATACACTTTTCATCACTGTTGTGGTTAAGGGCCAAGCAGTTGAGAAAGGTGATCATTTCCTTCATGCAAGGTTTGTGAAGAGAGCCAAATTTCTTTGGATTAATGCGAAGTGTACCGGCTTTCCGACCCATTGTATACTTCTAAACTACACATTTCCAAACAGGCATTGTTAAATTGAATCTCCATCAAGGATGTAAACATGGTGGTGCAGGACTGGGGAATGCCTCCCCCAACCCTCTCTATTGCCCCGTCCCCAACCCACTCATCCCTTATTAAACGGGGTCAGGGGCGGGTTCGGGTTCCCCATTTTATTTATTTATTTATTTTTTAAGAAAGAACTCTGCTATGAACGATTTGCTGAAAATGATGAAGCTACGGCAAAGGATAATGTGATCAATTAAAATAAGCCAACAAAGGAAAACAAAATCCATTCATTCTGAAATCTTCACTCGCACATCCACACAAACAGTTTGGTGATCAATAATCGAGAATCAACAACATCATTACCATTTACCAAGCTATTAATACCACAACAAATCAAATAAGTGAAAACAAGATCAGTTCAACAAACTAAGTCAGCGACTCCATCTGGAACCCAGATATTGAAGGGAAAAAAATTATAAGGAAAAAGTGATAGAAAAAGAAAGAGGAAAATATTTTTCCTAAAAGTTTATAAAATTTTATTTTCACACTTTTAGTTTTACTAATTAATGTGTCAACATTCTATATACTAAAAAATAATATTAAATCAAACTTTTACTTTTTTTGAAAAATTTTTTTATCGTTTTTTGTCTCAATCCAAACAAGAGAAAATGAAATCCCTTGGAATTTTTTTTCTATCCCTCCAAAAATCTAAATTCTAAACGGAGCCTAAATCTATTAAGAATTATGGATAAACCATTGAACCTTATTCAATTTCTTTAAAGATAGCAAAACAAGGGACCAACCATAAAGGAGAAAAATCATAGGGAAGAGAGACTGGGAAGAGGTATTTATAGGAACACAATACAATGTCATCTCATCAGCCCATAAAACCAAAACAATTAAACAGAATAATTGAGAAAAATGGAGACAATACGCACGAAAGAAGAGTAGAGAAAACAGAGGAGGCCAAAAGGCCACAGTCGAAGAGGAGGTTGAAGAGCAGCGTGGGAGGAGCGACAGCCACGGCCGCTTGCAGAGGGCAGAAAGGAGGCAGAGACACACGGCCAGTTGCAGAGGATGGAGAAGAGGAAAGAGTCCTAAGGAGGGGCAGAGAAGGGAGGAAAGAGTCCTAAGGAGAGGCAAAGGAGGGAGGAAAGAGTGCTAAGGAGAGGAAGAGGTGGCTGTTTCTCTGCGTTTGTCTAGGGGTTTTTTTGTGTTCAGTTTAATTAGTTTTATGTTAATATCTAGAGTATATAACACATAATTATTTTCTTTTCAAAAAGATAAAGAAACGTAAAGAAATAATATTTAAATATATACTAAATTAGTGGACTGAGACAACCTGAAAGAAGCACATGCTTATACACCATCCAAACTTGAGTGTTCATAAATATACATTTTATATATACAACGAACAACATCGTTCCCCAACTGATTGATTCCCACACATATGCAATGGATCCACCTAAGATACTAGAGAATCCACCAGACACTTCATTTTCATTCAAATTGTAGTCATTCATTTTGCCAACCAAATGCGAAAAGGTTATAAATAATAACATCTCTGAATGTTTCTTTTGATTCTTAAAAATAGAAGAAAAGGACAGTAATAACAATCCAATAAATACAATGAAGCATTCTCCACAAAAACTGTAAAAGGCAAAGATCCACTTCCGGAACTCTATAATCAATGAGGATCCATCCATTTCGTCATCAAACAGTTCAACGATTCAGTCATATAAATATATGTATAGATATACGTATATAAAGTCTTCATATATGGAGAAAAGGGCAATTGCATAGGCACAAAATTTAGCAAGCTCAAACTCAATTAATAGATTGGAAAAAGAAAAACAGATAAACACTACAAGTTATGACAATAATGAGATTACCCATTTGAGATTTGACAATAGTCGGACTAGTTCATTACTTATAAGACTATAACAATATGAAACCCTCTCAAGCCTAAACAAGAACACCATTTTTTTCTTCACAATAACACAAAACCCATCACACTTTCATTCATTATCCCAGTAGTATTACTGCCAATCACCCTTTATTGTCATTTTCGTTTTCTTCAGTGGAGTGATTTTGTTGCATACATACATATAAACACTACAAATTATGACAACAATGAGATTACCCATTTGAGATTTGACAATATTCGGATTATTTCATTACTTATAAGACTATAACAATATGAAACCCTCTCAAGCCAAAACAAGAACACCATTTTTTTCTTCCCAATAACACAAAACCCATCACACTTTCATTCATTATTTCAGTAGTGTTACTACTAATCACCCTTTATTGTCATTTTTGTTTCTTCAGCGGAGTGATTTTGTCGCATACATACATTTAAACACTACAAATTATGACAACAATGAGACTACCCATTTGAGATTTGACAATAGTCAGATTAGTCCATTACTTATAAGACTATAACAATATGAAACCCTCTCAAGCCAAAATAAGAACACCATTTTTTTCTTCCCAATAATACAAAACCCATCACACTTTCATTCATTATCCCAGTAGTATTACTGCTAATCACTCTTTATTGTCGTTTTTGTTACTTCAGTGGAGTGATATTGTTGCATCCATATATATATATATATGGTTGCCAATCCAGTAGGTATTTTTTTTTTTTCAACCAATGTGTAGGTTTTTTTTTTTTAGCCGTTGGATCATCATCTAATGGTGATCCAACGGCTATAATGAGGTGCATGAAAAGACGCGCATCATTAATGCTATTTCTCTCTCTTACTTCTTACAATAAAAAAATGTACAAGATAAATTTTCATTGGCCAAATTGATACCTATGCATAGGTAAAAAAAAAAGAAAAAATTTACTAGATTGGTGCCTTATATATATATATATATATAAAGTACTGATGGGTTATGGGATGCATATCCATGAAAAAAGAAGCAAATACCTGGTTTTTTGTGTCTACCAAAAGCCCTAAGTCTGCTTGGGCCAAATTGGCAATGGCAATGGTGGTGACCCGCGAAGAGCCAACAAGCTAAGATTTTGGGGCGTTAGGTTTGCCTAGCTAGAGCTAGGGATTTCAGTCTTAGAATGAGAAAAGGGAGTGAATTGGCAAATTGTGATTAATATGGGGGTCCATGTGAAATTAGAAAAGAATAACTGCGAGTCTATTGTGAAATCAGAAGTTATATTACGGGCTGTTCGATACGTTGTAATCCAAGTTTTCAGATTAATGGGAATGCTAAAGAGGGTAATGTGATTGTATGACATCCTAAATAATTGTATTTGGTTGTACATTATAATCTTGTCCAAAATTCTTAAACATATTGGAAAACTTTGTTTGTTTGTGCATGTGAATGCACTGTTTTATTTATATTTTGTCAAAAATACTTCACATAATCATTTTCGACAGTTCTACGTGATAAGTTCAGAAATTTCTTAACAAAAAATTATAAAGTTTAATTGCTTATAAAATAATAAGATAATAAAATGTTTTCATTTTTCCTTCTCATTTATTACACAACATGATTATTTGTTCAAGCAAAAAAAAACACAATTATTTGTTTCATGTAACCAAATCAAAACCCATTAAGGCAGGAAGGATATGAACAAATTCATTCAGCAAAAATTATTACACAAATTCAAGGGCAGATATGCATGTGTCTCAACTATGACTTCTCATCTCAAACACCATAAAGAACTCTAACAAGATCATCAAATCCAAAGCCAAATTCATGCGTCTTAACTAGCGTCTCTTGTCACAATAGTTTGATAATTTTTACTACAAGATTATTGGACCATCTCCACCCATAAAAACAAAAATATCTCCAACAAACCAAAATAAAAAAAAAAAGAATATAAGAAAAGAAAATGCAGAAAAAGTAAATATTCACTAACCAGTTTATTGAGAAAGTCCGGGAAAATTCAGTAGAATCTTGGACTTTTGGTAATTCCATAAATTGGTACCCAAATGCAAGTGTCAGCTACTTATGTTAATTAGGTCAATTTCGCACGCTGAGCTTAGTTCTGTTTCTCATTTCAATTTGGAAACTTTAACATGAATAATAGGTTTTTTTTTTTTTTTCTTTATTCTTTTCTTTGCTCATTTCTGTTGACACCAAAATTATAGCTATTTCAGATGATTATTCTTATAATTCATATTCATGGTACTATTATCGTTCTTGCTACTATTTCTTTTCTTTTTTTTTTTCTTTTTATTTCTTAAAGAGTACCAATTTGAACCAAAAGGGCGTAGTAGGTTTTAGCAGAACATGAATTCATTTGCTTTAAAAGTGCTATGCTATAGTTCCAAGAATATTAATCGAATATTTTTGTCACTGGAAAACTTTTGTTGATCACAACTGTTAAAAGGTATCGAAAAAGGAAGAAAAATTCGAAAAGGGTTGGAATTAGCATCTAAAAGAATCAATGAATTCAATCATCCAACCAAACCCTTAATCCCAAAATCCAAGCTTCAAATCCAAAGAAAACATACTCAAATCACTCTAATCAAAAGAAAAATCAAAGAAATTCGAGAGAAAAGAACATAGCGAAAGAGATGAATGCCGAACCTGTAGAGACCAGAGTGGCACGACGACTAACGGCGGCGACGACCAGCGAGCAGCAGGGACGAGGAGCAACAGCTTCAAGAAGAAGCTGAACCTTACGGCTGATTACGGCAGAGACCTTTCCTTATGTCCGTTTTTTTTTTTTTTTTCCTCTTCTTCTTCTTCTGGTTGATGATGGGTTTTAGATGGGGTATGTGAAATCCACCAACCTAAGTAGAAGGATGGGGAAATTACACAATATACAGTGTTTGAGAAAAAAACTTTGAAAAATATGGTGATTTTGTGTTTTTAAAGGTGCGGTATGGTATTTATTAGAAAAATATAGTTTTTTGAAAGATATTTAGAAAAATACTATTTTTTTAAATAGTAATTGGTTTCTGATAACCAGTTTCTGAAAATTGGTAACTAGTAACTAAAGATATTTATAACTAATATATAACTAGTAACCAGTAACTAGTTTCCAGAAACTGGTAACTAGTAACTATTTTTAAAATGATATTTTTCTAAATATTTTTTAAAAAAATGATATTTTCCTAATAAAAACTGTATGAAAATTGGAAAATTGGCTCCTTTTTAACCGTGCCTTGATTTGCATCAGTATCTATATTTGGTATATATTTTAGAGTTAATGGCACTATTGGTCCCCAACCTATAATTATTTTGGCATATTGGTCTTCAACTTTTTTTTTGTGGCATTTAAGTTCTAAACGTTTGTTTTTTTGACACCATTGGTCTTTTTGGCATATTCCATATAAGATTCTGTTAAAATTTATTTGAATGAGAGAAATTTTACACCATTGGTCTCGAATTTTCAATTTTTTAACAATTTGATCTATAATTTTTTTTTTGTATTCATATTTTCGATTAACAATATTGCATCTACTAATCTTTCAGAAAATTAAAATTCTAAAAAATTAATTTTTCGAAAGATTGAAAGATGCAATTACATAAAGAAATGAACATTTAATGGAAAATTATAAAATTTTTCTGGCTTATTTGCTGCAAATAGTTAATTAATTTTTTAGAATAACCATTCATAATTACATGAACATTTAATGGATGTAGCAAATTTTCAGTCAAATTTGACTAGTATCAAAGCGTGTATGATTGTATGCAAAAATTTTTTAGTTTTAAAAATGATAAAATAATTATTTTTTATTCATAAAATTACTGTAGTTTGACATAAACTAAAGTTTATTAATATAATTTTTTTCTTTTTTGAATTTGGTTTTTAAATGAACTGTTTGTTTTATATCCGTCTTTGAATTTTAATTTTCTGAAAGATTGGCAAATGCATTATTGTTAATCGAAAATGTGAATACCAAAAAAAAAAAAATTATGAACCAAATTATTAAACAATTGAAAATTCGAGATCAATGGTGTAAAATTTCTCTCATTCAAATAAATTTTAACGGAATATTGGATAGAATATGCCAAAAGGACTAATGGTGCCAAAAAAATAAACGTTTAGGTTTTAAATGCCACAAAAAAAAAAAGTTAAGGACAAATATGCCAAAATGATCATAGGTTGGGGACTAATAGTGCCATTTACCCTATATTTTATAATAAAATATGTGTGGTATTTTTCACAATATAAAATTTTTACCTATGATTTACATCCACGGTGTAAATTTATACATATGTTATACATTTTGAAATATATACTGATTTTGAGGTATAATTTATAGAATACGTATGCTATACATTTCTTCAAAAAATTATATGAAAATAGGTATATCAAATAAAATAAAAAGTAGGCACTTATGAAAACATGCTTAAAAAAACATGTTTTATGAATTTTTTCCATTTGTTATCTTATTTACTTAATACCGATGTAAGACAGTTTTGAGACTGATTTCAGTTCGGTTGAGTTTGGGCCATAACTTGACTTTCATTAGAAAATTATGTTCAGTTTCTGTTTTCCTTTTAAAGATGATATTTGATGCATAGCTGTATTTGATATAACTAGTATGTGATTAGATGCAGGGGTGATAATTTATGTCAACGCATCCTATTCGTGTCAGTATATATGTATAACAATACATACATTAACCCGATCCTGACCCATCTATAAATAGGTTGACTTGACATATTTCATGTAACTCGTTTATTCAAATGGGTCATATTCATCAAGTTAATCTGACACGACTCATTAACCTGTTTAATCTAAATTAACTAAAATATAATATTTTAACATATTTAACATAAATTCATACATGTTATATGACTTTGAGGCCTCGTTTGGGAAAACTTATTAATAAACTGAAAGCACTGTCTTAAAAAATTTTTTGCCCAACATGTGTCTCGTAAACAAATAAATAGATGCTTTAAAAATTCTGTCCAAAGCTGAAGCGGGCTGAGGCCAGCTTTGGTTTTGGGACTGTAGGAGAATCCAAGCTACAGTTTAATGAATAAATTAAAATGACTAAAATACCCTTTTTTATTATAAATATACCAACTATTTATCCCTAACCATTTACATGGTGTTTTCATTTTCTTCTTCTTGTACCTCACGCTCTTCCTCTCTCATCTGCAATCGAGCCATTTCTTTTTCTCTAAGATTTAATTTCTCTCTGACACACTCTCACTCTCTCTTTCTTTTTCTCTTTGCTTCCTTCGTTTTTCATAATTCTCTATAGAAGAAGCCTCAAAATAATCTTTTTTTTTGCCGATACAAGGTGGGATTTTTTCTTTTACTCTTGTTTCTTTAATTACATGGGTTAAAATTTTTGAGTATTATAAATCTTTAATTTTTTTTCTTTTGGATCTAGCTCAATTTGTATTCTGGGTTTTTGTTGCTATAGTCCATTTGATGCATAAAGATATAAATTCAATGGATATCTTAGGGGATGTTTGGCATCATAAATGAAAAACTGTTTTTTGTTTTTAAAAACATAAAGCTATTTTCTGAGAACAAGTAAGGGTATTTGGCATTGTTTTCAAAAAATAGTTTTTAAAAATAGAGTTCAAGAAAACATAAAATTTAAAGAACAATAAAATATTGTTTTCAAAGTGTTTTCTTAATTTTTTTTTAAATTTATTCTTTCACATAACTTTTATATACATATTCTCTCGTAATTTTCTCCCTCATTATTTTCTCTCTCATCATCTTCTTCTCATCAGTATCTTTATTCTCATTCTCTCTCCTTATTTCTCTCTTGTCATTCTTTCTCTCCCCATTCTCTCTCATCACTTTCTCTCTTCTCATTTTCTCTTCTCATTTGATCTCATCACTTTTTCTCTTCTTATTTCCTTTTATCATTTTCTATTCTTTTTTTAAAATTACATTTTCTCTCCTCCTTATCTATTATTATTTTGTTTTTTTATAACTTTCTCTATCTTTATTCTCTCTCCTTATGCATTCTTATTACTTTCTCTCTCTTATATGTTTACATTAGTTTCTCTCTCTTCTATCTTTCTCATCACTTTTTATTTCCTCATTCTCTCTCATGACTTTTTTTTCATTATTATCTTTCATTACATTTTCTCTCTCCTCTTTTCCTCACTTGAATTTCTCTCTCCTCACTCTCTCTTGACTTTCTCTCTAAATATTTTTTTTCCCAATTCGATTTTTTTTGTATTTATATAATCTTTTCCCCTAAAAACTGATTTTAGAAAATATTTGCCAAATATCTAGTATTTTTTTAAAATAATAAAAATAATTTTTGTTCTCATCTTTGAACATACAACTTTGAGAATAGAAAATAATAACAAACAAACCCTTTAATCTTTTGATGTTTTCTTATGTTTT
>JXTC01000145.1:287742-308447 GCA_002914845.1 Trema orientale | reverse complement strand
TAAAAGAATGTCTATTTTGGTCATTTTATCTTTCCACAGTAATCCAACCACATAGTTTATCAAACACTTTGGTACAGCTGTTTAAAGTTACAGTTTACCAAACACTCAGTTGCTTTACATTACAACCGATTTTTTCTCCAGCACGGCTAAAAGTGATTATTCAATAATCCATAGCTATACTAAACTAGCCATAAAAATAAATAGAAACCACATAAAATCTCAATATATGTGCATAAAAAAGTCTTAAAAATACACAAAAAGAGTCCAAACATACATAATAAAAATATTATAATTTTTAAATAAATATTACATGGGTCATAAATGGGTTGATCCAAAATTGACCCGTTTATCAAATGAGTGATTGTGGGTCAGTTTCTGGTTGTTAGATCAATACGAATCTGACCCATTTCATACATGGGTTCGCGGATTTAACTCGATTTTAACCCGAACTCTTTTAAGGTAAACTTGAACTTGCTAACTCTGTTCAGGTTTCGAGTTATATTGTCGTGTCATTTCACAAATTGCTATACCTAAATTTGTATTAAAACTGCTATTTATGAAAAAAGCTTCACTTCTATTGATTATGGAGTTTCTTTCATGAATAATAGTTGAAAATAATATTAATTTTGAAGTAGTTAAAAACTTATATGAATCTAATACTATCTTTTACAACTGCTACTCGGACGAATTACTAGTTTGGATATTTTGCTTATTTGAAGAAAAAAATTAGAGCGGTACTAGGTATGTCGATATTTCTTAGCGGGGCAGAGTCCTAATTGGGATTCAGGGCGAGGAGCCATGTCAGGTCAAGAGAGAAAACTCACGTCAAATGTGTCCCATATACTTACTTTAATAAACATATTATACATATATAATACATATAATGTATATTAAAAAAAATTTAATGGTTAAACTTCTATATTTAAGAGTAACTTTTATTATTATAGTTAATTAGTCAATTCTTTTTATCTTTTTACTATTTTTCTTTTCACTAATTATCAAATATGGTCTAGACGAGGAACTCACAGATAACCTGACTTTTTCATGGTCAAGAAGCTCTTAACTTATGACTTATAGTTAAAACGTCTTTGATGTTTTTGAAAATGTCACTTTTAGAAAGATGAAGAAAAAAAGTCATTTTAGCCTAATTTAGTTCTACCTAGAGGTGTCAGATAGGCTAGGACGGGCCGGCTCGTCCTATTTTATCACGGGCTTACACAGACCACGAGATGACCTGTCCTGGCTCATATAATTCGGGGGCCAGGTCGGGCCGAGCCACAGAAGCTGATATGAACGCCCAACCTGGCTTATAAGCTTGTCTTTATTCAGGCCAAACCCAGCCCGAGACGAGTTGGCCTATTTTGGCTCGTAGGCTGCTATATTTGTTTTTCTGGGCTCTTTGATAGTGCCGTTGGCCATTTTACTTTTCTGTAGAACTTCTACTATTTTTTTAAAATAAAAGATAAGTTTACGTTTTTTCAAGTATAGTGAATGATAGATTATTTAAGTATTTATACATATATACAATCATAATATATATTTTAATGTAAGTGGAGTTCCTATTTTGGTGATTGTCATGTTTTTTAATGAATAAACTTTTACATCAAAAAATATATATTTTAATGTATTATTGGTAATATAAATTTATATATATTTTTAATTTACATATCACACGCTCTATTCAGCCTTGGACCATGGGTCTTGACACTTAGGCTCAGCCTGGCCTATGAAAATTCATAAGCCAGGATGGGTCGTGCCTTATATCAGGCTGGGTTGGCCCAGTGTGATGAAATTTGGAAAAATTAGCTAATACACGGTAAAATGATAAAAGAATTACACATATACGGTCAACTAAAAAAACTATGATGTCATACCGCATGCGGCTGGTATTTTTGAAAAGCAAAGTTCAAAAAACACACAAAATATAAAGTAAAAGGAAGGAAAACAAATCATGAACACGAGATAGCCCGATGGTCTGGATTGCTAGCATTCTTCTTCTTGTGAGTGGTTCAAACCCCTTCAATTCCTTTTTTCCTTTTAGTATTTTTTTTTCCTCTTTAGTTTCTTTTTTTTTTTCAATCTTTTTATTTTTTTTTAGTTTGTTTTTAGTATTTGTTTAATCTATTTTACTTTTTCTATTTTCTTTTCTAACTATTTTTCCCTTTTTTTTCTTTTTAGTCTTTTTTTTTTTTCAATTTTTTCATTTTTCTTTTAGAGTAACCAGTAACTAGTTGTATAATTGGTAACTATTAACAAGTCTAGAACTACCCTCTAATTTGGAAACTAATAACCAAGTCTTGTAATTGACAACTAGTAACTAGTCATCAGTTTTAAAACTAGCAACTAATTTGGTAAATAGTAACCAATCTATTTATTGCTTTGGTCTTTATGTGTGTTTTTTTGGGGAAAAAAAGACAAAATAAGAAAACTAACAAATCATAAATATTGTAATTGGTATACAGATTAATTAGTGTTAACTAAATTAGTCACTGTAACTAGCTACTAAATTAGTAAATAAATTGATTACTAGTAACTAGATTAGTAATTGACAGCTAGATTGGTATCGGTATCTAGTAACCAACCATCAGTCTGCAAACTAGTAACCAATTTGGTTACTAATAACCAGATTAGTTACTAATAACTAGAGTAACCAATAACAAATTAGTAACTAATAACTAAGTTTGTCTTATATTGAAAATTGGTAACCCAGTAACTGAATCAGTCATTATAATTTGCCATAATTTGTAATTGGTAACTAACCACCAAACTTGAAACTAGTAGCAAATTGGTTACTAGTAACTAGATTGGTAACTGGTAACCAATTACCAGTTCTGAAGTTGGTTATCAATATAATTAGTTGGTAACTGGTAACCAGTAACCAATCATTTTATTGGTTACTTTGGTCATTATGTGTATTTTTGGAGCAAATCAGATTAGTTAATGGTAACTAAATTAGTCATTATAACAACTTACTAAATTGATAAATTAATTGGTGATTTATAACTAGATTAGTAACTGGATTATTATCGGTATCTGGTAACTAACCACTAATTTGGAAATAAATTGGTTACTAATACCAGATTAGTTACTAATAACTAGAGTAACCAATAACAAATTAGTAACTAATAGCCAAGTTTGTCTTATATTGGAAATTGGTAACACAGTAACTGAATCAGTCATTATAATTTGCCATAATTTGTAATTGGTAACTAACCACGAAACTGGAAACTAGTAGCAAATTGGTTACTAATAACTAGATTGGTAAGTGGTAACCAATCACCAATTTTGAAGTTGGTTACCAATATAATTAGTTGGTAATTGGTAACCAGTAACCAATTATTTTATTGGTTACTTTGGTCATTATGTGTATTTTTGGAGCAAATCAGATTAGTTAGTGGTAACTAAATTAGTCATTATAACAACCTACTAAATTGATAAATAAATTGGTAACTAATAACTAGATTAGTAATTAGTAACTGGATTATTATCGATATCTTGTAACTAACCATTAATTTAGAAACTAATAACCGAATTGGATACCAATAACCAGATTAGTTAGTAGTAACTAGCGTAACCAATAACAAACTAGTAACTAGTAACTAAATTTTTCTTATATAGGAAACTAGTAACCAGTAACTGAGTCAATCATTGTAACTAGCTATCATTGATAATTGGTGACCAACTACCAAACTGGAAATTAGTAACAAATTGGTTGGTAGTAACTATATTGGTGACTGGTAGCCAGCAACTAATAACTAGTAATTAGATTAGCTAGTAATAACTAGGGTAACCACTGCTCTTCTACCAAAAGAGAAAATGTACTTAACACTGTGCTAAAACAAGCTTTATAAAATACATCATTTTTTTTTAACCAATAAGTGCTATTAGTAGAGTATAAAAGGAAAATAAAATAAAAATAAAAAATACTAACTACTGTGCTAGAATAAGTTTTCTAAAGTATATCATTTTTTTTTAATGTATAATCATGTTTTTCAATATATAAGTTATGCTAATATAAAAGGAAAACAAAATAAAAAATACTTATGATTGTGCTAGAATAAATGTTCTAATATATAACATATTTTTTAATATATAAGTTACCATTGTGCTAGAATAAACTTTTCAAAATATAACATGTTTTAAATATATAAGTGCTAATTAAAAAAGAGTTTACCATGGTTCGAACCTTACAACTAAATGTAGAAAAGACAACAACCAGCCACTGAGTTGGCTCAAATCCTATACTTTTCAATACAAGTTATAATTAAGACAAAGTTGGCTTTATTTACATTACTGCCACCGCAATTTTTTACTTTGTCAATCTTTCCAAAATACCAATTACGTGTGGTATAGAACGTAATTCTTTTTCCATACCGTATGTATGTAATTCTTTTTATTGTTAACAGTATGACGGGGAAATTACACAATATATGGTGTTTGAGAAAAAAAATTTGAAAAATACGGTGATTTCGTGTTTTTAAAGGTGCGATACAGTTTTTATTAGAAAAATACCGTTTTTTGAAAGATATTTAGAAAAATATCATTTTTTAAAATAGTAATTGGTTTCTGGTAACCAGTTTCTGAAAACTAGTAACTAGTAACCAAAGATATTTATAACTGGTATATAACTAGTAACTAGTAACTAGTAACTATTTTAAAAATAGTATTTTTCTAAATATTTTTTAAAAAGTGATATTTTCCTAATAAAAACCGCATGAAAATTGGAAAAAAGAGTGATTTCCATATGTTTGTAATTTTTTTTTGTTTTTTGTAGGTAAAAGTGTTAGAAACCCTAGAAGGATTCTTAGGAACCTAACTAGATCGGCCCATGACTTAGCTTTATGGGCTTTTAGATCGGGCCACTCAGGTCTATTTTCTTCTCTCGGCAGGGTGGCCCTGTTATGTGGCATCCAACTCTCTTTTTGAAGCTTAATATAATATTTTATTCAGAGCGGAAAAAAAGGGAAAAAAAAAAAAACTAAAGTGGTGTTTGGTTAGCAGAATGGAATTGGAATAGAATAAAAATAGGAATAAGAATGATATTCTATTGTTTCATTAAAATTAGGAATCAATATTGAAATAAGAATTATTTTATTTGGTTGCACATTGGAATGGAATGGAATCAGTACTATATTGACTAAAATGCCCATAATTCTAAAATTCTATTTATTGCTCAACTATTAAGATTTAAAATTGATTCAAAAGCAATGAATATAATTACCTAAAAAAGCTATGAATATAATTAATTGAAAATTATATCATTATACTGAGTAAAAAAGTTATAATTTATTTTTAATTATTTATTAATCTTATGTAATTAAATTATATTATTAAAATCAAAATGGACAAAGACTATAATATGTTATATTAGTTTATTTGATTTTTAAATAAACCAAAAAGTGATTGAAAAATTGCCTAATTACTGTTAATAGTAGCATATACACATATCATCAACACTAGAGGGCGGCTGGGGTAGATCGACCAACACTGGAGGAAGAAGAAACATTATTTTAGGGGTAAAGTAATATTTAGTAAAGAACGGAAGAGTCATTCAATAGATTGGCTAGTGTAATTCTAATTCAAGCAAGTGTTGGAATTGAGATTACAAAGGAATTACTATTACTTAGTCTAAAGTTCAAACCAAACACTGGAATGACCTTTCCATTTCAAGGATCATTCCAGTAAATCAAACATGGCCTAAGTAGGAGGATATGAATACTGAGGATATCATTTCCTTCAAACATGGGAAGTCTATTCTTGTTTGGAAGAAATTTATTTCCTTCAAATAAAAATAAAGATTTAAATTCTCGTCTTTTTTTTTTGATAAATTTAAATTCTCATCTTGAATAAATTTATTAGATAATGCTAGTATCCCAAATAGTTTACTAAATTTGTAATACTAACACATGTGACATGTGGATTGTCACTATTCAGTTGGTGTATAATATTAAATTCATTTGTGGTAAGTTTCAGTATACTAATGACAACTCACTTGCCACATGTGATGGTATAAAACTTTTGATAAACGAGTTGGGATATCTAGCATTATAATTCTTTCAAATAAAAATAAAGATTTTATTCCCTTTTTTCCCCTTTTTAATCTTAATTAGTAACAAATAATTAAATAAAAGCTTCTAGCGAAAAAATGATTTTAAATAAGATTTGTTGGCATATCAATTCGTAATTCAAGCTTTCTTCTAGACCATTTTCTCCTCCTCGATCTTTTTGTGATAATTATAAAGTTATTGTGAGTATAGCAATTCCAGTATATAATATATTAGATATACTCTGAATAAAAAATTGATATATTTAGTATAAAACTTGATATATTAGTCCATAAAATGTATATACTGATATTATTATATATAACTAAAGTGGTACAGGAATATACTGTGCACACAACGTGATTCACTATATATATAACAGTACCATTTTTTTCTCCCTTTTTTTTTTCCTCTTATATGTGATTTGACCAAAGTGTCATTTTATGTTGGTTTTGTTTTAGGGGTTAGGTGTGGTTTTTTGGTCATTTTAGTGGTCCTTAGGTTATTGTGCCAGTGTTAGATGTGTGACCAAATTGCCCCTCTATTTTCGACCTTGGCTGAGGGATGATCTTTGGTCTTTTTTGTCATTTGGTGATGGGTATATGTGATTTGACTGAAGTGCCTTTATATGTTGGTTTTGTTTTAGGGGTTAAGTGTGGGTTTTTGGTCATTTTAGTGGTCCTTGGATTATTGTGCCAGGTCTTAAGGGCGTGACCGAATGGCCTTTTTCTTTCGGCTTTGGCTAAGGGACAAGCTTTGGTCTTTTTGGTTATTTCACTGGGCTGCTCCTTTGAATTATCCGTTGAACACGACTTTGTTCATTCTCTCTCTTGCTCTTCTGTTTTCTCCGTCCATTCTCCTCTTTATTATTTTCCAACTATTCATCACCTTCTCTCTTATTCTGGGTTATTCTTATCTGTTTTCCTCTTTCATTTTGTTTTTCTTGGTATCGGCTTTTTTGGCCTCCCCTTTCCTTGGATGGTTTTTGCTTTGTTTTTTTCGATATCGATTTTTTTTTTATTTGTTTCTCTTGGTCGATTGTTTGTTCATAGGTTTTGACTTGGTTGTTTGGATATGAATCGTCCTATGGTCTGTGGTGGTCTTCTCTCTAATTATGGTATCTTACTCGATCTGAAACTTTGTTTTCTTATACTTGTTTTTCTTGATGTTTGTTGTATTTTGGATCTTTTTTATTTAAATTTTATCTTTGTTTGTATGTGATATCGATTATGGTCTTNTTTTTTTTTTTTTTTGCAGGGTATTTATGAAATAATTTGTTGTCTATTTAATTCTTTTTCGTTGATATTTATTATCATTTTTGGATATTTTGGTGTTAATCATGATTTGTGTTTCTAGGTTGGATGATCTGTCAATTAGTATTTATGATTTAGGATCTCTAATTTAATGTTGTGTTGATTTTTTTTTTTTTGACTATTTCTATTCAGAAAAAAAAAATTATGGTTGTGGAAATTTCTAGGGTTTTTTTTTTGCAGGGTATTTATGAAATAATTTGTTATTTTTTTAATTCTTTTTAGTTGATATTTGTGATTTTTTTTTCAGATATTTTGATATTAATCATGATTTGTATTTTTGCTTTGGATGATCTGTCAATTAGCATTTATGATTTCGGATCACTTATTTAATGCTGTGTTGATATTTTTTGATATTTATATTCATAATAAAAAAATTGAAAAAAAAATGCAGAAAAACCCGAATTTCCTGTTGAGTGAGTTTTGTGTATATAATAATTTGTTTTTAAATATATTCTTTTTGATTAGGCGTTTGTTTCATCCATTGCCATGTCTCCGGATTTTCTGTTCAATACTTTTTATCTTCTTTTTTACCTATGTCTGATGATATATAATGATTTGAGATCTTTTATTTAATACTTGGTTGATATCTTCTTACTGTTCATATTTAGAAAGAAAAAGTTAAAAAAAGAAAAAAAAAAAGAAGAAATAGCGTGCTTGGTAAGTGTCTGAATATATATTTTTCTCAAATATATTCATTTTTAATTAGGTGTTGCTTTTTCCCATTGCCATGTGTCCAGATTTTATCGTTTAATCTTTTTTATGTTTTTTGACTATTATTTGATTATATATACTGAAGTTACTTACTTCTTCTGTATATTTTGCCTACTTTTATTTTCACTCTTGCTGAGCATTTACTGAGTCCAGTGCTCTTTTCTTCCAGTACATTTACTGTGCTTATATTCCTTGCTTGATTACCATATAATCCGTGTCGTTCTGAAGTTGCTTTGAAGGGCTGTTTCTTGGAAGTGTTTCAGGTATGATGAATATTTATTGTGATGTGTTGTTGTTCTATTTTTATTTATTTTCTTCGAATTATAGGTGTGCTTTGTTCTGACCTTAATTAGCCTATCTTCTGTTTGTATACTGTAAGTACATTAAATTTTTTATTGTTGTATTGAATGTTACGTACTATGAAAGGATATTATTAAATTCTGTGACTGGTTTTGAGTTTGGTTCAATTCTGTTGTGTTACCAATTAGTATATGGTGTTTCAATATTTATTCCTCTGTCTTATATGTCCGTTTGCTATTATATATATGATTAAAGTGGTGTAGGAAGGAATATACTGTGCACACAACGTGATTCACTGTGCAAGTAACACTACCGTTTTTTTAAATGTATTCTGACTATATGTGATTCCACCAAAGTGTCTTTTTATATTGCTTTTGTTTGAGGGGTTAGGTGTAGGTTTTTGGTCATTTTCGTAGTCCTTGGGTCATTGTGTTAGGTGTTAGATGTGTGACCAAATTGCCTTTTTTTTTTTGGGCCTTGGCTGAAGGATGAGCTTTGGTCTTTTTGGTCCTTTCGTGAGGCTGCTTCTTTGGATTTTTTGCTGCACATAGTTTTGATCATTCTTTTCTCTTGGTCTTTTCTCCCTTGATCTGTTCTCTTCTCTGTTCTTTTTGAATTGGCGATGATTATGGATTTTTTTATCATATAGAGTAGCACATTCAACACCCAAAGAGTGTCGTCACTATTGGCTTAAAAGTTCTCTCTTGATTGTGTGGATTTGTTATTCCTGGTTCTTTGAAAATGAATCTCCTTCTTTCTGGTTCTATTTCGTGTTTACAATTGGGGTTTGATTTTGTATATTCTTTATTTTTTTGAGTATCTCTTTTCCAATATCCTGTTTAAAAAATCCTTTTCCTTTTTTTTTTTTAAAAAAAAAAAACTGATTAGTTCTTCCAGTCTCTATTGACTTGGTAGTTTTTGGCAATGTTACACTATATTCCTATAGCTTCATTCCTATTACTTTACTCATATAACATATATGACAGATTTTTATAAATGTTGATAATGTGTGATTTTGTATATTCTTTATTTTTTTGAGTATCTCTTTTCCAATATCCTGTTTAAAAAATCCTTTTCCTTTTTTTTTTTTTTTAAAAAAAAAACTGATTAGTTCTTCCAGTCTCTATTGACTTGGTAGTTTTTGGCAATGTTACACTATATTCCTATAGCTTCATTCCTATTACTTTACTCATATAACATATATGACAGATTTTTATAAATGTTGATAATGTGTGATTTTGTATATTCTTTATTTTTTTGAGTATCTCTTTTCCAATATCCTGTTTAAAAAATCCTTTTCCTTTTTTTTTTTTAAAAAAAAAACTGATTAGTTCTTCCAGTCTCTATTGACTTGGTAGTTTTTGGCAATGTTACACTATATTCCTATAGCTTCATTCCTATTACTTTACTCATATAACATATATGACAGATTTTTATAAATGTTGATAATGTGTTATATGTTTATCTGATTATCAGAAATATTTGTTTTTTATATCTGAAAAACAGTTTCTTAGGTATTTGATAAACATTTGAATATAATTATGACATAAATTTGCCATATATTAATAATACTCTCATATACTTGAGCCAAATTATATATATACATATATACATACACACACCTATGTAGATGTATTTATCTATATATATTATATGATTATAACAACGACAAAAAATCAATTGTATCTAGGGAAAAGTTCATAAATACCTGTTTTTAAAACCATATTTTCATAAATACCCGCTTTTTATTTTTATTTAATAAATATTCGCTTTTATACTTTTTTTTTGGAGAAATGTAGACTACTACTATTTTACACATGAAATGTAGACCACGGTATATATTTCATACCGCGGTCTACATTTCATGAATAAAATTTACACTCAAAATTGGCACACATTTTAAAATGTATACCGTTTATATTTTACACATAAAATGTGTACCTCATGGATAAAATTTATATAGTAAATGTGGACCACTCATATTTTTCATATGAAATGTGGACCGTAAAAATGGGTATTTTTGAAAGAAGCTTTAAAAACGGGTATTTTTGAAGTAAGTTTTAAAAAATGGGTATTAAGGGTAATTTTCACTTGTATCTAACGATACCGAAGTTTGCTCTCTTTATTGAGGAGGAAAAAGATGAGAGTTTTCTTATGCAAGAAGACGGGAAAAGAAGAGATTGTAATTGATTTTATTGTAACATTACTCAAAAAATTCGAGCCTTTAACAAATAGAATACCTATGAGAGTATTCTATTGTTATCAATTACAATAATGTGAAAACGTAAACAACATCTTAGTTAAAAGTGGCAGATTTTTTCAACAATATGTAGTTAATGCATATGCCTATGTTGAAGAAGATCGATTAGACTATGTCAGAAAAAATCAACACAATTTAAGATTTGAAATATATCAAGGTGTACAAGATATTATTATAAGAGGAGACACAGATGCAATAGTAGTTGGTAAAAGAATCATCATTCCATCGAGTCATACTGGAAGTCCTAAATATATGATTTAAAATTATAAAGATGCAATGGCAATATGCAGATAGTATGGAAATCTTGACTTATTTGTAACATTTACATACAACCCTAAATGTCCTAAAATCACACGTGCTCTAAATAAATTTCTAGGCCAAAAACCTGAAGATAGACCAGATATAATTACGAGAATTTTTAGAATGAAACTCGATCAAATTTTATCCACCATTAAAACTGAAAAACTTTTCGGCACAATTATCGCAGGTTAAACTATATTATTTTATACAATAAAACTAAATATACACAAAAAGTAGTGATCTTTATCTCTAATTATAGCTATTGTATTCTTTTTATTTTTTGTGTTTATTTTGCCATGTAGATTTATACATTATGGAATTCTAGAAATGTGGCTTACCTCATTGTCACTTCTTATTTTAGCTACACCCTAATGAAAAATTATCTGAACCATTACAAATAGATAAATTCATTTCAGCTTAAATACTTAATCCTGAAAAAAAACCCACAAGAATATAACATCGTAGTAGAGTTCATGATGCATAGACCATGTGGCACTGCCAAAACAAATGCCCCATGCATGAAAAATTCTGTTTGTTCTAAAAAATTTCCCAAACAATTTAAAGACAAAACAACCATTGAAGAAAATGGATTCATCAATTATAAACGTAGAAATACAATATTTTATATACAAAAAGAAATATTAAATTAGATAATAGATTTGTAGTTCCTTATAATAAAGATTTATGCTTAAAATTCTATGCCCACATGAATATCGAAATATGCTCACAATCCATGTTAATCAAATATTTATTTAAATATTTAATAAAAGGTCCAAAAAGAAAACGAGCAGTAATAGAAGACAATATATGCATAGAATAATTTTGACTAACTACTTATAAAGAAATAGATGAAATAAAAAACTATATTAATTGTCAATATATAACACCGTACGAAGCTATGTGGAGATTATATGAATATTCTATACATCACAGAAATCTAATAGTACAATGACTGACAATTCATTTACTACGTATGCAAAATGTAACATTCTATTCAAACCAACATCTTAATAATATAATTAGACAATCAAGAATTGAAAAAAACAACTTCGACATAATGGATGGACATAAATAAATTTAATATAGAGGCTAGACAATTATCATATATAGAATTTCTCACTCAGTGGGTTTGGAATAATAAAGACAAAATTTGGACCTATAGAAAATCAAAATATTCAATTGGGCGGACATTTTATGTCCATCCAAGTTCTAGAGAATTATATTATTTAAAATTATTATTAAATCATCAAAAAGGTGTAACAAATTTTGAATCTATACGAACTAATGATGGTGTAACATACTAAGCAAATCAAGCAACATGCAATACACTGGATTTATTAGGAGATGATAAAGAATGGAATGAATCAATATTGGAAGCCTCATTTTGGTCAACATCACATCAACTACGACAATTATTCACCATAATTCTACTATTTTGTAACGCAAATAATCCAACAACATTACTTAAAAATTATTGGAAACTTATGACAAATGATATTTTACATAGGATAAAAACTTTATTCAATAATCCGAATTTCTAAATTCCAGAATATGGATCAAACTCAATTGAAAAATTCTCGAATTTGATATATGATAACTTCAGAAACAATTTTAATAATATTAATTGTATAAGATATAGAACAATAATAACTTCAAAAAACAAAACAACTGATGATATAAATAAATATATAGTCTTTAATACCTAACGAATCAAAAATTTATTACAGTTATGACACAATAATAGCTTCAACAGAAAACATTGATGAACTGAACCTATTATATCCTCAAGAATTTTTACATACTTTAAATTTTAACAGTATAGCATTACATGAATTAAATCTTAAGATTGGAACTCTAATAATGTTATTACGAAATTTAAATCAATAAATAGGACTATGTAATGATACAAGATTTATAATTACACAATCAACAAATAGAATCATAGATTGTCAAATTATAAATTCAAATAATGAAAATAAAAAGATATACATTTCAAGAATAGAAATGTGATTGAAACAAAACCTTCAACAATTTCTGCGAACAAACCTGCACGCCTTTGACCAAACCCTTGAAGGGAGCCAATCTCTGAATCCACTTGAACGGCGGATAGCATAGAACTTGCAAAGCCTGAAGACCACGCCAGACGAAGGGACACTTGGCCTTCGAAAATCTCCGAACCGTCTCTAGTGCAGCAACTTTCAGTACAAACACTGCTACATGGCCAACTGCACCACTTCCACTACCATTTCCCAGGGAAGCTATGCGCCAAAAAGAAGGCCGTGAAGATGCTTTATGGAGTGAAACAACCGAACAACTTTTAGTAAACTTCTTTTCGGGGATAATACTGCCCTTTTCAGTGCTTTTACTAGACTCAAAACTATGCACTGAGTCTCCCATTGGGAGTAATTACAAAGGGTTCTCCCTCTTAAAAGTCTCAGTCAACGCATAGAGTACGCCTTGATTCGGTATGTCAACAGCTGTAGGTTGCAATTGTATGAATATCCCAAATCAGCAAGTACTTAATGGAACACCAGCAAATCAAAATGTAGAAAATAAAACAGGTCTAAGTATGATATTTTCTTCAATAACAAATTTCATAAATTCTGTTTCCATATAAAAAAAAAATAACGAAAATTCACATATTTGTCATTCAAAATCCTAAATTGTGAAAAGGGGTCGTCAGATAGCAATCTAAACAAGTTAAAATATTCTATCTTTTCAGCAAAAAAATTCATAAATCATCATCAATAACTAACTATAAAGCATAACGCACGCAAGTTTCTTTATACTCGCTTGATTATCACACACAAAAAGTAAATAAATAAATAAATAACGAAAATTCAAGCCAAATTGATTACTCTAGATTAATTCCTCAATTCTAATCCGATTTGAGTACTGTAACAAAAGGAACAAGCAAGCAAATCATAAATCTGAAAATTCAAATTAAAAAAAAAAATGAACAAAGATTGGTTACAAGTTCAAACCAAATTGGAGGTCCACGATCTGGATTTGAAACTGAAGAAAGTAACCGAAGGAGGAGCAAGACAGCTATAGTTTGGTCGCTTTCTTCTTTTTGGATGCTGAGATCACACAAATGATAGAAAAGATTTTTGGTCGAGCTAGCTAGCTTTCTATAAGGAGCCTTTTTCAAATCAGTGTCTCCGTCTGGACTGTACTTCCCTGTTCGCACTCGCACGTATCACCTCCATCGTTAACGACAAGACAACATTACGAAATAGCAAAGTTTAATTAATTTTGAAATTATTTTATTATTCAGAATGTAAATGAGGTTAGGACTTGGGAGGTTGGGCTGGACTGGAATCTGTATCCATCCCAGTCCAAAAGCTGCTCCTATTTGTTGTGAGAAATTTACATTTAGTACTCGTTTTGTGCCTTATATTTCAAAAATGCCCATCATTTTTTTCTTTAGGAAGTATCTGATACGAACTCCGCCAACTTGTGACGAAATCCGAAACAAGAAAGATGCCTAGGACCGTTCTACAATCAGATTCGGATAGAAAACCTCAACCCAACACTGATGAAGAGATGTGAACTTTGGTATAAAGGAAGACGCCATAATCAAGGATGAAAAACTCGATTGATAAGTCAAGGGATGAACGCCACAGAGAAATCTGGTAAGTTCGAATAAGTTCTCAAAGAACCAAAGAGAAATTGCTCTCAATTTTAATGAATTGTAATCTGCTCTTATTAAATGAAAAGTGTATAATATATAGGCCTTAAGTCATAAAAATATCAGTCCTAAATACTCCAAAAATGCCTAAAGGTAACCTACCCAAACTAGAAAAGGAAAGTAGGAAAATAACCCTAAAAACTAAGCTAAATTCAGCCTCAATTAAAAGGGAATCAATCTGATTTTAATCCCTTAATTTTCAGCCTATTACACGTCCATAAATGATAGGAAACAAGCAAATAAATCGTTTTAGAAAACTACTAATTTGCACCTAAAATAACCAAAATAGGAAAGTAAGCTATGACTTGGCATTCAAGCTTTTGCAAATGGGTTAATGGCACCGTTGGTCCCCAACCTGTGATCATTTTGGCATATTGGTCCTTAACCTTTTTTTTGTGGCATTTAAGTCCTAAACGTATGTTTTTTTGGCACCATTAGTCCTTTTGGCATATTCCATCTAAGATTCCGTTAAAATTTATTTGAATGAGAGAAATTTTACACCAATGATCTCGAATTTTCAATTGTTTAATAATTTGATTCATAATTTTTTTTTTGTATTCATATTTCCGATTAACAATATTGCATCTGTCAATCTTTCAGAAAATTAAAATTCTAAAAAATTAATTTTTCGAAAGATTAAAAGATGCAATTACATAAAGAAATGAACATTTAATGGAAAACTATAAAACTTTTCGGGCTTATTTGCTGCAAATAGTTAATTAACTTTTTAAAATAACCATTCATAATTACATTAATATTTAATAGATGTAGTAAATTTTTAGTCAAATTTGACTAGTGTAAAAGCATGTATGACTGTATGCAAAATTTTTTTAGTTTTAAAAATGATAAGATAATTTTTTTTTATTCATAAAGTTACTATAGTTTGACATAAACTAAGGTTTATTAGTATAATTATTTTTTTCTTTTTTGAATTTGGTTTTTAAATGAACTGTTTATTTTATATCCGCCTTTAAATTTTAATTTTCTGAAAGATTGACAAATGCATTATTATTAATTAGAAATATGAGTACCAAAAAAAAAAATTATGGATCGAATTATTAAACAATTAAAAATTCGAGATCAATGGTGTAAAATTTCTCTCATTCAAATAAATTTTTACGGAATCTTGGATAGAATATGCCAAAAGGACAAATAGTGCCAAAAAAACAAACGTTTAGGACTTAAATGCCACAAAAAAAAGCTTGAGGACCAATATGCCAAAATGATCATAGGTTGGGGACTAATGGTGCCATTATTACAAATCAGATTTCCCTTCCCATATGCGCCTATGGACTTTCTTGAACTTGAATCAAGCTTGTTATGGACTTAGAAATTCGTTCATCTCCATCAATGGGCTTCCACGGGTATGCCTGAGCCCAAATGCTTTGAATCAGCCTATTGAGAGACTCCTTGAACCTTTTAGCTCGAAGTCTTGTAACCGGTCCAATTGGAACTTGAATTGGCTCCTTTGTAACCGTGCCTTGATTTGCATCAGTATCCATATTTGGTATATATTTTAGAGTTAATGGCACCATTGGTCCCCAACCTATAATTATTTTGGCATATTGGTCTTCAACCTTTTTTTTGTGGCATTTAAGTTCTA
Source organism: Trema orientale (assembly GCA_002914845.1). Lineage (NCBI taxonomy): Eukaryota > Viridiplantae > Streptophyta > Magnoliopsida > Rosales > Cannabaceae > Trema > Trema orientale. The sequence continues at coordinate 292,225 of JXTC01000145.1, read as the reverse complement.
AACATTTGTTTTTTTTTGACACCATTGGTCTTTTTGGCTTATTCTATATAAAATTCTGTTAAAATTTATTTGAATGAGAGAAATTTTATACCATTGGTCTCGAATTTTCAATTGTTTAACAGTTTGATCTATAATTTTTTTTTTGGTATTCATATTTTCGATTAACAATATTGCATCTACTAATCTTTAAGAAAATTAAAATTCTAAAAAATTAATTTTTTGAAAGATTGACAGATGCAATTATATAAAGAAATGAACATTTAATGGAAAATTATATAACTTTTCGGGCTTATTTGCTGCAAATATTTAATTAATTTTTTAGAATAACCATTCATAATTACATGAATATTTAATGGATGTAGCAAATTTTCAGTCAAATTTGACTAGTATCAAAGCGTGTATGACTGTATGCAAATTTTTTTTAGTTTGAAAAATGATAAAATAATTATTTTTTATTCATAAAATTACTATAGTTTCACATAAACTAAGGTTTATTAGTATAATTTTTTTTTTTGAATTTGGTTTTTAAATGAACTGTTTGTTTTATATCCGTCTTTGAATTTTAATTTTCTGAAAGATTGGCAAATGCATTATTGTTAATCGGAAATATGAATACCAAAAAAAAAAATAAAATTATGAACCAAATTATTAAACAATTGATAATTTGAGATCAATGGTATAAAATTTCTCTCAATCAAATAAATTTTAACGGAATATTGGATGGAATATGCCAAAAGGACCAATGGTGCCAAAAAAATAAACGTTTAGGACTTAAATGCCACAAAAAAAAAAGCTGAGGACCAATATGCCAAAATGATCATAGGTTGGGGACTAATGGTGCCATCTACCCTATATTTTATAATAAAATATGTGTGGTATTTTTCATAATATAAAATTTTTTCCTATGATTTACATCGACGGTGTAAATTTATACATATGTTATACATTTTGAAATATATACCAATTTTGAGGTATAATTTGTAGAATACGTATGCTATACATTTTTTCAAAAAATGATATGAAAATAGGTATATCAAATAAAATAAAAAGTAGGCACTTATGAAAACATGCTTAAAAAAGCATGTTTTATGAATTTTTTCCATTTGTTATCTTATTCACTTAATACCGATGTAAGACAGCTTTGAGACTGATTTTAGTTCAGTTGAGTTTGGGCCATCACTTGACTTTCATTAGGAAATTAGGTTCAGTTTCCGTTTTCCTTTTAAAGATGATATTTGATGAATAGCTGTATTTGATATAACTAGTATGTGATTAGATGCAGGGGTGACAATTTATGTCAACGTATCCTATTCGTGTCAATATATATGTATAACAATATAAATGGGTTGACCTGACATATTTCATGTAACTCGTTTATTCAAATGGGTTATATTCAGATCAAGTTAATCCGACACGACTCATTAACCCGTTTAATCTAAATTAGCTAAAATATAATATTTTAACACATTTAACATAAATTCATACATATTATATGACTTTGAGGCCCCGTTTGGGAAAACTTATTAATAAGTTGAAAGCACTGTCTTAAAAATTTTTTTGCCCAAAATGTGTCTCGTAAACAAATAAATAGATTCTTTAAAAATTTTGTCCAAAGCTTAAGCGGGCTAAGGCCAACTTTGGTTTTGGGACTGTAGGGGAATCCAAGCTACAGTTTAATGAATAAATTAAAATGACTAAAATACCCTTATTTATTACAAATATACCAACTATTTATCCCTAACCATTTACATGGTGTTTTCATTTTCTTCTTCTTGTACCTCACGCTCTTCCTCTCTCATCTGCAATCGAGCCATTTCTTTTTCTCTAAGATTTAATTTTTCTCTGACACACTCTCACTCTCTCTTTCTTTTTCTCTTTGCTTCCTTCATTTTCCATAATTCTCTATAGTAGAAGCCTCAAAATAATCTTTTTTTTGCCGATACATAGTGGGATTTTTTCTTTTACTCTTGTTTCTTTAATTACATGGGTTAAAATTTTTGAGTATTATAAATCTTTAATTTTTTTTTTTTTTTGGATCTAGCTCAATTTGTATTCTGGGTTTTTGTTGCTATAGTCCATTTGATGCATAAAGATATAAATTCAATGGATATCTTAGGGGATGTTTGGCATCATAAATGAAAAACTGTTTTTTGTTTTTAAAAACATAAAGCTATTTTCTGAGAACAAGTAAGGGTATTTGGCATTGTTTTCAAAAAATAGTTTTTAAAAATAGAGTTCAAGAAAACATAAAATTTAAAGAACAATAAAATATTGTTTTCAAAGTGTTTTCTTAATTTTTTTTTAAATTTATTCTTTCACATAACTTTTATATACATATTCTCTCGTAATTTTCTCCCTCATTATTTTCTCTCTCATCATCTTCTTCTCATCAGTATCTTTATTCTCATTCTCTCTCCTTATTTCTCTCTTGTCATTCTTTCTCTCCCCATTCTCTCTCATCACTTTCTCTCTTCTCATTTTCTCTTCTCATTTGATCTCATCACTTTTTCTCTTCTTATTTCCTTTTATCATTTTCTATTCTTTTTTTAAAATTACATTTTCTCTCCTCCTTATCTATTATTATTTTGTTTTTTTATAACTTTCTCTATCTTTATTCTCTCTCCTTATGCATTCTTATTACTTTCTCTCTCTTATATGTTTACATTAGTTTCTCTCCCTTCTATCTTTCTCATCACTTTTTATTTCCTCATTCTCTCTCATGACTTTTTTTTCATTATTATCTTTCATTACATTTTCTCTCTCCTCTTTTTCTCACTCGAATTTCTCTCTCCTCACTCTCTCTTGACTTTCTCTCTAAATATTTTTTTTCCCAATTCGATTTTTTTTGTATTCATATAATCTTTGGGGAGGGCTACAGTAGGGACGCCCCTACGTAGGGTCACCCTTTATACACCGTTTAACGGGAATCTGTGGGGAATAACGGGAATCTGTGGGGAATCTGTTTATACACAGATTCCCATCAAACGGTGTATAGACAGGGCCCTACGCAGGGACGCCCCTACTGTAGACGCGCCCATAATCTTTTCCCCTAAAAACTAATTTTAGAAAACATTTGCCAAATATCTAGTATTTTTTTAAAATAATAAAAAATAATTTTTGTTCTCATCTTTGAACATACAACTTTGAGAATAGAAAATAATAACAAACAAACCCTTTAATCTTTTGATGTTTTCTTATGTTTTTATTTTTTCGGTCTCACATGAGCCTTGTCCAGGGCCGACTGAAGCTATAGGCAACTTAGGCCTATGCCTAAGGCCCAACTTTAAGCCAAGGCCCCTAATTCCTTTTAACACTATTTTTATTTAAAACCATGGAAAGAAAAAAAAAATTAGAAAAATATCAAGAAGCTTGTATATTTGGAAGTTGGAACAACAATGTCCTATTTTTCAGTCATTTTCTTATTTGAAAAGTCAAACAAAATTTTGATCCTCAAATTTCAATAAGAATTAGATACTTTAATTATGCATTATCTCCTTTAAAAAAAATGATGCATTATCTTTCTATGTTTCTATAGTTATTTCTTTTCAAATTACATCTTCATAATTAATCCATCTTTTTATTTTTTTTCAGAGAATAATTAATCCATCTTTTAAAGTAATATGTCACCTAAAATTTTTAAAAAGAATGGATAGCTCTTTGTTTTAACTTTTTTTTTAAACTATTAATGTTTCTCATTTTTAGAATTTATAAACAATTGTTTACTTATAAATAGATATCTACTTAGTTTTCGATTTTACAGTTCACTTTTTCAAAAAAAAAAAAAAAAATCCAGTTTAATTTTATATTTCAAGCTCTATCTCTTCAAATTCTTAATGATTTATTTACTTAGTAATAAGTTGATTCATGTTTGTTTGTTTTTTTTTTTTAAATCTCATTTCTTATTAATTTAGTGATTTATGTTGTTGTTTGAATTTCACAGTAGCTATTTCAGTATTCCTTTATTAGTATCTTATCTTGAGTTATTTTGTTTTTATAATTTATACCTAAAAAATTAGAGTAAATATGTCTACTAAAAAATATTCATCCGGATATGAAAAACTTAAGAAGAAGAAAAGTATAGAGAGTTTAATTCTAAAATTTGTTTCAAAATTTTTTATAAAGGCCTCTATTAAAGGATTCGCCTAAGACCCCAAAAAAGCTTGAGCTGGCCTTGGCCTTCTCTATTTTCATCCTTGAATCTCCACTGGGGCTCAAGCTTCAAAGACAGTGAACATGTGCTTGGCTCATCAATGTTTGTAACGATGATTGGAAGTGAGTTTGAGATCTTTTGCAGTTATGATTACCTAAATCGAAAAAGTAATTCCCTTATTAAAAAATCTAAATCTGATATGGAACGCAATTTTTTGAAACACAATCAGTGATTTGAGGGTGATTTTGGCTGAGATTTATGGTATGCATGATTTCTGTCTGATTAATAATTGATACTTCTTGCTGTTTCATTGTTATTATTGTTCATTTATTA
>JXTC01000145.1:246540-284336 GCA_002914845.1 Trema orientale | reverse complement strand
TTTTTTTTCTTTTTAGTCTTTTTTTTTTTCAATTTTTTCATTTTTCTTTTATAGTAACTAGTAACTAGTTGTATAATTGGTAACTATTAACAAGTCTAGAACTACCCTCTAATTTGGAAACCAATAACCAAGTCTTGTAACTGACAACTAGTAACTAGTCATCGGTTTTAAAACTAGAAACTAACTTGGTAAGTAGTAACCAATCTATTTATTGCTTTGGTCTTTATGTGTATTTTTTTGGGAAAAAAAAAAAGACAAAACAAGAAAACTAACAAATCATAAATGTTGTAATTGGTATACAGATTAATTAGTGTTAACTAAATTAGTCACTGTCACTAGCTACTAAATTGGTAAATAAATTGATTACTAGTAACTTGATTAGTAATTGGCAGCTAGATTGGTATCGGTATCTAGTAACCAACCACCAGTCTACAAACTAATAACCAATTTGGTTACTAATAACCAGATTAGTTACTAATAACTAGAGTAACCAATAACAAATTAGTAACTAATAACCAAGTTTGTCTTATATTAGAAATTGGTAACCCAGTAACTGAATCAGCCATTATAATTTGCCATAATTTGTAATTGGTAACTAACCACCAAACTGGAAACTAGTAGTAAATTGGTTACTAGTAACTAGATTGGTAACTGGTAACCGGTCACCAGTTTTGAAGTTGGTTACCAATATAATTAGTTGGTAACTGGTAACCAGTAACCAATCATTTTATTAGTTACTTTGGTCATTATGTATATTTTTGGAGCAAATCAGATTAGTTAGTGGTAACTAAATTAGTCATTATAACAACCTACTAAATTGGTAAATAAATTGGTGACTAATAACTAGATTAGTAATTGGTAACTGGATTATTATCGGTATCTGGTAACTAACCACTAATTTGGAAATAAATTGGTTACTCATAACCAGATTAGTTACTAATAACTAGAGTAACCAATAACAAATTAGTAACTTATAACCAAGTTTGTCTTATATTGGAAATTGGTAACATAGTAACTGAATCAGTCATTATAATTTGCCATAATTTGTAATTGGTAACTAACCACCAAACTGGAAACTAGTAGCAAATTAGTTACTAGTAACTAGATTGGTAAGTGGTAACCAGTCACCAGTTTTGAAGTTGGTTACCAATATAATTAGTTGGTAACTAGTAATCAGTAACCAAACATTTTATTGGTTACTTTGGTCATTATGTGTATTTTTGGAGCAAATCAGATTAGTTAGTGGTAACTAAATTAGTCATTATAACAGCCTACTAAATTGGTAAATAAATTAGTAACTAATAACTAGATTAGTAATTAGTAACTGGATTATTATTGGTATCTAGTAACTAACCACTAATTTAGAAACTAGTAACCGAATTGGTTATCAATAACCAGATTATTAGTAGTAACTAGCGTAACCAATAGCAAACTAGTAACTAGTAACTAGTAACTAAATTTGTCTTATATAGGAAACTAATAACCAGTAACTGAGTCAGTCATTGTAACTAGCTATCATTGATAATTGGTGTCCAACTACCAAACTGGAAATTAGTAACAAATTAGTTGGTAGTAACTATATTGGTAACTGGTTACCAGTTACCAATATGATTATTGGTAACTGGTAGCCAGTAACTAATAACTAGTAATTAGATTAGCTAGTAATAACTAGGGTAACCACTGCTCCTCAACCAAAAGAGAAAATGTACTTACCACTGTGCTAAAACAAGCTTTATAAAATACATCATTTTTTTTTTCAACCAATAAGTGCTATTAGTAGAGTATAAAAAGAAAACAAAATAAAAATAAAAAATACTAACTACTGTGCTAGAATAAGTTTTCTAAAGTATATCATTTTTTTTAATGTATAATCATGTTTTTCAGTATATAAGTTATGCTAATATAAAAGGAAAACAAAATAAAAAATACTTATGGTTGTGCTAGAATAAATGTTCTAATATATAACATATTTTTTAATATATAAGTTACCATTGTGCTAGAATAAACTTTTCAAAATATAACATGTTTTAAATATATAAGTGCTAATTAAATAAGAGTTTACTATGGTTCGAACCTTACAACTAAATGTAGAAAAGATAACAACCAGCTACCGAGTTGGCTCAAATCCTATGCTTTTCAATACAAGTTATAATTAAGACAAAGTTGGCTTTATTTACACTACTGCCACCGTATTTTTTACTTTGTAAATCTTTCAAGAATACCAATTACGTGTGGTATGGAACGTAATTCTTTTTCCATACCGTATGTATGTAATTCTTTTTATTTTTAACAGTATGACCCTAAAAACCCCTTTTTTAAATTGATCTTAAAAAAGGCTATTTCTTATAAATACTCTAGCTTTTATTCCGAATCATGAAACTACAATGGGCATGGGCCGTGGGCCGTTGAATGAATACCACATCAGTGGATCAAAATTGATTCAAAGGAGAAAGGCAATTGGACGAGGGGGCAAAAATGACTTTTCCAGGGAAAGTAGTCAAATACCATTTTTGTAAATATAAATCAAGGGTAACTGCAAAATAATACCCTAATGTTAGGCAAATTAGCAATTTAAATCTTGAGTTTTGATTTCTAAAAAAAAAATAGATCCATATTTTGAAATTCAAAAAATTTATACCATCCATCCTTATTTTGCTCACTTTATATTAGTCCAAACAATGATTTTTTTTTTTTTTAAAATATTTTAACTTTTTGAAAACAAGAATAACGTAATATGGAAAAATATAAATATATTCCCTGGGTTTTATCAAAATTAATTTAATGCTAGAATTACCATTATATTCTCAGAAATATCAATAATGTCCCCCTGTGATTTCAAAATCCTTTTAAAATCTCGTGTTACATAAAATTTATTAAAATTTGCACTTAAAATGACTAAAGTACCCACTATTCGTGAAACATTGTTCAATATAGAGTTGGTTGGCACATTTAAACGAACCTTTATTCACGTAACCAAACAAACGAGATATAATTCCGAAGCTTTGTCATTTTAGCAGAGTACTTGAAGGCGAGATGAGCTTAGAGAAAACTGACCCTTGGTATTCATCTTCTTCACACAATTGCAGAAAGAATGCACTTAAGGAAACTCTGGTCATGTTTCAGACGATAGCCACAACGGAAAGCTCTGTCTTTCTCCATTGTAGCAACACTACGGCAAGGCAACGAGATTTAGTCTCTTTGAACTCCCCTGCGGCAACGTAGTCGTGAGGCACTCACTGTTCATACATGGTCTAAAAGAATGATGTTGATGGAAACAAACATCTGTAGAATTCTATTGAAATTCGAAACGTGGTTAAGGTTTGTAATAACTTTTTTCCTTAACATTTTCTTTCAGGGAGTTTGGGTTTACATGGTTTTAAGATTCCATATGAATTTGTTTAGCAAATGTGTTATTTTTATGGGGGGTTTTTTTTTTTTTTCAAAGTTTGTCCATGGTTTTGTAGTTTTTTTTCGATTATTTCGTTAGAAAATTTTTTGGACTTTATTCCTTGATATTTACATTAGTCTTTTTTATATGAATATTCTATTGTCCTATTACCTGTTTGGAAAGGTTCCTCTTTCCATTGGGGCGTATGCATTTTTACTCCTATGATGATATCTATTACTGAGTCTAACCACTAGCTTATCTCAAAGATCTAAATTTTAGTTTTTAGTTTTTTTTCTTTTTTTTTTTTTGTATTTTTATCATCACTTTATTTACTGCCTCCATAATGGCATATGCTACAGGATAAATTTGAAGATTTGCGTCAAACTGCAATAGTAGAAAGTAAAATCCCCTTATATATGCCCTTCAAGTGACAGCCATCGACAATAAGAAATGGCCTACACTCATTTAAAAAACCTTTCTTAACACCGTCATAACTTATAAATATTCTCTTAAATTGATGTGATGTTGACCAAAATGAGGTTTCTAATATTAATTCATTCCATTCTTTATCATTCCCTAATAAATCTAGTGCATTGTATGCTGCTTGATTTGTTGGGTATATTATACCATCAATGGTTCGTATAGACTCGAAGCCTGTTACTCCCTTCTGATGATTTAATAATAATTTCAGGTAATATAATTCTCTGGAACTTGGGTGGATATAAAAACTTCACCTGATTGAATATCCTGATTTTCTAGGGGTCCAAATTTTGTCTTTGTTATTCCGAACCCATTTGACAGGAAATTCTATATATGAAAGTTGTCTAGCTTCTGTATTGAATTTATTTATTTCCATCCATTCTATTAAAGTTGTTTTTTCAATTCCTGGCCGCCTAATTATATTATCAGGTCATTGGTTTGAGTGAAATGTTATATTTTGCATACGTGGTAAATGAATTGCTAATCTTTGTATTACTGGATTTCTGGAATGTATAGAATATTCGTATAATCTCCAGATGGATTCATATGGTATTATATACTGGCAATTAATATAGTTTTTTATTTCATCTATTTCTGTGTAAGTAGCTTGAGCAGATTGTTCTGTGCAAATATTATCTTCTATTACCGCTCTTATCCTATCTAGACCTTTGGTTAAGTACTTAAATAAATATTTCATTAGCATGGACTATGAACATATTTCGATGTTTATGTGGGCTTGAAATTTTAAACACAAATCTTTATTATAAGGGATGACAAATTTGTTATCTAATTTAATACTTTCTTTTTGTATATAAGATGTTGTGTTTCTACGTTTATAATAGACGAATCCATTTTCTTCAATGGTTGTTTCATTTTTAAATTGTTTAGGGAATTTTTTAGAACAAATTGAGTTTTTCATGCATGGAGCATTTGTCTTAGTAGCACCACATGGTCTATGCATCATAAATTCTGCTATGATTTTATATTCTTGTGGGTTTTTTTCGGGATCGGGTATTTTAGCTAAAATGAATTGATCAATTCGAGATGGTTCTGATAATTTTTCATTAGGATGTAACCAATGGGATAAGCCGTGCTTTTGAAACTCGACAACATATAAATCTACATAACAATATAAATATAAAAAATAAGAGGAGGATGTTAGTTTTAATAAAAGGTGAGACCTTTTTTTTTCCCCCTTTTTTTGTTAAGGAAAATAATATTGTCTCACCTGCAATGACTGTTCCGAAAATTTTATCAGTCTTAATGGTGGACAATATCTAGTTTAATTTCATTTTAAAAATTTTCGTGACTATATATAGTCTATCTTCAGCTTTTTGACTGGGAATTTTATTTAAGGCACGTATAATTTTTAGCCATTTCAGATTGCATGTAAATGTTATAAATACGTCAGGGTTTCCATACTGTCTACATATTGCCATTGCATCTTGGTAATTTTGGATCATATATCTAGGATTTCCAGTATGGCTAGATGGGAGAATAATTCTTTTGCTGATTGCTCTGGCATTTGTGTCACCTCTTATAATGGCGTATTGGACACCTTGATAGATTTCATATCTTAAATTGTTTTGACTTTTTCTGATGTAATCTAATCGATCTTCTAAAACAGAAGCGTATGCATCAACTACATATTGTTGAAAAAGTCTCCCACTTTTGAATAAAATATTATTTACGTTTTGTCACTGTTGTAATTGGTAGCAATAGTATGCTCGCATAGGTATTCTGTTTGTTGAGGGTCATTTTCCTGGTCTATTTATATTCCAATTTAAATCAATTCTATAACCATCCTCTCTGTATGGAAATACGAGTGGATATTGTAGAGCCATATAAGATGGGTGTAATTTTGTAATTCTTTGTAAATTATTGGTTCTATCTTCAATTATGATATCTCTTCCGTTTTCATATTCACCAATATCTCCAACAATTAAGCCTCCTATATCATTTGAAGTAGGTAATTCGTCTTGATTATTATCTATTGGTCGTCATCCAATTAGTCTTAATTTCATGGATGAGATTTTGTTTTCTTCGTATCTATCTCTAACCATACGAAAAAGCTTTACTAATTTATTATTTTCATTAAGTGTTTTAATTAAGTTTTCAGTAATTGATTTTGTCAAGTGTTTTGTTATATCATCAAATGAGAATGCTAACATTCAGTTTTCAATTTCATTTTTTATATCGTATATATATAATTAGGAAAATCTTGAAGGGTTATTATTTATTGGCAACAACGATTCAATAAGATGGTGCACTTGACCGCTGATTTTGAAAATGTATGGACCATATGAATTTCTTGTATTTTGTTCTATGTTTGCTCCAAAAGATGTAAAAGCAAACATAGAATTGAAAGTTCGAATATGTTTTCAGAAATAAGTGCTTATGGACCCTCCATAATAATTAAGTAACTGATCTAGTATTGGAGGGGGATTTTTTGTTAGGGCAAATTTAATTTTTTCATCTTTACAACATAAGTTGTATCTTGGTGGATGAGTTCTTTTGGTAGATTCATTAAACTAAAAGTATGCATCGCAATGTTTAGAGACGTAGGAATAATCGCCTAGATCGTGATATTGATTGATATCACCTGTAAAATGGTGTTGAATGAGAATTAAAATTGAGAAGATATGTAAAGAGTTGAATCCATAATAGAAAAAATATATGGTTTTTTCCTACATTTGTCAGAAGTGTAGGGTAATTACTCTGTCTATTGGAGTTAGCTTGCATCGATGATTCAGCTAGAAGGGAGATCTTCCAGAACTTGTAAAATTCGATATCGAAATGAGTTTCGATCGTCGAATATTTTCTGAAGTTATATTGGGCACTCCACAGTGATGATTTGAAGCATCATCATAGTTAACTGCTAAATTATCGTTCAAAAGAGACCGATAACGCCATTTACATTGATGTCTTGAAGATGAAGAATTGCCCGATATTGTTTTATAATTTATCTAAGCAAAAACATAAAGTCAAATGTTACTATATTAACAATTTTTATTAAAAGTTTATGAAATGATATAACATTATTATCTACATATCCAATGGCTGTTCCTTTCTGTTTTTTTTGTCTTTTTTATATCCATTTTTTTTTTGTTATGTTAATTTATTTATACTATGTCAATTTTGTTTGGATAATTTACTTTTGCTATTATTGTGTTCTTAATGTATTTAATTTACTTATAATATTTTTGTTTATAATTTTGACAAATCACATTATTACGGTAGATTTTATGCATATTTATTGGTCATTATTCTTTTGCATTATCATTTTCATATTATTATTCTTTTGCATTATCATTTTCATATTATTTATATGGCGGGGNATGTTGTATAGATTTTGTTATTTTTATTATCATTTAATCTATATTATTCAATTATTTTTTTATCAAGTCTGTTATTATGTTTGTTTTTACATGCGAAAATAATTCTCGTTTTTTTTATTCTCTTTGGTGAAATTAAATTATGGTTTTTTTTTTTTGGTGAAGTATAGTGTAAACATATATTTTGTTTTACATATATAACTTTTAATTATTTACTCATATTTATATGTGAATGACATGAATTTTACTTTTGTCATTTCTTTTTGCGGTCATATATTTTGAGCAGATGTTTAGGCAAGATTTGCAAGGTTTTTTTTTGCCTTGCATTATTTTACTAAGTAAATAGTTAGATTCTTTTTTTTTTTTTCCAGTTCTTATTATTGATTGTGGTTTTATATTTTTTCGCTTAATCTACTAATGTTTTCATATCTGAGTTACAACTTGTATTTATTTATTTTTTTTCCTTTTGTCCTGAAGATATAATTATTAGGACAAAAAATAGGTTATCTATATATTTTTCTATATAGGATTGTTTGTCCCTTACTAAGGTTTAATGCTTAGATATTATATACGATATAAATGGGAGAAAAAAAAATCAAAGCTTTATATCTGGATCTATTTAAAATTAAACTGGTTGGAATTGTGGGAATTATTTTTATTATTATAATATTTATTGTTTGATGCTTCAGTTATGTTGGATGACATCAAAATTAACTTTTTATTCTGATCATTATAACTGGATGTTTGTTCTACTTATTCAAAATATTTTCATGATATAGATCTTTTTTTTATACTACTAATTTCTTTTGTTTATTATCCCCGTTTCTTTCTTTTTTCTCTTTTTTTTTTTTTAGATTGCATTCTTTATATACATACTTTGATACATAGATTATTTGTATTAATTATATCTGTATTTTATTATTAAAAGTTATAATAATTGAATGTTATACACAATACACAAATTATTGAAATCAAATCTTGAGTGCAATGCTCTAATTACATATAAAATCAAGATCAAAATGTTTTAATTGGAATATATAAAACATTAAATTACACGTAACAAAATTGAATACATAACGATATTAAAATTCCTTAAATAAATTTTACAACAGAGTTGATCACAATCTACTTTTCTTTTTTGCTCTTCTTTCTTCATACTAAAATCTCCTTCCGCTTCTTTATCGATAAGAAAAAGGAAAGTTCTTCATCAATCCAATATGACTAATTCTTCATCTTGATTATAGTTATATAAATACATATACTTAAATATATCTCGTTAAATATATTAATATATATAAAAATTGGCTCAGACATGTTAATATATTATCAATATATGGCAAATCCGTGAAATAATGCACTTGCAAGTATTTATTCAACTACTTAAGAAATTAGTTTTTCAGTATATTGGGAAAAAATATTTTTGGTCATTAGATAAATACATGAGATATTATTAGCTTATTAAAAAATCTGCCATATATATTAAATCAGTCGAATAAGAGAACATAAATCGCAGGAGTATACGTTGGATTGCTCGAAAAACTACCAAGTGAATAGAGACCGAGGCAACTAAACTCATTTATTCAAGCAAAATCCAAGAGAGCAAAATAACAGAAAAAACCCCAACCCGATTATTAAACTGGAGCTCACATAGAGGGCTATGGGAGTGAGGTCATAAAGAAGAGAAACAAAAAGATTAAATTAACCACACTCACATATCAGCCTTAAAAAGGATTTTGGCCATGAAAAGGATTTTAGGGATAACCAAATCTAATCAAACATCTCAAACACACAACCGGTTCACATCCACACCTCACATGCACGAAATGACTAAAAAACCCTCCGAAAACAACAATTCCCTCAACCCTCCAATGGCAAAATCGTCAATTAACACCACTGCCAAAAAAAAAATTGGGGAAAAAGGCTCACAGAATGACCAAAAAACTCCCTCCAGAAGGCCAATCCCCCCAACCCTCTAAGGGCAAAAGCATCAATGCACACCACCACAAAATTTAAAAAAAAAAAACAAAACAAAAAGCAAGGTGCTGTTCTATATACAGTAAAACCCCTGCACAACTTTAGTAATAAGTACAATAATTTTCAAAGCTATCCAAACTCATTCTACAATACATGAAATCATTCTATAATCGGCAAAGTTCATCACAGAATAATAATAACCAATATTCATGGCAATTTTAGAGCAATCCAAATGTTACTCCATATGATTAAGAAAATTTCATAGTCATCATCGCCAAATATAAAGGAAGCCATAAAATATGATTGGAAAAGACTGAAGCGGAACTAAATAGAAGAAAAAGAGAAAGAAATAAGGACTGGATAGATTGACTTGGAAGGAGAATAAAGCCATTAACGTATAGGAAAAATATGGAGAAGGAAAGACTACATAAAAACAGTCAGCAAAAGAACAGAGAGAAGGGTATATGATTGCCGAAGACTGAAACAGAAGTGAATGAGGGAAGAGGGAAAAGGAATAACAATTAAACAGAAAGACTTGGTAGAGAAGCAGACACGATTAATAGGGACGGAAACTATGGATGGAAAAAGGCCACATGATAACAGTCACTAAAAGAACAAAGAGAAGAATGATATGAGGCACGAAAGTGCTAAATAAGCTATCAAAACATTCCATAAGATCTAAGATAAAGGCAGAGAGATAATTATTTAACGAACGCATGTTAATTTAGCATAGAACAAAGTTTAATTAGATTTCAAGCTAACAACAGAATTTAGTGAAACAATTCAATAATACATAACATTTAGCGTAATAATAAAGTGATAAATACTTTAACAACATAGGAATAAAATATAGAGAAGATACCAGTTAACAACAGAACAAAAGATGACCATATTTAACATCCGTAAAGAGATAAGTATCTGAGTAGTGAACATTAATTAGCAACACAATAAAGTATAACTAGATTCCGAATCAACAACAGCACTAAATAAAACAGTTCGATACTACACAGCATTCAGTATAAACAAAGTAATAAATGCCTTTACAATATAAAAACAGAGTATAGAATAAACATTAACTAACAACAGAACAAAATACAGTCATAGTCGAGAGGGATAAGAACCCAAAACATATATAACAGGGTCTAATAAATATTCATAGTACCTGATACAACTGCAAAATAGAGTCCTCCAAATCAACTTGAAAATGACAGAGGTTATATGAACGGTAGAAGAAAGAGTATGAGCACAATAAATATAGCAAGGAAGAAGAACAACAAACTCAACAGTAAATTTTAGACGATAAACAGGAGTCAAAGTATGCAGAGTTAAGCAAGTGGAATACAGAGAACACAACAAATAGCATGACCATTTATAAACAAACAATAATCAAATAAATATAAAAGTCACTGAAGGGTAAAAAATCATTGAACACATGGCAATACTTACAACAGATACGCAATAAAAGTGCCACAGTTAAAAAAAAATTCAGAGACTTATTAAACAATGAACCTTGATCTTTTTACTTTTCTTTTTCCCCCCTTTTTTTTTTAATTCAAATGATACAAAAATATCCAAACAGAATTAAATACAGGTCTGAAACCATAAATGTGAACAGACATAGCATGAAAAGTAAAAATAGAGGTTATGATGAACATCAAAAAAATCTGAAGAAATAAATATGAAAAAAGGAATTTTTATTACATTTTTTTTAAATCCGCATGATAGAAAAATATTAAAACAACATTGAGTAGAGGCTTAAGGCCATAGATGCGAATACGTAAATCATCAAAAGCAAGAATACAGGTTATTATGAGCATAAAAAAAATTTCAAGCAAAAAACAAATATCACAGAAAATATCTTTTTCCAGCTTTTTTTAATCCGAATAAAAAAAATATATATCAATACAACATTAAATAGAGGTCTGAATCCATGAATACAGATGCACACATCATCTCAAAACTAAAAGTACAGGTCATAATAAGCATAAAAAAAATCCAAAGCAAATGAGAAACATGGAACGGGGAAAATATGACATTTAATGTCTAGAATGATCTAGATAATATTCTAGACATTTCCACGGCAAAAAACACATCCGAAAGAATAGAACTCATATCACATATTAGCAATAACAAATCTTCAGCCAATAATAATGCACAAAAAAATAATCAGAAAATAGAAATTCGGGACAGAAAATACCAGACGAAGAGAGAGGAGCACCGCATAAGATAGTAGATTTCAGATCCAAGTAACCAACTCGAAAGCGGCAAACAAAAAATTAAAAAACAGGGAGTTAAACAAAAATAAAGATAAAATAATTCAGACTGAGATGAAAGAACAGAAAGAAGAGCCATCGAAGGAGATGCAAGGGCAAAGAGACCAAACCATGAGGAACAAAGCGAAAAATTAAAGGAAAAGGGACATGAAAGGATGATCTGCAGAATAGGAAGAAGAAAACCCTATAACACAAAGAGAAGAGAGAGAACGCAATATCGAGAAGACAAAGAGCCGAAAGGAGTAGTCAAGCACTGATCTGCGGAGTTACTAAGGAGGAGGGGAATGACAGGAAAACCAAACCAACAGACGCAACCAAAGCAGAAGGAGAAGCCCATATCAGTCAATTCGACAATAACGTTAAGAAAAAGACCAAAATAGCCACATAGCCATAAGACCTGGACGAAGGATTTCAAGGGCAAAACCGTAATCAAACATCTCAAACACACAACCGGTTCACATCCACACCTCACAAGCACGAAATGACTAAAAAACCCTCCGAAAACAACAACTCCCTCAACCCTCCAATGGCAAAACCGTCAATTAGCACCATTGCCAAAAAAAAAAAATTGGGAAAAAAGACTCACAGAATGACCAAAAAACCCCCCTCCAGAAGGCCAATCCCCCCATCCCTTTAAGGGCAAAAACGTCAATGCACACCACCACAAAATTAAAAAAAAAAAAAAAGCAAGGTTACTGTTCTAAGTATAGTAAAACCCCTGCACAACTTTAGTAATATATAATAATGTCTTAATGAGGAAAGTACTGCCATCTGGTGAAGGAGAACAATGAACTCGCCATGGACGATCTTGAACATTGCAAGTTACAGTGACTCTAGCTTTCTTAAACTTCAACTTTATATACTCAATTCCCTCTTGGATATAATAATCATTCAAAACAGCACCAAATGCCTTGTAATTGTCAAGCTTTGCCATCTTCTTAGCGTTATCTTGCCACTTTCATCAGTAGGAAGAGGAATCCGTGGGAGGTTGCCATTTGGGTCTTTTGATCCATCATCTTCGTCAAATATCTTCCTTCATTGGCGCTTATCAACCTCACTATCATAGTCTTCGTCATTTATGTTGATATCAATATCACCATTAGTTACACAACCGATATTGTAATTATCCTCCAAATTAGCATCTTCAATATTTTCAATTTCAAATTTGTATTCATCGTAATCATCAAACTCTCCCTCATTCTCTTTATCACAGTGTTCTGCACTTAAAGATTTAAGTTGGTTCACATGAACATGAAGAAAAATCAAATCATTTGGATTAGTATTAAGACCCAATAACTCTATCAATGTCTTGTCATCCTTCACTTCTATAATATGCTTTCCACCTCTAATAGAACCTACAATATCAAATGAAATTGTCCTCCTCCCACCTACTGAGCCTGTAAGGAATTCTTTTAAATCGTCATATATGTCCATATAGTTACAAGTATCTTGGTCTAGATTCCACCAAGGGAGGACAACCTCATCAGTTCTTACTTCCTATTTATGAACGACCATGATTACTCAAACCTGTAAACATCAATGAAATCTAAATGGACCTTAAATTAGAAGAAGATATCAAATTATGTAAAACAAGCATTATGTTGATTATAAAGACAATTGATACAGATATGTATTCATGACTTAGAATTTCTTGAAAGATTTGTCCTATTCAGTGGGCACAAATATATAGGAAGACAATGGACACAAAAAGTACATAAAAAAAATAATTTACTTTACACAAATACAAACAATTATGATCATTTACCAGTAAAATTGAATTCCTATCCCAATGGAAAGGGAACTTTTTCAGACCAAATTAGAATTTTCATATGATTGATATTAACTAATCTAACATTAAGGAATATAGTCTAACACGAATCTGACGAAATCACAAAATTGAAAGAAGTTTTGACAATCTCTTTCCGTCAAATATTTTTTCTTTAAATGGAGAAAAAACAAAAAACAAAAAAAAAAGAAGAAACTGACAAATCGTACTCATATTTCGATTGAACTCTAGAAAGGTTCTTTTTCCTCCCCAATACTGTTCTCCTAAACCATGAACGAAGGTGCCTCAGTGTAGCATTGCTGCAGTGGAGAAAGACAGAGCTTTTCATCGTGTCTGTCATCTGAAACTTGACCAGAGTACCAAAGCACTCGTTTTCGTCAAAATACGTTCTCTATGAACTTGCGTGATAAAGACGAATACCATCAGTTTTCTCTAGATCTTCCAGCCTTCGAGTTATCTAAAACGACTGAGATCATGGGTCTAAATTAGTCTGTTTGGCTACGCGAATACGTATTCCAATTCCCAACAAACAATATGCAAGCTTTTTATACTGAATATTGCTTCATAATTGATGGGTATTTTAGTCATTTTAAGTGCTACTTTTAACAAATTTTATGTCACAGGAAGATTTTTAAAGGATTTTAAAATCACAGGCGATGTTATTGTTATTTCTAAGAATAGAATGGTAATACTAACATTTTGATAAAATCCATGGGATATATTTGTATTTTTCCAAACATAATATGGGTTTGGATTCACAATTTTTTGGGAATAAATTTATCAAGATATGAGCAGAGGGTATAAATTTTTTGAATTTCAAAATGTGGAGGTATTTTTTTTTTTCATAAACCAAAACTCAGGATTTAAATTGCAGAATGACTAAACAAAAAGATATTATTTTGAAATTAACCCTATAAATCAAATATAACAGCTTCATGCTTCTAGCAGCTAAATTTCTCCTTTAGAATTGAACTATCAACAAACAAAACATTCTTTGGAAAAAGAAAAAGTGGTACAAAGTAAACAAAGAAAATGGTTGTTAACAAGGATTAGTTGGATTTAAAAATTGGTAATTGATCTAATTTTCTATTTATTTTGATTTTTTTTTTGAGTTTTCACAATACTTAGTGACAAGCACAATATTTATGAAGAGTCATAAATATTGTGACTGCCGATTAGTACTATATTGATTACCCATGTATAATATTATGACAGTCTTAAAATAAAAATAGAAAAATCATTTTAAAAAGTAGCTTTTTTTTTAAAGGTAATTTTGGCCTAAATTACTTGTCCATTTCCGAAGGAGAAAATGAAAATGGGATAATGGAGAAAATTACAACCAATACCACTTTAAAAATTAAGTGGAGGCGTGAAGTTCGTAAAAATTGAGAAGATCTAGACCGTGCTTTGTTGCTTGCCATCTTCATATCTTTTAACAGCTATTATGTTTGTTTTGCTGTCATTATGATATTTTCCTATCATTCTATTTATACTTCTTTCTCAGAGACTTGATCACATACATTTAAGGGAATCCTTTGTTAGTAATAAATCAAATAGCACATGATTTATAATACATATTGGGTAGACAATATCAAATGTCTACTCTTAATATAGGATCATTCATGCTAGGTAAATAGGCTAAGATTTAGTGAACTTACCATTGTCTATAGTTCTTAATCTTTATAAGGACTTGGAGTTCAATCCTTAGGCGGAAGCTAATTATGGTAGCTAGATTTCTTGAAGGAATTTGAAGGTCTTCTACAACTAAAACTTTGAGGTGCTCTAATAGAGTTCTCTCTTGGTAGAGATGGAGGCTACACATAAGATGAGCACATCTTTTCATTGGTTATGGGGACTATAATACTAACTTAACCATGGGTGGACAACCCAACTAGGGTATCCATCAACTCTAGTTAGATATCCAATGGGTATCCACATTTTGATCCATACCCAATGGATATTCTAGGCCCAATCCTCATTTGATCATAATTCTATTAGGTCTACACAAAATGAAATGGCCCAACACAATTAACATGATATGTGGCACATACCTATATAGAAAATGTTAAATTTCCTAACAATCTCTCACTTAGACCATATATATACTAAGGTTAATTGTATTGTTGAACTGAAGGCTAGCCATAAAAATACCATATTATTTCTGAATATCCTTGAAGTAACAATCTGATCCATCAATTATACTAGCATGGGCCCAAAGCGCTCATCCCTGCACTCATAAAAATGGCAACTAGGACTCTCAATAATCACCATACTAATACTTCTGAATGACATAGATCGAGTATGGAATGTGACATGAAAATTATACTTAATGTGATTTTAATCATGTCTATTTCCAACTGATCCAACTTAAACCGAAATGAGATCGACTTTAGCCTTTCTCCTTTAATGCATTACTGCAAGCTTTATAGTAAACCACAATAGGAAAGAAAAGAATATGAAAGAAAACATCATCAAATATATAAAATTCAAAGTTTACATAAAATTCATCATCCAAATATTGCAGTAAATCAAACAAAATACGCATCACTAACAAGCATACAAACTGAACTACAAACTCCCACTAAAATTGTACATCATCCAATAAAACAACGCCCATATGGGCAGTGTGCCCGTGAAACATCTTGGGTGGAATACCCCTGGTGAGCGGATCTGCAATCATATAGTTTGTACCATTAAGCTCTACTGACACTAATTTACTCTGAACTCTCTCTTTTACAGCTAGGAACTTGATGTCTATGTGCCTCGACTTCAAAAAGCTCCTATTGTTGTTGGAATATAGTACCGCCGAGTTATTGTCACAGTAAAGTTTCAATGGCCTTTCAATGCCATTTACTATATGCAGCCCGATGACAAAATTTTGCAGCCATATTCTGTGATTGGATGCCTCATAATAAGCTATGAACTCAACCTCCATAGTTAAAGTAGCTACAAGTGTTTGCTTAGCACTCTTCCAGGAAATAGCTGCTCCAGCTAATAGATAAACATTGCCCGAAGTGGCTCTTTTATTATCTAGGTATCCAGCAAAATCAGAATCGGAACACCCAATGATCTCCAAATTTTCCGATCTCTGATAAGTGAACATATAATTCTTTGTTCTCTATAAATATCTCATAACTCTCTTTGCTGCTTTACAATGACCCATTCCAGGGTTACTTAAATATCTCCCTAATATGTCAACTATGAACTCAAGATCTGAACGTGTACATACTTGAGCATACATAAGACTTCCTAGAGCCGAAGCATAAGGAAGCTTTTGCATGGCTCCTTTCTCAATATCATTCTTGGGGCATTGTTGGAGGCTAAATTTATCTCTTTTAGACACAAGAGTATCTGATGGTATATACTTTTCTCTACCAAATCTACTGAGCACCCTTTCGATATAGCTTTTTTGTGATAACCCAAGGATACCTCGAAAGTGATCTCGGTGTATCTATATACCTAATACAAAAGAGGTAACTCTAAGATCTTTTATTTCAAAATTCTTCGCAAGAAATTTCTTGGTGTCATGCAATAAGCCTATATCACTACTTATCAGTAGTATATCATCAACATATAGCACTAGAAAGATAATTTTACTCCTACTGAACTTATGATATACACAATCTTCAATTGGATTAATCTCGAAACCAGATGAGATAATCACTTCATGAAACCTGTGATACCATTGACGGGAAGTTTGCTTGAGACTATAGATGGACTTCTTAAGTTTACAGACCATAAACTTTAAGTCTCCAGATGCAAAATTTTCTGGTTGCATCACGTAAATTGTTTCTTCAATGTTGCCATTAAGAAATATAGTTTTAACGTCCATGTAATATAACTCAAGGTCAAAATGAGCCACAAGCACCATAATGATTCTAAGAGAATCCTTCGATGTTACCGGAGAGAAGGTATCTTTAAAATCAGTGCATTCTTTTTGAGTGTAGTCTTTTACAATAAGACGAGCCTTATATCTCTCAACATTACTTTTTGAATCTTTTTTGGTTTTAAATATCCATTTGCAACTAATGAGTTTCGCACCTACAGGTAACTCGACAAGATCCCAAACGTCATTGCCTTTCATAGACTTCATCTCCTCATTCATGGCATCAATCCACTTTTGAGAATTGGAACTTTGTTTGACTTGTGTGAAGTTGATTGGATCATTTTCCACTATCCCGATATCAAACTTATGTTCCTAGAGATAGACGATGTAATCATCCAAAATCGTACTTATCCTTTCTCTAGTCGACCTCCTTAAAGGCACTTACTCTTAAGGCTGTTGAGTTTGCTCTTTAGGAGTATTACTCTCATTTAGAGCAGGAAGTACTTGATCATTGTCTTGTACCGAAATTGCATCTTGAATAAAGTCAGGTACAGAAGCTTGATCAATTTCAATAGCTACCGAAGGAAGAGGAACGAATTCCTCTTCAAAAATAATGTCTCTAACTTTATCTCCCCCCGCCCCCCCAAACTCAATATCCTCAAGAAATTTTTTATTTTCCGTCTCGAAGAAGGACCTTATAGTGGGATCATAAAATTTATAACCCTTTGATCTTTCAAAATATCCAACAAAGTAGCAACTTATTATTCTTGAGTCTAGTTTCTTTTTATTTCGCTTGTAAAGCCTTGCCTCAGCTGGACGACCCCAAATGTGTAAATGATTAATACTAGACTTGTGCCCAGTCCAAAGTTCATAAGGGGTTCTATCTACTACTTTACTTGGTACTCTATTCAAAACGTATGCTGTAGTTTTGAATGCTTCACCCCAAAATGATTTTGATAAGATAGAATAACTAATCATACTCCTTACCATATCCTTAAGGGTCCTATTGTATCGTTCTGCTAAACCATTCATGCTAGATTTCCCTGGTATGGTGTATTGTGGAACTATATAATACACTTCCAAATACTTAGCAAAGGGTCCTGGACATTGTTCACCTAACCCATCGTATCTACCATAGTATTCACCATCACGATTAGATTTGATAGCCTTAATTTTCTTATCAAACTAATTTTTAACTTCAGCTTTATAAGCCTTAAATATGTCCAGTAATTGAGACTTCTCGTGTATTAAGTAGATATACCCATAGCGAGAATAACTATCTATGAACGTGATAAAGTGTTGTTGTCCATTCCAAGAAGCCATAGAGAATAGACCACAAATATCCGTATGTATCAGTTCTAAGACGTTAGAGCTCCTATTGGCACCCAACTTCCTAATGTTTGTCTATTTTCCTTTTATACACTCAATACAGACTTTAAAGTCTGTCAAATCAAGAAAACTAAGGATTTCATCATACACAAGATGTTCAATTCTTTGTTTAGAAATGTGTCCTAGGCGTTTGTGCCACAATATTGACGAGTCCTTATTTGTTAATTTTTGTTTTGTATCTCTTGAATCAACATGCAAGGTTTCATTAATGGAGGAATGAGTATTTAACATATATAGATTATCATTAAGGAAACTAGTACCGATAACATTTGAATCACGAATAAGACTAAATTTACTATTTCCAAATGAACAAGAGAAACCAGATTTGTCCAACATTGAAATGGAAATTAAACTTCGTTTTAAAGATGGTACAATAAAAGTCTCATTCAAATCCAAATGAAAACTAGAATCCAAAATTAATCTAAAGTGCCCAGTAGCCTCCACTTAAGCCACTTTGCCATTACCCATATAGATGAATCTTTCAGTATTATTTGGCTTTCGGCTCCACAGGCAACCCTGCATAAAAACACTTATGTAAATAGTAGCACCAGAATCTACCCACCAAGTATCCATAGGTACAGAAGTTAAATTAACCTAAGAACGAACATAAACGAGAAACTTATTCTTTTTAATATGCCAAGCTTTGTACTTAGCGCATTCCTTCTTTACGTGGCCCACCTTACTGCAAAAGAAATAAATTTGCTCATCTTGTTTCTTTTGCTCCTTAGAATGTGGTACACTAGCAGGTTCCTTACTCGTGTCCATCTTCCTCTTCTTTGCCTTAGAGGTTGTGGTCAAGTTAGCATTTTTTGACTTTTCAGTCTTGAACTTCTCTTCTTCTTGCACACAAATATAAATGAGCTCATTAAGATCTTATTTCTCCTTTTGGGTATTGTATATAGTCTTAAGATTTTCATATTGTGTAGGAAGAGAAATGAGGACCAAAGCCACAAGTATGTCATTCGACATTTCTAACTTGAGTTTTTTAAGTCTTGCTGCTAGATGAGACATCTGCATGATGTACTCCTTTATGTTTCTTTTGCCGTTATACTTCATTGAGATGAACCTTGTCAAGGTATTGATCATCTTGACCTTTTCATTCTTGAGATATAACTTCTTAAGAACAGCAAAGAACGCTTTAGCATTTTCCTCTCTTGGCAAATAGCCCCTTATAATTTCTGGAATAGAGCGCTTCATTATTATGATACACATTCGGTTAGACTTTTCTCACTTTTCATTGAATGCTTTCTGCTCAGTAGTACTCTCAGCAGAAAGCAGAGTGAGATGGTCTTTCTTTAATGCTAGGTCAAAATCTATACAACCAAGCATAATCATATCATTCTCTTTCCATAGCTTGAAGTTTGTGCTGTTAAGCACAGGAATGGTACTTAAGTTGGCAGAAATATTTGAAGTAGAAACTAAACAGAGAATAAAAATAAAATCATAAATAGTATGCACATAATTAAAATGTCACATATAAGTATACAAATTAATAATATATGCAAAACATGACATAAGATATAAACATATAAAAGTGAGCCATTTCATCATAATATACCTAGCACAACACTAATATTTGGGCCGATTAATTAGCTTATAAGTGGTACTCTTAAATGTAATAATCAAACATTGATAGTAAATCCCGTCAAACAATGAATCTTTCTTTGGGCCGATCCATTATTTATATGGAAGCTTGATAACTATCACATGTTTACCATCGCAAATGTGTTTGTCATTCAGCCAAATAATCACCTTCCTTTGGGCCGGTGATTATCTACGTGAATAATAAACTCACAACATCTTTATATTCTAAAATAAACAAGTCTACACAATTAAGGTCACTTTGGCTACATATTATTTCAACTCAATTATCTTACAATACAAGACTAAATGTGCATTGAAAACGATCATAATGCCCAATCAAATAAAGTTTTTAAAAGCATGAATCAGAATTGATTGAGTTTATGAAATTTATCAACTCTCAAAACTAAATAAAATTTTTAACAAATAAATATGGGTCTTCCTTAAGTGGATTTGAGGTAATGAACTTAATTTGTCAAGTTTTGGATTGGAACCCTTTGAATTAGGTCAAAAATCGACTCAATTCCATCCAAAACGGGACCAAAAATCTCAAATTAGATCAAAAATAATCTATAGTGGCAGCAAGGGTGGCACCGCGGGGCCACCTATCGGGTTGGGTGGCACTGTAGCACACTGAAGTGGCACTGCGGTGTCACAACCTGTAGTATTTTTTTAATGAAAATTTAATCCAAAAATTAACCAAATAGTCTCCAAATCCGCGATTTTTAGCTTTTAATCACATGCTTTATGACCCAAAACTCAATTTTTAACCCTCATATATATATATATATATATATATATATATATATATATATATATATATATATCAAATATCTCAATAAAACCACTTAAATCACAAATCATACATATTGATCCAAACTTAGAAAATCAAATAGGTGAAGGTCCAAACTTGAAAATCTAAAACATACCTGATTCAATCCCAAATATCTAACATGAACTAAGGTTCTTGATACCACTTGTTAGTAATAAATCAAATAACACATGATTTATAACACATATTGGGTAGACAACACCAAATGTCTACCCTTAATATAGGATCATTCATGCTAGTAAATAGGTTAAGATTTAGTGAACTTACCATTGTCTATAGCTCTTAATCTTCATGAGGACTTGGAGTTCAATACTTAGGCAGAAGCTAATTATGGTGGCTTGATTTCTTGAAGGGATTTGAGGATCTTCCACAACCAAAGCTTTGAGGTGCTCTAATGGAGTTCTCTCTTAGTAGAGATGGAGACTACACACAAGATGAGCACATCTTTTCTTTGGTTATGGGGACTATAACCCTAACCTAACTATGGGTGGACAATCCAACTAGGATATTCATTAACCCTAGTTGGATATTCAATAGGTATCCATATTTTGATCCACACCCAATAGATATTTTAGGTCCAATCCTTATTTGATCACAATTCTATTGGGTCTACCCAAAATGAAATGACCAACACAATGAATATGATATGTGGCCCATATCCATATAGGAAATGTTAAATTTCCTAACATCCTTAACTAATATCTGAATTAAACAGAAGTCTATCGGTACAAATGTGAAAGCTTTTTCCTCGTTCGATTTTAAGATAATATGTTTAGAAACACAAATTACCAGACAAGTGTTTTGTCTACTTACAATTGCAAAGGTTCAAGGCACGTACATACCCCCACCTTGTCTCAGTCTATACATATGTATAGCTTTGATCTATTTAGTATTGTATATTACATGACGTGTAGGGAAAAAAAAAGTTCAAAGAATCAAAATGAAGGGATATGTATAATCATGTCTGTGTTGTATGAAACAAAGGTAACAATTTCTTTTGAGTAATGAGTAGCCATCAAAACGCTCCTGTATGGGCCATGCATTAAAATTTAAAGCTAATGGAAGCAATATAATATCTGTCCATTTATAGTAGGGAGTACCAGCAACATGGGCAATAGGGCATCTCAAAGACAAAATGTGAAACCACAGTAATTCCAGTACAAAAATTGTCACACACAGAAAAAAAAAAAAAAAAACCCTGATTTCTTTGACTCTTTAAGAACCCTATTGCAATTTTGCTCTCAATAGTCAAGCCCGTTGGTGGGGTTGGTAAGACATTGTCAATCCAAAAATGTAAAACCCCTAACCCCATTATAAGTGTTCAGCATAAATTATTGTAGACAGCTCATTATATTTATCTTGAAAGATGGGAAATCTTACATTTAATATAACCTTTTCTTCTATCTTTTTCTCTACTCTGATTAAGCATGGAATGATGAAGAAGTGTACAAATCTTTGTTTTGTCTTCTTTTTAAAAATAAAAACCAATGGCGTCCATAGTTAGCAACTTAGCACTCAGTTACTTATTTTTATACATAACTATAATGATCAAATTTTCGGGTTTGGTTTGACTTGGACTTTGCGTGTAAAATAAAAATATGTGAAACTTTGTTTTCTTTTTTCTTTTTTGAGTTTGAACATATGTAAAATTTCAAAAGACCCATTCCTTTTTTTTTTTTTTTTGGGTTGAAAGGACATACGATTATTTTCCGCTACACCTTACTGGACCTTTTTATTGTTTGGTATAATTTATAATCCGTGTCGCATCTAGAAGAGCAAAAGTCTTCTGATTTAAATTCAATTATATTGAACACTGAACTTTGGCTTTTGAAATCAAATAAAACTGTATAAAAAGATTAAAATGGGCAAATATAGACGTTGCACTTGCAACGTATCCTGACAAAAAAGCATAGGATAGAGTTAGAAATGTTAGCCAAGTATCAAACATGGCTGGCCCCACCTGAGCTTGCAATTTATTGGATGTAAAATAAGATAAGCCTCAAGCAATTTGTGTTTGGATTGGGCCTTTTACGAATCATATACATTAAAAAAATACAAACTTCAAATTATTCAAAAATAAAAAATAAAATAAATGCAAACTTCAAATTTTCAAGAGAAATAAGATTCTTTTTTGAAAAAAAAAATCAGAAAAAATAGGGTTATAGAAATATGACCAAATTTTGGGCCCAATTTAAGTAAATATCCATTTGTCAAATGTTATAACAAAATGTCCGGTATATATGTTTATATACTAAGTATAAAATTTTATATACTAAGTACAAAAAATTATATACCTAATACATTTCAGTAGTAACTGAAATTGGTAGATAAACATATCTACCAAGTGTAAAAATATATATACCTAGACATTTAGTTATAAAATTTAAAAAATGGATATCTACTTAATCAAATTTAAAATATTGATCATCCACCTAAATTTCTCATATATTCATTGGTGTCGATGGAATGTGCCCCCCCAATACAGAGACATGCAACATATATCTACAATATATATATATTGCAATAATTGGACCACTTCTGAATATATGATCGGTAGTCTTTGACATGGAAAAACTATGTCCATTTTCAAGCACTAAATCAACATACTGCCTAAATAAATAACCAAAAGAAACAAAAGTATTTTCCAGCCTTATTAACCCAGATTCTACGCGTTAAAAAGCACTAATCTTTGTCAAGTAGTGTCTTTAATTACAGGGTTTACATTTCGAAATTTTTTAAATCTGAGCAAATAATACTTTTGAGTTTGAAGGTGGGGCCTACTTTCGGTCGAATTGCGTGATAACAACGACATTTCTTGTTGTTTAGGTAAAAGCTAATGGAGCTTTCACAACTATACAACTGTATTTGAACTTTTTCCCCTCCTTTTTCTGTTTTTTTGTTTTTTCAGGTTGAATAGAAGTGATAATACTTCCTCTGAAGACATATCTCAAATGGTTGCTGCTCTTTAAAGAGTCCCAATTTCAAATTTAATGTTTTTCATATACTATTCATTCAATATAAATAAAAATATGTGGACCTCAAATATACTATAGCTTTTTGGGCGCGTCTACAGTAGGAGCGCCCCTACGTAGGACCCTGTCTATTCACCGTTGGATGGGAATCTGTATATAAATAGATTCTCCACAGATTTCCGTTATTTCCCACAGATTCCCATTCAACGATAATTAAGGCATGACCCTACGTAAGGACGCCCCTACCGTAACCATCCCCTGGTTTTTTTAATAAATAAATGTACAAAATAACTAATTAGTCAACTAAGTTGGTGTTCTGACACTATTGGCATTAGTTTATCATTTGTCATATAGTTTAGCTATTAAGGCTTGGTGCCTTATAATTGATCGTAACAAAAGGTTCAAAACCTAATGGTAACCTATCTGAAAAAACATTGTGAATCTAGTGATCCATGGACTTTGAAAACTGTATCACACATTCTTTTGCTTTTAATCTATAAATAGAATTTGACTGCTCTATGCCATTTGCCACCATGTAAAAGCTGCCAAAAAAAACACATGCACACATTTTCATATTCACATTAGAGGCTATTAGGGGCTAATAATGAAACCGAAGGGCATCAATCTTTCAAGGACAAAGACAAAGTTAGACCAGCTTTACAGTAATATCAGTATTCAGTATGTGTATGTCCATACTAGTAAAAAAAAAAAAAAGAGAACCTTATAAGAATGAAAAGTTATTGAAGCACTGTCTTGATTGAATAACGAATATAAGTCCTTTTGAGTACTTGACAATTAGCAATAGTACCATCAGCCACATTGAATGATAACTATATTGGGACACCTCGGGCCACATGGAGTGTATACAAAAAAGATTGCCACCACTTGATGACTTGAACTAACTAACAATTTATATCAGTTTTCAGTATATGTTATTATAAAAAAAAAATAATAATAATAATAACAAAAAATAATAAAAAAAAGTTCTCAGGATTTGTCAGTGCACTGTGCATCATTGAATTCACTCAAGGCATCTTGAACAAATATGTTGCAGATCATTCATGATCATGGCTAATTTTCCCAGATACCCAAAAGAAAACATTAATAAAAAAACGCTAAAAGCAACTTTTTCTTCTTTAGATAAAAGACGAAGAAGAAGGTTAAGAATCAGTAGAGAAACTAAAATGCCTTTGAGATAAATACACAAGTAATGATCTAGAAAACTTGACATATTAAAAGAATTAACAAGATCTGTCTCTAATGGAGAAAAAGAAAAAAGAAAACTAAGCAAGTGGAGATTTCAATGCACACTATTGGGTGGTTTGTTGTTATCCACTACTGGTCTGAAAGTTGTGGGAGAAGAAGCCAGTGGAAGTACCTGAGAAGAGCTTGAAGGGTTCTTATTCCCAACCATGAATGTGAACATAGACCCATCTCTCTCTTCACCCACTAGTGTTGAATTGTTTGAAGCTTTAGTCCCAGATTCAGAACCAGAAACCGAATTCAAAGAAGCCCTTTTCTCAGCTTCCTCCATTAATCTCCTGTACAATTTTTCCTCTGCATCTCTCAAAAACTTGAACTTCGGAGGAGGTGAAGATCTCAACCTGGTCAACTCAGCTTCAGTTGAAGATTCAAAGAGAGGGTTGAATCCATGCTGTTTGTAAGCATCAAGAGGGTTCAAAGGTGGAGAGTTCAGCCTTGGGGAGGCCAAGGGAGTAAGAAATTGAGTGTCTATTCCCACCATTAGATCACTCAAGCTCCTTGTTCTTGACCCTTTTCTGCTTCTATCCCCTCTAGATTTGCCATCCTCAGATTCCAAATCTTCTTTGGTCTCCTCCTTAATGGTGAAGAGAAATCTAGGTGGGCCAGCCAGATTGTGGAGTCTCATGAGCTCTGACTCCACACCCTCTTCACCAATGGACTTGAGCAGCACATCCTTGCCCAAACCAAGCTCCGGGTCGGGTTCATGGCCATTCAAATCTGGGTCTTTTCTCTCTTGAGGAGCAGAGTTGTCAGAGGAAGAGTTTGCTCTTTTCCAACAAATCAAGTGAAAAAGGTACTCTTTTGCAAAGTTCCCATACTCATCTTCGATCTCCCGGTCTGTGATTCTCTTCTTCTTCCACCATAACAAGTAATAAAGCTCTGCAACTAGAGCCAAGAGAAGGCACCCAAAGACTAGACTCAAACCAAGACCTAAACCACTGAATGCTGTCATCTTTCTCCTAAATTTTCACATCCCCAAAACCAATCTCAAACTTTCGATTGGAAAAATTTTGCTAAATAGACATGTATGACATATATGATATAATACTCTTTCAGACTTCTCTATAATATAAGCTAAAAACCACTCTGTGTAGCTGAAAAATAACTCACCGCAGCCAAAGTTACAAAATATAAACTACTAAATACTAAATATGCTTATATTAGCTTTACTAAAGGATAACCAATAAACCCAATTGGACTACTGGACCCTCTTACTCAGACCTCTCCTCTCCCTTACCTTGTACTGAAATTCACATTCGACTAGAGAGAGATCTTCCTAGTCCTTAGCTACTTGCCTTAAACACACGCTACGAGAAATACCAGGTATACTTGGCTAAAATTCCGTGCACAAGAAAAGCTTTTACCTTTAAAAAGGCCCAAACCAACCGTGTAGTGTAGAACCACAAATATGGTGTAAAAAGCACCGAGGAGGACCTAATCGGCAAAACAAAATCTTGGGTTTTATTAAGAAGACAAGTCAAAATCCAGAATTTAATAGCAGCATATATGATATATATAGCCTGAAGAGAAAGCATTCATATTTTATCGTTATAAAGGATATGGTAAAATTAAAATTAAAATCCTTGTGTTATGCAGATGGAGATGAATGCGGGACAAAGGTTGGAGTGCAGCTCACATGGGCTTGGAAAAGCGTGTGTGCTCTCTTAAATTAATCAATTAAAAGGGGGAAACTAAAAGGAAAAAAAAAAGTGTAAAAAGGAAATTTTTCCTTTTTTTTTTTTTTTGCTCCTCAAAGTGCAAAATAGTTGTCTTAGGAAAAAGAAAAAGAAAAATTTTCTTTTGCAAAAATAATAATAATTGGCAGTGATTGCGTAAGCCACGCTAATCGTCCACGTAACCAAGTTTGATGGAGGGCACTTCCAAAGAGTACACTCGTCACCCATGAAGTTCCAGCTGGTGTATTGGGTTTACATTATTTTTACAGAAAAAACATAACAATAATAAGAGGAAAAGGACCACCTTCCTGGTTGCTTCGTTACGCGTAAAACACTATTCTATTTGTTTGCACAAAACTCTCTATCATGTAATTTTGGGATTTTGTTGCACTATCTCTAAGGAAGTATCCGATTCTTTGAAAGATCAATATCACTGTTTTTTTATATTCCTTAAAGATGAAGAAATTATTAATTATTTTTTCGTTATTTTTTTAGTAACTACCTTTCCTCTCTCTTTTTTTAGTGATACTTACTAATTCGTAATTAAAAGTATTGTAAAATAAAATAGTTTGGAGAGGAACAGAAATACCCGAAAATTGAATCCTCGATTCTCAATTTAAGTATTTATTTCACAATTTAAGTATCTATGTGAAAGATTATCAAAAATTTGTACCCAAAAAAGGATAAGTAAACAAGGGATGAAAAAAGAACACAAGAAAATTAGATGAATAATTTTTTAAATTAGTTTACATAGATATCCATCTTTTAAAAGTTATATTAACTGTTTATTTCTTTTAAAATTTCAGTTGTAGAATATATTGTATTTTTATTTTTGTTATAAAGTAAGTTAGACATTTAGCTATAGACTTTTGAGCTTGTTTCTATACTAAATTTTGGGCTAAAAAATATCAAATAGCTAGTCAACCCAAAGAACACCTTATTGATGTCCATTATCTTTAAGGATTAGTAAACGGGCTCAGAATTTACCAAATCTTCATTCATAATCTTCTCCCCTTATAAATAGATAATCCCAAATATACACCTTTATTATTGCTAAAAACTACATTTAACCTATGTTCTCATAAATTCTAAAAGTATCTATTTATTTTTTAAAATAGAAAAAAAAGTAAATCTGACACTTTTGGGTCAAAGGTGAGTATAAAATATCTAAAATACTATTGCATATGTCCAAAAAATTTATTACCAAACATTCCATATTAATCTAATTAATTTCTTATTTATAAAAATAAAATTCACACTTTCTTTCACTACAAGACGTCAGACTTTTGCCGACATATTTTTTCGTCGGTTAAAGTATAAGAATTTCGTCGGCGAAAGTCGTTTGACATTTGCCAACGTATTTCTCCGTCGGTGAGCTTTGTCAGCGAAGAATCGTCGCTCAAGGTGGCATTCCGACGCATTTCGTCTTGTGTCGATGAAAGTACCTTTTGCGGACGGTATCTTGATTTTTGCCGATGCAATGTTTGTGTCGACGAAAGTCAATCGTCGGAAAAAGTGGTGTATCTAAATTATTATTTTAATGTAGGTAAAATTTTGTCGATGCAAAAATGCATCAACAAAAGTATTAATTTGTATTGATAAAAAAAAATAGGATTACCTTTGCCGATGCATAGTTGCATTGGTAACAGTATTTTTAATAAAAAATTAAAACGATATATTACTTTTTCTCACACTAAAGTGCGTCGGCAAAGATATTATTTTAATTTTAAAAAATAATTATTTAATTAATTATTAATTAATAAATATTAATATTTATTATAATTAATTAAATAATTAATTTTTTTGAATAACAAATTTTCAAAAAATAATTGAAAACAAAGAAATTAGTAAGACAAATGTTATTAATTAAAAAACAATTATACAAAGTGTTTTAAGTATTAAAACAAAAAAAGGCGGAGGCGGTGACATCTGGATGCCAAGCTGTGAAATTAAGATCTGGATCGTCCGTTGTTGCTCGTTCAACTGCCGCTGAGTCTTATCGAGCTTGCGTTGGTGCTCCGTGTCCTTCTGGGCCAGTTGACGCTGAGTTTCTTCATAGCAACATTGGTTCTCTAAGTCTTTCTCGGCCAACTGCTGCTTCAAAGTGGTAATTGTGTCAGCCACGTGGCCTGCACTGGAAGCTGGATTTCCTCCTACACTCTTCAACCAAGGGAGCGGTCCCAACCCCTTCTGCCACCTTGATCGAGCCCCAAGAGCCTGGGTCATGATCTGGAACTCGTCAATGGGTTCTGGACCCACTACGGACTCAGCAGACTCGGCAGCGTCCCTAGGTAGAGGATCAGACTAAGCACGGAGCTGAGCCTGGGTGAGCGCCTCCGTCTTAGCCTCCGCCATCTCCGCCTACAAAATTTAAATAAGAATATGTTAAATTTAAGTATCGTTTATTTATATGGAACTGAATAATTTAAACAAAAAGACGAATACTTACATACTTCTGCTGTGTGTACTCATTCCGCCAACCAGAGGCCTTGTAATGGCGATCCTCAAAATAGTCGATAGGACTCATCGGCTCTTCGGTATCCGGGTTACCCTGAAAATGAATTAATTAGATTAACATAACTACTTATATCATTTTTGTTAATTGACAAAAAAGCATAAAGGTTTGTTATCAACGCCCTCATCTAGCTCGTTATGCTGGATGACCCCTGTGTAGGAGAATACAACTGCTTGGACCGATTCTCCGAATTCTGGGCGGAGACTTTCTGTAAAAATTCAGAAAAGTGGTAAGTCTTAAGCTTTAATTGTAATCTCGTAACAATTTGTTTTTTTTTTTTCCAATTATTTTAGTTACCTCAAATTCTTGAGATACGAAACGGTCGCACAAAATGCTCCACTCATCTAAGGGAACATTCTTGTAAGGATTGGCCTTAGTGAAAGCCAAATCTTTCTTCCTGCCCATCTTTCTGAAATGCTCCCGCATCTGGTTGCGCCAATCCCGCAAGTATGCCATTATGGACTGCTCAATAGAGTCCATGAAGAGGGCATCAATCTAAGCAAAATCGAACTGCAACTGCGAAATTGAAATCAATAATTATTAGTAAAGAAGTTATTTATTTTTATCGATATAAAGTAAATAGTTTAGGAAACTAACTCACCTCCATCCAGTTCAAGATAATCTCAATATGCTCTTTACTCACATCCTTCCATGATGGAATAGAGGCCGAGATGGTATCTCTAACGCCCTTGACAAGAATGCTCAAGAATATCTTGCCATTGTGCAAGACTGGCTTCCCTGTCTTTTCACAGTACTCGATCTTCAGGCTGTTGGTCTTAAGCCTCCTAAGCTCCTTCATGACCGCATAACCTCTCGTCTCCTCCCTGACCCTCTTCCCCTTAGGGTCACGTCGATCATCACTGGTGCCAGAATGAGACGCACCACTTGTCAGTGGAGGGTCGCTCCCATGGCTAGACATCCTACAAAAACACAAATTTTAGAAACGTTGCATAGCAATATATAAAATAATAAACACAATATTCCAAAAACCGTACACATAAAACAATATAAAATTAAATTATATCATCAGATATTTCAATCTCTTCTTCAGAACTTGTATCACTATCATTGTCGAGTTCAACTTCTTCATCATTGTATTCCTTTAGAGTGTCGTCTTCGAACTCATCATCATCAATTACGAAATCATTAGGGGTTACAACACGAGCTTGGCGGATAAGATCATCAATATTATCTATTTCAACTGGATCAACATCATCCCAATGAAATCGAGTATTTTTCATTTTCAGAAGCTCTACCCATAATTGGAATGATGAAGAATTTACCTCTTGCAAAATTGGAACTTCAGTGCTTGTTGATGCAATGTCAGAAACATCTTTGGTATCTAGAAAGTCCTATATATTCAAAGGTGTATATGTATTAACAAGTTTCCACGATGGCATATTCTTATCATTATTAGTGTAAAAAATCAACTCCGCTTGTGATGCAAGTATAAATGGGTCATCATTGTACTAGTAAGCACCCGTATATATGCTTGTGAATAGTTCATCTCACTAAATCCGTTTTTATCTCGGATTAGTATCGAACCACCTGCATCTAAACAATAATACATTGCACCCCTTAATATACGATAACTCTAGAACTTGTTCCAGCACACCATAGAAGTAGTTTCCATTAGATCCAGGAACTCGGACACTAGAATTCTGAGTCTTGCATTTAATGTCGTGCTTCTCAACTAAAAATTTGACCTCGTTGATTACACAACTAGGATAAGAGAAAGTTGAGAAGTTGGATCTACTAGCCAACGCATACAATTCATCATTGACCTGATTTGAACTCGATGCTCGTAATTAATTTATCTAAAAAAGAATAAGCATTAGAAAGCACAAACTAAGAATATTAATCACAAAATTTGTGAAATAATGCAGTAGAGGCTTACTCAGGTCTGAAACCATGTGGGAAACTCAACTTCTTGTTGTCGTTCTAAGTTCGTACCACCTTTAGCCCCCCAACTCTCTTATATGCTCACTACAGATTTATAGTGGCATACATTAGAGAATTAATATTGAAACTGAAAAAAATGCATAAGGGCTATAGAGTACTTATTCAAGATATTTTTGTATTTCTAGGCAATTGTTCATCACATGCCATTCAGCTTTAATCCGATTAGATGGCAGAAGAATAATAACGTCCTTTTTATCCAGTGCATGACCAACAGACTTGAAGACCGACAATATATGGCTAGACTTAGTATCGACCAGAAGTTCATTACGTTCAGGTCGATTGAATCGAGTCTCGACACCTCGTAAATACATAGAGTTAAATGTAAGAGCCTCGTTAACGACATAAGCTTCGGTAATAGAACCTTCTGGATGTGCTCAATTTCGAACATATTACTTATAAACAGCCATGGCTCGTTCAATTGCGTACATCTATCTAAAATGAATGGGGCCGCCAAGAATTACCTCTTCTGGAAAATGGATATTCAAGTGAACCATTATATTAAAGAAGGCAGGAGGGTAGATTCTTTCCAACTTGGCCAAAATATTTACAACATTTTCTTGTAGCTTCTCTAGATCTGCTATATTCAGTGTGAGTGCACAAAGCTTTTGAAAAACAAAGTATAACTCAGTGATTGTTTCCCAAATTTTCTTTTTCAAGTAAGTCTAATCCCAGCAGGTAGAAGATGTTGAAACAAGATATGATAATCATATGATTTTAAGCCAGATATCTTGTCTTCTGTTTCACTCACATTTTTTGCTAGGTTAGCAGCAAATCCATCAGGAAATTGAACTGATTTAATGAACTGACAAAACTTCTTCCGCTCCACAACGCTTAAAAGTGTAAGAAGCATGTGGTTTCTTCCACCTGTTTCCCACTTTGTACAAATGCAACTCTTTTCGAATACCCATATCAGCAAGATTAAGTCTAGTCTTTTTCGTGTCCTTCGATTTTTCCTCCATGCTCAAGAGAGTTCCCAAGACACTATCATATACATTCTTCTCGATATGCATGACATCTAAATTATGTCTTAGTAATAAGTGCCGCCAATATTCAAGCTCGAAAAAAATACTCTTCTTCGACCAATTCAACTCAATTGCAGTACATTTTCTCTTGACTCCCCCATAATCTTTATGCTTCCCAGGCAACCTGATCTGTAAGTGCTCCATCTGTCTCAATATGTCATCGCCAGAGTACTTTCTAGGCGGCCTCCTAAGTTCATACTGACCATTATACTGTCTACTCTTCCTCATTTTATCATCTATTGGAAGAAAGCGTCGGTGCCCGATATACGCTACCTTACTTCGAATCCCCACAGATGGAATTTCTTTGTTATATGTTGGGCACACTTTATATCCTTTTGTACTCTAACCTGACATAAGAGCGCATGCTGGGTAGTTGTTGAGGGTCCATATCACTGCAGCCCGCATCTGAAACGTGTTATCACTTACTACGTCCCGAGTTTCAACTCCATTGACCCACAGTTCCTTTAACTCATTAACCAGAAGCCTTAAGAACACGTCTATGTCTTTACTAGGGGCACCCGGACCAAGGATAAGGAGAGATAGCATCAATGACTCTTGTTTCATGCACTTCCAATGTGGCAAGTTATGTAGCAAAAGTATAACTGGCCACATACTATAAGTAGAACTCATATTCCCAAATGGGTTAAAACCATCCGTTGCCAACCCCAATTGCACATTCCGCGGATCAGCTGTAAATGAAGGATATTTTTTGTCAAACTCATTCCAAGCTCGACCATCTGTAGGGTGTCTTAGAATACCATCTTCTTTGGGCCTCTCTGAATCGTGCCATCGCATGTCCTTCGCAGTATGTCGGGAATGATACAACCTTTTCAAACGGGGTGTAAGGGGAAAATACCTCATCACTTTCTTCGGTACTTTTTTCCCACTTTCCTATCGACTTTCACCACATACTGGGCAATTGTTTAACTCTACGTTCTCTTTCTAAATAAGAGCAGAGTCATACTTGCATATATGAATTGATTCATACCCAAGACCGATGTCACGCAACTTTACCTTCGCATCATAGTGTGATTCGGGTAAATTACTCCCATCGGGAAACATTTCAAGCACCAATTTCAATAACATATCAAATAATTTATTGCTCCATTTTTTTAACACCTTCAAATGCATCAACTTAACCAAAAAGTGAAAGGCTGAAAACTTTATGCACATAGGATATAACTCCTCCATTTTCTCAAATAATCGGCTAAACTTGTCTGTCTGTTGCTTGCCAAGCATCGGGATGTCATCTAAGTCTGCATCAACTTCATGACTTGGTCTGCCTATTCC
Source organism: Trema orientale (assembly GCA_002914845.1). Classification (NCBI taxonomy): domain Eukaryota; kingdom Viridiplantae; phylum Streptophyta; class Magnoliopsida; order Rosales; family Cannabaceae; genus Trema; species Trema orientale. The sequence goes on along the minus strand of JXTC01000145.1, from coordinate 250,772 downwards.
ACCAATGTCAGCCATGAGATCATGCATCTCATCTTCTTCATCATCGCTTTCAGCAGTTGCTACACGAAATGCTTCTCCGTAATACGACCATATAGTATATGACTGTTGGATGCCTTTCTCCACTATATGTTGTTCCACTGTTTTCGGGTCTTGAAATTTCCCATTCAAACAGCACATACACGGGCATCGAACTTTACCTTGATCGTTGACAAATTCTTTTGCCCTTTCTGCAAAAGCCTTAGCACCTCTCCTAAACTGAACTGACAATCGATTTCTTATGCTCATTCAACTCTTGTCAATGTCCATCTTCTATTCTCCACATAAGCAACAAACAAGTTTCGGAAAAGAAAGCATACAATGTCATATATGCAAGTACTTTTATGTGCATGTATCCAAAATCCATCTTATCGCTCTATTTCTAAAGAGTAAGGCCATATCCCATTCAAGATTACTTTGTTATGTGGTCCATCATTCACTCAAATATTGTTCCGTTCATGCAGAAATTCCGGCAGCATCTCCCCCCATTTCCCCTAAGTGTGGTACTTATAAGTACACATCCGGAGAACACAGGGAGATACCACTTTAACTCGACCAAAGAACAATATTTATATGTGAACGACAACACATAACATATAATCCTAAACTGTCTAAATAAGACAATTATGGAACTGATATTGAGATGCATAATATCTTATCAGCTCCTGAATGGATCTATGGTAATATTTTTTGTGAACAAAATAATGCATGGATTTATTAAAGTCACAGTGTGTGCTAATGTATACATTATAACTACAAACAATAAATCATTCCTTGACAAGCATTTTCCTACTAGAGAACCAACTATGCAATCTAATAGAAAATGGTTGCCAAGAAACAACTTAAGTTTTCTAAGGTATTTTTGGTTTTTTCTGATCTCGCAGGGGTATTTTGGGTATTTTCGGAATCTTGTGAGTATTTTTGGTATTTTCGATCAACTAAGGGTACTTTTAGTACTTTCAGAATGATAGGGGTATTTTGGGTATTTTCTGTATTTTCGGAGTATTACGGGTATTTTGGGATATTTTCGGTCTCCTAAGGGCATTTCGGGCAATTTCGGAATCTCTAGGCTATTTTGGGTAATTTGGATCTCCTATGGGGTATTTTCAGAATTATAGGCGTATTTTGGGTATTTTCGGACACCTAAGGACATTTTAGGTATTTTGGAGTCTTAGGGGCACTTTCTGTCTACTACAGGTATTTTGGGTTTTTACATTCTCCTAGGGGCATGTTGGGTATTTTCCCAATCTTAGGGGTATTTTTAGTTTTTATGGTCTCTTAGGGGCATTTTGGGTATTTTTCCAATCTTAGGGGTATTTTGGGAATTTTTGATCTCTTAGAGGTATTTCGAGTAGTTTATATCCCATATCGGTCAAATTGCACAATCCTAGGGGTATTTTGGAAATTCTACCTAAGGGTATTTCCGGTATTTTTGGCCTCCTTAAGGGTATTTTGGGTATTTTATAGTTTACAACTTTTTCAGTATTTTATGTATCTTAGGGGTATTTGGAATATTTTTGATCTAATTAAAGGTATTTTGGGTATTTTATGTCACCTAAGGGTTTTTTGGGTATTTTATATCTCCTTAGGGGTATTTTGGGTATTTTATATGCTGTGGCTTTTTCCAGTATTTTATGTCTCCAAAGGGTATTTTGGGTATTTTCATCTAATTAGGGATTGGGTATTTTATGCTTTTTTAGGGGTATTTTGGGTATTAGTTAATTTTTATACAAAATTATCATGTGCATTATGAATAATTATTAATTAACGTCATTTCATTATTTTAGTAAAATGTATTATTAACATTATAAAACCTAAAATTTTTTAAGCGATGAAATTTTAAGTGCCAAAAAAAAAGGAGAACTTGCACTGCTTTTAGAGGATCCTAACCACTAAGGATCCTCCGAAAGATAAGACAAGTTCCCCCATTTCAATATTTTATTACATATTTTAGTGCACTAAAACAATGAACACATTTTCCAAACATTATATTTAACAAATGCACACACGGCACCAAGTACCTAGAGGTGTGAACACATAGTGTGGACACTCAGTATTCGGTACCATGTATGTGCATATATATGTACACACGGCACTCGATACCAAGTGTGTGCATATATGTGCACACACGGTACTTGGTACCAAGTGTGTATACATATATGCCTACTATCTAAAAAAAACTAATATACACATAAGTATAAATACAAATATTAAACAAACCAAACATATCATAAAAAAAAAGTTAAAAAAAAAAAAACACCAAGAAACATAAACAAAAACTTCACCAAAGAGCAAATGGACAAATAAATCAACCAAATAAGTCCTCATTCCATAATTCTAAATTTGTCTCGAAACCAAAATAAGATATACCAAAAGAGAAAGAAAAACTCCAAATTAGTTAAGCATTATAGTGCCAAGAATAGAATCAGAATCAAAGCACAAAATTACCCCACCAACAAACAAGAAGCACAAAAAAGCCAAATTATTTCCTATTCCTATTCTTGATAATTATCGAGAATATATGGATTTTTCAGACTTTAGATGTTTTTATGATATTTTTGGTGCTACTGATTGTGTTAGAAATGGATATTTATATACATATGCATAAAAGGACAAGTTGAGGAGTCATAAATTTTCCTAAAAGTTTTCTCCATTTTAACTAAGAGCACCATCTTCTATGATTATTATTTGTTTAAGAACAGGTCCACGAAATAGCCATGATACATTATAACTTTATCCCAGCCAGCAAAATATCCAACTAATATTATTCTCAGATAATAGAATATAAATTACAAATAATGAGAATATACACAACAGTATATAACCTAACTAAGTTTAACAAGCAATCTACCATGTAAGTCCAGTAAAATTTTGCACTAATATAGAAAATTTCCTATTAGTAACCAAAAAGATAAAAACAAAATAGAAATAAACAAAACAAAACCAAACCGTATGTTATCAAACAGACTTCCCATCTCAAATTTTAAATCCACGTTATTAACTCGTCATATTTAGCTCACACTTGGTTCTCCATTATAATTATACAATATAATTTAGACATCTCACTGAGATGTATACAAGCTAAAGAAACGGACTCAGAAGATACAACCTGACAGGAAAAAACAAACAAACACGCACCATAATTTAAGAAGCATTGCATTTATTCAAATTGGTATGACTAATATTCCTCATTAAAGCAATTTGATTTGCAAATTTTTAGGAGAGAAGTTGAAATATTTGAAGCATTTAAAATAGGCAATGAGCAACGTTAAAATGGATGATTAATTATGAGGCCTTCGCCCGCCGTCTCTCTTTTTTTTTTCACTTGGACTTAATTGTCACACCTTGAGACGCTCAAGCATGCAAATACAGACCGTTATATGAAGAGCAAAATCACTTTTTTATCTGTTCACGGCAAGCTACCAAGCTGAGATAAATGGACAGGTATAAACCCTTTCCATTACAGGTTATCATTACAAAATCTAAATTATGTTTAGACTAAATCCATTAGGATTCCAGTATTACGAGACTTTATTATGAGACTTTATTTGGGGGTTTAAGTGCTGGAATTGCCTAACACTTAGGGCAAAAACATACATGCATGCAAACTATGGAAAACACATGATCACATTATGAACGCAGCGGAAAAATAAGCGGATTTAGGTTTTAAAATTTTTACATAAAAACATATTTTCATAACCATATTACATGCATATATCATATACAGGATCATCTATAACATAAATCAAATCTAGATGCATAAACTCTAGAGATGGGATTAGAGTTTACCTCTTGTAGCATGCTCCTTCTTAATCTTCTTGTTGATGGTGATCAAACCTCCAACCCTAGATCTTCTTGCCTATCCTCTTGCTTTTGGTTGATTAGGTGAGTGGGCACCAAGTTGAATCCTTCGTTGGAGAACAATCAAGAACACCTCCTTGATCTTATGGAACACCGGGATGTGAGATGAGAGTGTGAGGTTACAGAAAACTTTTTCTCTCCTCTCTCCTCAGCCCTTGGCCGATTTCTCTCTTCCTCTCCCTCTGTCAATTTTGTGTAACACCTTGTGTGTTACTGTGCAGTTTTTTCTCTCATGTATCTTATATATATGAGGCCAAAAACTGCTAACCCTAGTCCAACTAGGATTGGGCTTGTTCTCTAATTTGGGCTTTAGGTGTATTTTTATAAATATGTCC
>JXTC01000145.1:208302-229835 GCA_002914845.1 Trema orientale | reverse complement strand
TAGAGGCTAGTCTTTTAATAAATCAAAAGGCTATAACCCATGAAAGCAAGTCCAATCAAATATCAAGGATTAAGATCTATATGCTAAGAGCTAGTTTGTGGTAATATAATAATTGAGTTACGGCACTCTAATTCTTTATATTACCTGGTCCAGTTCAATACACATAACTTATTTATGTTGTACTAGTGTTTCTATCAGAAGTCACATAATTCAATGATTTGAGACACATCATTCCCGTTGAGATAGACAAACACTACAACCTATAGTAAATAAAGTATTCCATCTTTATTTACAGATTGTGAACTAATTCATTTAGACTTAGATAAAGAAACAAGTCTCCCCATAATTAACACTTAATCATGTTTGTTTCTTTATACACAAACAAAGTCATGGAATCTTTTTCAGATAAATAAACTATTCAACTAAGATAGTTTAATCTAGCAAATATCATAATTGCATATAAGAGAAAGTTGTTTATACTCAAAAGGGTATAATTGGAAATATGCTTTTTAGGACAAATATCCCAACATTAAGCAGTCACACAGATAAAAAAAAAAAAAGAAAAAAGCCATCTCATAAGACATTCATCGGATAAAAAAAAACCCAGAAAAGCTATAATCTTTTCCTGAACCCCAATCAATAAACTAACATATACCCATAACCATTATCGACACATAGAGATCTAACAAAGAAAAATATACCCAAAATCGAATCTAACATATACCCAAAATCGGATCTAACATATACCCAAAATCGAAATCAGAGGCTCTCTCAGACGACAAAAAAAAAATGGTCAAAGTAGAAATCAAATGAGAGCAAACATAGCAAAGAACAACATATTTTTGCCTCAACAAATCCAAAAGCAAAGAAGCAAATCCACGAAAAATCAAATCCACAAATCAAGTAATTGAACTTACCTCACCAAATCTAAAAAAAAAAAAAAAAAAAATCTTTACCCAATAGATTTTCGCCTGAAAATCTTCACCAATGTTTTTTCTTTTTTGTCTCAGTACCAGATATTTTTTGGAGGTCTTCTTCTTCTTCAACTTCTTCTTTTTTCAATCGGAAGAAGCAGGGGGAGAGAGAGATATGAGATGGGTGATTATAGATGAGGGAGGTTGAGAAGAAGAGGGAGAGACAAGATGGGTGAGAGAGAGAGAGGTGTGATCGCTGAGAGAGAGAAAGAAGCACTACAACGGCGCAGATAGATTGAGAAAGACTGAAGAGGTGTTTAGGTTTTATGTTATAACAAGACCTTTACCGATGGGTCCCAACTCTCTCGGTAAATGTATTTCAAAAAATGACTACTTAAAAAATGATAGTGTTTTAGCTTTAACTAATTAAAAGGAAAGACATTCACCGACGGGAAACCACACCCAATCGGTAAATGTATTTCAATAAAATAACTTTTTTTGGGGTTAAAAGAAAATGGAGCCTGAAAAATAATATTCACAGGAAAAATATCCGGGTTTTTTTTCCCCAACCTTTTGCCGATGAACAATCAATCTTACGTCGGTATATATTCAATATACTGACGGGTTGCCCGTAGGCATAAAGATCCTAAAAGTGGATTTTTGGGTCATCATTTGCCAATGGCATTTGGTCTAGGCCGTCGGTAAATGTCTCATTCACGACGGGCTTAGTCCAGTCCGTTGGGAAAAGTTCTTATTCTTAGTGTTTTCAGATTGTATAAAAATATCAACAATATTTTTTTGCCAATAAACTGTATGTAAGGGTATTAATATTATTTAGAAAATAATTTAGTAATAAAAGCATATTTAGCAATAGAAAGGGTCAGTAATGGTGAAGGGTTAATAATAAATAAAAGCATATTTAGTGCCCAAAAATAGGCCGACCCTAAAACCTATTGGCCTACTCCCGACCCGGCTTAGCGGGCCTTTTTTTTTAAATTGAAAAATAATAATTTTTTCATTAAAATATTAGTTTAAGGCCGAGCTGACCCGCCATTTGGCCAAGTGGGCGTCGACTTTATTTTTGCAACACTAATCATATTATAGCTATGTTTTGTAATTATATCTATCGCTCCATTCTCAATACAGAAATATTACCCATTCTTGTTACAGATATTCGAATTATTTGTTTCCTTTGTCTGATTAGGAATTCATTACTAAAATTAAAAATTCCTTACTTCATTTTTTTTAAATTTAAAAAATTATTCTAATCAATACTGATTCAATATAAAGATCAAATTATAGAGCTAAGATAGCATTAAACAATCAACCAAAATCATTGGTTCTTACTGACGAATATAAAGGAAAAAATAGTACACTAAATATAAATAATGTGTATACAACTCAATAAGATGTATAACTATAACTCCACCAGATATACCTCTTTCGCTCTTTTAAAATATCCTCTACTACTACCGAGGTTGGCTTGTCTAATTGATGTAAAAATGAATCTTTCACAAATATCGATCTTTGGCTAAAAAATTTCTTCAATATTTAGATCATATCAGAACCATCAAATCTAGAATAAAATAATAAAAAGGCACACAAAAACAAACAAAACCCACACAGATTTAAAATCAAGTGTTAAATAACCTCCATAGATCTGAATATAAGAGGACAAATATATTCAAATATATGGAAGGATTACTTAAAAAGAAAAAAAAAAAGACAAAAAGGAAAAAAAAATCCCTACTAGAGAGGAATATAAGATCTCCCTATCTGGCTGGGTAAAAATAAAGATGGTCAAGAGCGGGTAGGGTTTTTGGGAGGGAAAATGATAAAATCCAAGACTTCTTTACAGTTTAATTATTTAATTATTATTAAAAACACTTTGCCAATCAATTTCCTTCTTGAATTATCAATCCGGTTGTTGACCAAGAGAAAAATATCAATAGTTATTCTGTTTAGTTTTTTTAAACGTAGGACATATTTGTTAGGAAATTATATTTCCTATTAATTAATAGGCCACATATTTAATAATTATACTAGGTCATAATATTTCTAAGTGGACCCGAATTAAGTGATTTACTAAGATGGGTCAGAATATCTAATGTTATGGGTTATAATGTGGATACCCTGTTAGTCACTAATTATGGTTGATGGATACCTTAACTGAGGCACTATATAAAATTAACTTTTAGGGTTTTGGTCCCCAAGCCAAATAGAACATGTGCTCTTCTCTCTCGACTATCATCAATGAGAGAGGAATCCATTGAGCAGACATAGAGTATTTCGACTGTAGAAGACATCTAACCTCGTGCTTTTAATTGTCTAACGCTTCCACTACAGTATGCATTGTCTTTGGCTATGGATTCAGGTTAGTCTCAGTTTCTCAACAAATCTTCTACCTAGTTGTCTGACATGAATGATCCTTAGGATTATGTTAGGTTTTATTCAATCCAATTTATGTCTAATAAGTGATATCAAAGCGGGATTCATATTAAATTATTAGGTTAAATTATTCATACATATATGATTGATATATTTTACATGATTTTGTTGAGAATTAAAGTGTTTGAAGATTAAGGTTTTGGCTATGGGTCGTTATTTTGAAGAATTACAGCTTGAAATATACAATTTTGGTGATTTTTTTCGGTGTTTTGGACGATTTATACGAATATTGAATTTTCTAGATTTGTGCTCAAATAATGTTTCTGGTTGACCGATTCTTGTTTTAGTCAATCGAAAATGCGACTACAGGACATGTTGATTTTTCAATCTTTTTTTTGATTTCCAGGTCATCTTTGGGTAGAATTAGGTCAATTTTGACCTAATTCATGGGGTTTCGACCCAAAATTTGATCTATTGAGCCTTCAAAATGACACCCGCTTTATCCGTTAAAAACTTAATTTGATTATTGAGTAGACAAGATGTTTGCTGAATTTTAAGTTAATCGTACCTGACAATTTGACTTCTGTTAGTTTCGGTTGACCAGTCTTCGATCGAAAATAACAATTTAGTCTCTATTATTTTCGGTTAACTCAAGCGGTCGACCCAGTGCAACCCAGCGATCGATCGGTCCTGTAGCAAAGAGAAATTTTTATATTCGGGCTTTTGGATATTTTTCTTTGCACAAATTATCTTATATTCTGATATAAATATAATGAAACAATAAGTTGCCACAGTAACCTCTATTGTTTAGTTTTGTTTATTTTAGCATATAAAGATGTTGTATGTTTATTGTTCATGTGAATAATTATCGGCCCAGAATAACATGATTATTTGGGAGAATAATGAATACACCTACGATAAAAAGTATGTAACGGTTATTAAGTTTCCATGTGAACAATAAATCGGACCAAAGGAAGGTTTAATGTTTGACAGGATTTACTGTCAATATTCAATTATCCCATTGAAGAGTACCACTTACAAGTTGATAAGTCGGCCCAAGGGAAGGCTTCTCAATGTTGTGCTGGGTATCTTGTGATGGAAGAGCCCACCATTATTTGTTTATTTTTATGTCATGCTAATTTACATGCTTTAATTATGATATGAAATTTAGGTTCTGAGCTTATCATTTGTTTAGTTCTCTGTTCAGTCTCTATTTAATATATATCTGCCAATATTAAGTCTAATATTTGTGCTTAACATCATAAACCTTAAGAAACGGAATGAGCACATTTGTTTATGCTCAGTTGCATTGGTCTTAACCTTGTGCTCTGAATAGACTATCCTACTACTCTTACAGTTTAAAGTTCTTTAGGTGATAAAGAAAGATTTTGAGCAGTAAGTATGTTCTAATCACATAAGTCATATGATCATATGACACTCCATTGCAGAAACTATAAGGGGCGTATACCTGAGAAGGTAGACGCTAAGTTATTTCTTAACGTAATTATAGATCGTTTTATTGAAAACGAAAAGGCTGAAATGAGTACCATTTTTTTGGGAATCTTGTTTCAATACGACATAAAGATTAAGGGAATATAAAGGAGTACATTATGGAGATGTCAAATCTCGCTTCCAAACTAAAGGTACTTAAGTTAGCACAATTGAAAGACTTGCTTGTGCATTCAGTCTCTATCTCTCTTCCCGCACAATTCAGTAAACTTAAGTAAAGTAATAATGCTCTAAAGGACCAATGGTCTCTTTTGAGATTATTTTTTATAGTGTGCAAGAAGAAGATAGGTTGAAGCGAGATAAGATTGAAAGTACTCATGTAGCATGTACCTCTCAGGATAGGAATAAAGATAAGGAATAAGGATAAGGAATTTGCAGTTGGGATTTTACAGCATAGAGTGCAAAAGGAAATAGAATAAGGAACGTGTCCGTCTCTTCTAGAAAAGGGCTGGATATTATAAGAATAATTGTCGTAATCAAACCTTCTGGCATGTAAAAAAAGATATGCTTCTTAATTTTGTTTGTCATAAAGTTAATTTAGCTCTTGTACCTAAATGCACTTGGTGAATAGATACGGATTCTATTGTTCATATAAGTATATTCATGCAAGACTGTATATGAAGCCAGTTGCAAATTGATGATGAAAGATTCATCTATTTGGGCAATGACAACAAAACTTTAGTAGAGGCTATAAGATTATTTAGATCACAATTAGAGACTGGTTAATTTTTTGGGTTTGGGAGAGACTTTTAAAGTACCATATTTCTGACTTGGACAAATATAGTCATCCTTGTTCATTCAGAAATAGTAAAATTTAGTCTCTTTCAAGATTCAAATTTCTTAGTACTAGTTTTTTGATTGATAATCTTTATAAATTTAAGGTAATTGCCTCATTCAGTCAATCTTGTATATTAAGAAATATGGTACAAAAGTACAAGTCAATTAAAAGGATTTCTCTATGGTATGGCACAAACATTTTAAAGATATCTCTTAACAAAGAATTAATAGTTTTGTGTCAAATAAAATTCTTAACCCACTTAACTCAACGGACTTTAAAATCGATGTTAAGCGTATTAAGGAATACAGACAAACATAAGGAAATCAGGTATCAACAGGAGTTTTGGCATCTTAGAGCTAATATATGCTAATACAGACAAACTATTCCTTATAGTTTTCTGGAATGGCCAACAGTATTACATTATGTTCATAGACGATTATTTTCACTAAGAATACCTATTTTGCTTTATGAGAAGTCTCAATTTCTGGATGTGTCTAAGGTTTTTAATGCTGAAAATTTAACTAAGTAAGAAAATTAAGGCTGTCAAACCTAGTCATAGTGAATACTATGATAGGTAAGATGATCAAGTTAACAACATCCAAAGTACTTCTCTCAGTTCCTAGAGACATATAGCATCATTCCACATATATAATACTGGGGAAACCTAGCATGAATGGTATTATTTAGTGACAATAAAGTAAACTTAAGGATATAGTAAGAAGTGTGATTAATCATTCTTCTTTACCTAAATCACTGTGGGAAGGAAAACTAAAGACTGCAGTATACATACCAAAAAGAATTTCCACTAAAGATGTAGCTAAAACTCCATATGCACTATGGATAGGCAAGAAGCCTAGCATTAGATACTTGCATGTCTGGGGTATCTAACTAAGTTTACGCCATACATGGTATATGGAAAGTGATTGGACTTAAGAACTTTTAGCTACTATTTCGTTGGGTACTCTGAAAAATTAAGAGGTTTCATCTTTTATGATACCTCTTATAAATCCTTTTCAAAATGGAAAAATACAAATTCCTTGAAGATGTTAAGTGGAGAAAAGATTAAGAATATTATTTTTAAGGAGGAATTCATTTCTCTTCCTTCAGTTGCTATTGAAAATGTTCAGGCTACAGGCTTCTACACCTGATATTATTCAGGATACAAATTTGGATCAAGATAATATCTAACAACTCCATGTCCAAAATAAGAAAGTTACTCCAAAAGAGCAAACTTAACAGCCTCAAGAAAAAGTACAATTAAAGAGATATATTAGGGAAAAGAGAAGTACAACTTCGGATATTTATGTAGTCAATCTCCAAGAACATGTGTTTGATATGAGAGTAGAAAATGATCCAATCATTTTTACTCAAGCTAAAATAATGATTTAACTCTCAAAGTGGATTGATGCCATAAAAAATGAGATGAAATTCACGAAGGACAATGACATTCAAGATTTTGTCAATATTTAGGTCCGTCTAGTTCCTATGGCTTCACTCAGAATGCATTGATTATAAAGAGATTTTCTCTCTAGTTTTAATGAAAGACTCTTTCAGGATAATTTGGCACTAGTAGCTCATTAGGTTTTGGAGTTATATTAGGTGAATCTAAAGACTCTTAGTTTCCCATTAAGATATTATAGATTCCATCAAGTCATTTTCTCATTTGGTTTTGAGAAAAATTCAGTTGATGATTTTATATATTACAAGTTCAGTGGGAGCAAATTTATCTTCCTGATTTTGTATGTCAATGATATACTTTTAATTAGCAGCGATATAGGTTTGTTGTACAAAAGTAAAAGATTTCTATCGAAGAATATTGATATGAAAGTTCTTGGGGATGTCTCTTTAGTACTAAATATATAGATACATAGAAATCATTCTTGACGTATTTTTTAGGATATCACAAAAGAGCCATATCGATCGATTAAAAGATTATATCTTAGGAGATACGCCTATTGGATAAGAGTAGTAAATACAGTCTCAGTCAGTGTCTAATAATGAGATATTGAAATTATGGTAATACTGAAATTCCCTTATGCATCGATAGCAGGGAATCTTATGTCCGTTCAGGATTGTCAGGTAGATAACTGAATAACCCTTATGTGGATCATTAAGTAGCAGCAAAATAGATTATGCAGAACATTAGGCTATGTGCTTACTTATCAGACATTGGAAAAATTTTTTGGAGCTCACTGGGTATTCCAATTCTGATTTTACTGGATACTTATATAGTTAAAGATCCACTTCTGATTATTTATATATTTGCTAACTGAATGAGCTATTTTGGAAGAGTGTTAAACAAATGCTCACAGCTTCTTTCACTATGGAGCAAAGTATATATATCTTGTTATAAGGTATCGATTTAGGAAATATAACTACGAAACTTTATCACCAGGCTACAAGCTGTAGTTGATGGTTTTAAAAGACCATTATGGAATTATTATGATAATTAAGCCATATTTTTGTATTTAATAATAACAAAAATCTAAAAATCAAGGCACAGAGACTTTAAGTCACTTGTTGTTAAAATAAAGAATTTAGAGTTGATAAATGTCTAAGGAACATGTAAGTACAAACTCCATAATAGTGGCTACTCACCAAAGGTTTATTGTCTAAGGTACTTTTATGAGCATACTGCTTGTAAGGGTTTTGTATTTTAAAGATGTGTGGTTTCAGTAGGAGTTTTTAGTTTGATTCGGATGTTCATTAGTGATATTTATTCCTTGATTAATTTCTACAGAATATGGCAGATGGATTTTTATGTAAACTCTGAATTTAAATATGATATTTATTATATTATTATCTTTCCTCTTGTGATTTAAGCATAAAGTTTGCAGTAATCCATTAAGAGGAAAAACTAAGGTTGATCTTATTTCAGTTTAAGTAGACCCGTTGGAAATAGGCATGTTAAATCACACTGCATTTAATTTCTATATCATATTCCATATTCGATCTATGTCGTTCGAGTATATTAGTAAGATGATCATTGAAAGTTCTAGATGATATTCCAATAAGTGCAGCGATGGGTGCATTGGTTTCGTGCTGGTATGTCTGATAGACGAGATTATACCTTCGGGGATATTTGGGAATAATATGACATTTTATAGCTATTTTTCAGTTTAACAATATAATTATATTTGGAACATATATGACCAAGTGAGAGATTGCTAGGAAATTATATTTCCTATTAATTAATGGGCCACATTTAATAATTATATTGGGCATAATATTTCTAAGTAGACTCTTAAGTAATTTACTGAGATGGATCAGACTATCCAATGTATATGGGTTATAATATGGATTTACTGTTAGTCACCTAATTAGGATTGATGTATACCTTAACTGAGTCGACTATATAAAGTAAACTTTTAGGGTTTTCGTCCCCATGCCAACTAAAATGTGTGCTCTTCTCTATTCGCAATTATCACTGAGAAAGGAATCCATTGAGCAGACATAGAGTATTTCGGCTGTGGAAGACCTCTAACCCTTATGCTCTCAATCGTCTAACACTTCCGCTATAGTGTTCATTGTCTTTAGCTATGGACTCAAGTTAGTCATAGTTTCTCAACAAATCTTCTACCTAATTGTTTGACATGAGTCAACCTTAGAATTGTGTTAGGTTTTATTCAATCCAATTTGTTTCTAACAATATTTTGTGACATTATATATTATATATGGGCACCAATCCAGTAGGTTTTTTTTTTTTTTACCTATCTATAGGTATTGTTTTGCTAAATAAAAATTAATCACGCACATCTTTTCATAGTAAAAAAATAGAGAGAGAAAATCATTAAATAATGAGTATTTATTTTCTTTTTTTTATTTTTCAACTACTTAAATTATGATAGTCGTTAGATCAATGATCCAAGGGCTAAAAAAAATACCTATAGATAGGTAAAAAAAATACCTATTAGATTGGGAACCATTATATATATAGATAAACACTTTGTTGATAATAAGTTTGTGAACGTTTAGATCATGACTAGATTCACCAAATTTCTATGACTTCGAAATAATATTACCATAAACACACAATATTTGTAAAATGTTCTCTAGAATCTCTACGACTCTACTATAAAAACTCCCTCCAAACACATTTTGTTTTTAACTCTCTAAGTTTCATAAATTGTTGAAATAAGGGTTTCATTATTATGGAATAAATATGTGGATGCTGTTATGTACGAATTTTTCGGCTGCTCGAAGATAGGCCAGCTCGTTCGGAGATAGTCTAGGTTGAGATGATCGAGTTGTTCGAAGATAAACCAGCTTGTTTAGAGCAGGTCGAGACCGAGCAAACCATTTTCTGCTCGAGAAACAAGCAGATAGCCAGTCTGAGATTTTCTCAATTCAAACTGCTCAAATTCCGAGATATCCGCAGACAGTTTTAGGAAATCATGATCAAATCTTTACAAAATCGGATATTTCCTGATTTTATGTTATTTATTTAAATTAATATCAAATTTTTACTTGATTTATCTGTAATGATCTATTCTACCTATAAATACAACAAATTAGGTCAAAATGGGATTGGAACTAACTTGTAACCAAGATACTTGGAGAAAATAATATTGACTATAGTGGACGCATGCTCTTTGTTCAAAAGTTTGAACTACTTTAAAATCATTCGAATTCTTATTTTATTGAATTTTTCTTGACTATTCTCAATCCCGTTGTTATACTGGTTTTGGGTATCAATAGTTGCCATCATCTTTTTATGGAAGTTGTAATTAGGTGAGATGCTCCTTTTTAAAAGCATAAAGTCTTCTATTAGATGTCAACATGGAGGAGATTTGAGATGATGCCATTGTCGGTAATAATTTATGAAAAACGTGATAAAATCAAAGATGAGCGGAAGCATGGAAAACAAATTTTTTTTCCAGATTATAGTTTTTCATAAAACCTTTTAAGATCTTTGTTATGATCTAAATACATACAAGAAATTGTGAACCTCAACTATAAAATCTTCCTTCGTATGCACCAAGCTTGTAACTATAGAGGTATGTGGGCACCTCGATCTTAATCAACCTCTAAGTGAGAATCCAAAAAACTTCAATGGCCTCCAATGGTGGTTCTAAGAATTTCTCTCTCACACTTTTCTATGTAGCTACCAAACTAATATTTCAGTTAACAACTGAATCAACTCACAAAAGTTTGAAACTAAGATTGCAGTTTCAAGCTTGGTGCATAGGAAGGAAGACTCATTGGTTGAGGTGCAATTCTATTGTATGTAATTAGACTATAACTAAGATTCTAAAATATTCTTATGAAAAATTATAATATGAAAAAAATTTGTTCTCCATGTTTCTGCTCATATTTGATTTTGTCATGTTTTTCGTAAATTATAATGAACATCATCATCACCACCCCACCAATAGCTACAAATCCTAGCTTCTAACTCTCGACAAAGAATGAAAGGGAGTTTGAAGATATTCATTATATAAGTTGGTGTTGCTTGAATGATAGCCTTAATTAAAATCTCATTACCTCTAAAAGAAAAAAAGGCCCATTTTTCAACTGTGCAACTTATTCCACACCTTTTCCTTAACTCCATTGAAAGTGTTTCTTTTATTTCTCCCTAAAAAAGTAGGGAGACCCAAGTACTTATCATGGAAATTACTATGAGTAAGACCCAAGATATTCAAAAGACTTGTCAAATCTGTGTTGGAAATATTAAGATTGAAGGAAACATCAAACTGGGCTAAATTAATCTGTTGACCTGAGGCCCCCTCATAAACACATATAATTCTTTTGATTTCTAAGCAATCAATGGTGGAAGCTCGACAAATGATTAGACTATCATCAGCAAAGAATAAGTGACTAAGCATTGGGCCATCATGAGAGACAGTAAAACTATGTAAAGATCGAGAAGAATGGCCTCATTAAAAAGAGCAGAAAAATCCTTAGCATATAAAAGAAACAAGTATGAAGACAATGGGCATCCTTTTCGAATACCTCTACTCAGACTAACAAATCCTCTAGCAGCTTCGTTAATAACAAATGAGAACCGAGAAGACTCCATACATCCTTCAATCAAACGAATCGATCTAACTGGAAAACTCATCTTCTGAAAAATTGCCAAAAAAAGAAACCGCTACTCTATTCTGTCATAAGCTTTACTCATGTCCAATTTTAATATAAAAAAACCCTATATTCTCACTCATTTTCTGACGTAAAAAAAGGCATGGCGTCAAAAGCAACAATAGCATCGTCAGAAATAATTCTCCCAGAGACAAAGGCACTATGCTTTGAAGAAATAATACAGAGTAAAAGACATTTAAGACAGTTAGCAATAGATTTTGTAAACACCTTATACACCACATTGCAAAGCCTAATAGGACAAAAATCTGATACTTTACTAGGCCTTTCTATTTTTGGAATAAACACAACATTAGTATGTAACATCCCCTAGTTTGACTATATTATATATGACAATATTGTCATATACAGTCAAACTATGAAATATTATTTTTTCTTAAACCATATCTTTAGTTTTATAAAAAAAGTGGGCAAATTTGAATTTTCTAAAATCTTTAAACAAAAGCAACTACACGATATTTCTTGTTAAAAGTGTCTTTACAAAATGTACAATCAAAAGAGATTTTTACCAGTCTATTTTGCCATCAGTAGTAGTATTTACATTACACCAAAATATTTCAAAATAAAAATATCGCCCACAGGTCTGTATAGTCATGGCGACATAAGGCATGCCAGGTTACCAACTACTCAATACTAAAGTATGCCCCCTTATCTGCATCACAAGACTAAAATGAGCTAAAACTCAGAAAGTAAAAACTATGCATGTTCATGTATGCTTTAAAATCTCATCAAGTTCCCATTATACACTTTTCTTTCTTAAACATTTGAGTCCATTTATTTTCTTTACAAATACTCATAGTTGGGCCCCTTAGTACATTGCTAGTCCCGTAAGTCGATAAGCCGTAATAACATTAGGCGGAAACTCTGGCCAAGAGTAAAAATAAGGTGCGATCATCGTGTGAGATTTTTGAAGACTCCTTCCTTCATCAAAGGAGCATCTCACATCACGCTAATATTGTCCTGCTTCAATGAGACACATCATAAGATCCGCAAGTCCTGCTTCAACAGGAGAGTCTGCATCAACAGACTTACTTACCCAGCTCCGACAAACTAGCAATTGCCATTAAAACTTATCTTATAAAATTAGTACAATGGTACTTACTTTTAAATACTCTGTAATAAAATTCTCAATTTACATGCAAGACGTGCCATGCACATGTCATTTCATAACTTTCAAGAATGAGTAAGTTTTACGTAATGACATCTTCCATGTAATTCTTGTGACGCAGTTGTAAGTCTTTACTTACCTCGTGTCCTGAATAGAAATTAATAGTGGAAAGGGTCAATATCCTCTAGAGATTGGTGTGCTAATCACCTATCATAAATTATTATTATTCAAAATGTATATTTTGCCAAAAGAACCCACTAAGATACTTGAACAAGACCAAAATCACAACTTTTACCAAATTAAAAAACTTGATCATATAATGATTTAGAAGCATACAAATTACTTAAGGTACTTGGTAGTCAATAACTAGCATTGAAAAACTGTTCAAAAGTATTAAAATATGAATACTAGTTCATTAATACAAAAATGATCTAAAATGGTACATAATTTTGTAAAACTAGTTCATTTACCTCTAAATGGTACCATTTTATTTTAAAAATATTTGGATAGCACCTCTCCTAATTTTAGGACATTCCCACATGATTAAAATCATGGTTTTAAACCTGCAATAACATTATATAGGCTAATTCCTATATATACACCTCAAAGAGAATTACTTAGAATGACATAAGCACACTTGAACTCTTTTTCGGTTTAAACGAAGTTTAAAACTACTTTTACACTTGTGTATCATCACAAGCAGCCACCAAATGAGTTTAATAAATGATAGGATCAATAAAAATATACGCTCCAAGTTTAAAAATCAGATTACAAATATAGAAAACTTAATCTACTATACATGAAAACACTTAACTCCATAAATAGCAAACTTTGGGGTTTTAGGTCTAACGTTAATCCTCCACTTAAATTTTATATTTCAAGCAATATATAATAGTTCCTAGGACCATTATTCATCAAATAATAGCTTTAGTTTAAGAGCTGAAACAAAAAAAATTAACTACAAATTTAAAATCCCACATAAACCTCACATTGACTAGTTTGAGTCTTTGCTTGGCTTCTTGCCTTCTATCTCTACCAAACTGACTCCCAAGGCTTAGAAATAGATTTTTTGACTTAAGAGGACCTGAAAGAATCATTATTTACGTGGGAACAAGTAGAAAATTGAAATTAAAGGACACGACTTAGAAAGAAGAACTAGTACAATTACCTTGACTAGTTTTGATCTATCTTGCGTTTTAGAGCTCTAACTTGAGTTCTACCACTTAGAAATTCTTGGATATGGCTAAGAGAAGTTGGGAGTAGTCTAAAAAGGAGCTAGAGAGGTTCAGGTCATGGCTAGAGAGAAAGAGAAAGAACATGACCAGATTTGATCTAAAAGTAATACTTAATTGCTAAGAAATAGTATAACTTAAATTCCTGAGGGGTATTTTGGGTATTTTACACTATACTTTTCATGTTTATAGATTTAAATCATCCTTAGCTTACTCACCACATTACTGGTCATTCTCATACATCCAAGTGTAGATAAAGTTGGTGAATCCTAGCTTAGAAAGTGAAAACTAATCATACTTTGACTTATGATCTCATGTGACAGGTTTTGTTGTAATCTGGTGGAACCTAACCCCATAACCAATCATTGAACATAAAAATAAGTCAATTAGACTCTAATTAATAATATAAACATAGTATTAGCACTCAATTATTAGAATACACAAAAATGACATTACGCGATTAAGCTGAATCTAAGCTAGCTTAGTGTAATAAAACACAAATCAGTGCTGTGAATACCATCTCGTGCTTACCTGGAGCAAACAAATAAAATGCTATAAATGAGTCCTAGATATTGAATTAAAGCAATTTGATGTATCAAATACACAGTGAATTTGGCTCAGTAAAGTGTGAAAATTACATTTTATCGAAAAATTACTATTTGACCAAGTCATCAATAAACATGATATTAATGCATGTGCACATAATATTACTATCATAAATATATTCTTTGTTCTTTTAGCACACAGAGCTCTCTCTCTCTCTGAGGGTATTGAACCTTTATACTGCATCGAGACACTTCGATAATCATTAGTGTAATAACATATATGTAAATGCACATAATGTGCATGTTACTATGAAAGTCGTATTAATAACTCCTAGATACCGAATATGCAATTGGAATATATTTATTATTGACTTCTTATGTATGTGAGAATCTCGGGCACCATATAGTATCATTGAAAGGACCTATTAATCCTCCATTATTGAGAACTTTAATACATACCCCAACCATCTCCACACCCACAATGTCCCAACAATTTTTATAAAAAATAAGGTGGAAACCATCCGAACCTGGTGACTTATTTAGGCTCATCTTAAACAAGGCTTTTTTAACCTTATCATCGGAAAAAGGCTTCTCTGGCAATTGCTTCATATCGTCAGTCAAAAAAGAACTCTAAGCATGAAGAATTAAGTTAAAGCAATCAACATCAATAAGAGAAGACTTAAAAATATCAGCACAATAAGTTTCCACAATCTCTGTGATCTTCGTTTTCCCTTCCCACCAAGCACCATGAGAATCCCTCATACCAGTCAAAGTATTTTTTTTTTCACGCCTATGAGAGGCTTTGGCGTGAAAAACTTTAGTATTATGATCATCCTCCCTACACCAATTAGCTCTGCTCTATTGTTTCCAATTGTGTTCTGATGAGGAGGATATTCACTTCCAAATCAAGTACGTTTCGAGCTCAAATAATTATGCATTTTTAAGCACTTTTATTGGTTTGGTGTGTTTTTGTTTATTTTTATAGCTCTTATAAATAACTGAGGATCAAGATAAATTTGTGCCAAATTGGGTTTTTCAAACTATTTGAATTGAAGTTGGGTCCGATCAGGAAGTATCGCAATGAAAACGAAGCAAAACGGAACTAAAATAGCACACTTGGGAAGCAACACAGTGCAACAGGGGTGCCCCTGCACCTCTATTAAGGCGCCCTTGAGCCTCTAGGCAACAAGGGAGCACCCCTACACCTTCTCTGCTACCTGGAGGTGCCCTGCCTCTGATGCATCCTAGATGCATTTTGAGCTACTTTTAATGATCTTGGATGGCCCAGATCGCTCCTTTCTCATAATCCGACGGTGGAGACTCGTCCATCCTTAAGTGATACTTGAATTTGACCTACAATGAAGCTTAAAAAGAGGATAGAGGCACAAATTTCAAGTGTAGAGAATTAAAAAGAAAAATACACAAATTCTTAGAGAGAGAAAACTTGGAGTTGAAGATTTTTGAAGAAGAATTGGGAGAATTTCTTGAAGATTTGAAGACTTGAAGCTCATCACCATAAGAGTTATTCTTTTCTTTTCTCTCACCTTAATATGTCTTGAAATTTGTATTGAGCTTAATGTATGAATATGCTTGGAGATTATGAATTTATTGTTGAGATTAGTGTTGGGTTCTATTGTGCTTGTTCATATTTGATAGCTTGGATTTGTTTTACCCTTTTTCATACTTTGTTTTGATTATTTTATTTATTATTGATCTATTTTCCATTGTCAATTTATTTATGCTTCTCCTTGCTCATTGCTTCTAATTTATTTGGCCAATGAATTAGTTGACTTTAGGTTGTGATTTTGATGCTCGGGAGAGATTAATCTCATAATCAGGAATTGAGAGGCATAATTTAGGTTGTTGTGAGACCAAGAGGAGATCAACGCCTAGAAAATCACTTAGATAGTTTAGGTTATTGTGAGACCGGGAGGTAAGCGATACCTTAAATTCTATTTCAGAGCTTGAACTTAATGAATACTTAATTAATCGGGTTAGATAGGAAATCAATATAGGTTAGTTAGGTATATTACCTCATTTGATGCTTGGGATAGGTAATGAGGTGAGGTTAAATCCCTCGATTAGTGAATTGATTAGAATTAGACAGGTAAGTACTCAATTTGATGAACTTAGGAGTAATTAGGTGAATTCAAATCTTTGGTACATTTGTGCATAGTAATTATTCATATTTTATTTACACTTTATTCTTTTTATCTTTATTTTTATTTGTTTATTTTTATATTCATTTAGTTTTTATGTCTAAATAAAGTCAGGTTGCCATAATCTTGGTACTTGGCGATAATCTAAAACTTAATCTCTGTAGATCAACCATTCTTGTCAATACATTAGCTAGTTTTGATTTTTGTTAGGACACGCTGCGTTAGTTAATCGGAGGAGAAATTATAAATTATAAATTTGATTTTCGGTGTTTATCCAATGACTAAGCATTCAATTATCACGTTCCTCAAGACTATACATGGGATCCCTCTCCCGCTCCAATATTTTAAGCCGAGCTTTGGAGTGAACCAAATGTTTATCACGATTGAGCTCTGCTATTTCCTTGGTAAGAGCTTTAATTTTTTTTTGGAAGATGGCCAAACATATCTTGACTCCACTTAAGAAGAGCTCCCGAGACACACTTCAACTTCCTTAGGAAAGCTTCCCCATCCCTAATGGACGAATCTCTCTCCCAAACCCGTCTAATAACCTCCAAACAATGCTCATCAATAAGCCATATTGGTTCAAACATAAATTTTCTATTTCTTTTAGACTTCGAAGGAATAAAAGATTGAGTATTAAGAATCAAATGGATAGCCCGATGAATAGATCCCAATAGTCATAACTAAAAACTTGAGCAAAAGGAAAGAGCCCAAGCCAATTCACTGAGGTCATGTTTGGTACACTGTATAAGGATTCTATATTGTATTAATTAAACATAATACTTTGTTTGGTTGTGCTTTTGTATTATATTATTTAATACGACATCAAAATTTAATACAATAAGAAGAGTATTATCTAATACAGAATTAAAGGTCTGTATTACACCGTATTATATAATTTTAACTTTAACCTAATATTGTATAGTACCTACTCTCCTCACTTTTTCTGTTCTTAATTTTCTCTCTCATAACTTTCTCTCACACATCACTTTATCCTTTTCAAAAGTGATATTTTTCTAAATAAATTTTTAAAAGTGGTATTTTTCTAAATCTATACCTAAAAAGTGGCTTTTTTGTAAATAAATTTTTAAGAAAATGGTAATTTTAAATGTGGTATTTTTCTAAATATTTTTTAAAAATGGTATTTATCTAAGTAAATTTTTAAAAATGATATTTTTCAAAATTAACTTTTTAATACAACATCTTAATACAAATGCAAAAAACAAACATAGTATTGTAATAAAATAATACAATACAATACAATTCAATACAATACATCACAATACAATACAATACAATACGGCGTACCAAACATGGCCTGAATAAACAAATCTGTCCATTCTCTCCGGAATCAAATCATCGCTATCATGACCATTTGCCCAAGTCATTTGCTCACCAATGCACCCCAAATCTGACAACTCACACTCATTTATAACAGTACGAAAATCTTTCATTCCTCCAAAATCATGATAAGACGCACCCACCTTTTTATGCATGTAGAGAATGGCATTAAAATCTCCACATATACACCAAGGTAAGGAAGAAATATCTCACAACCGGCGAAGGAGCTCCCAAGAGTGTCTTCTATTAGCATGGTAAGGTTCACCATAAAAGCCAGTAAAACGCCACAAATAATTCCCATCTGACGAGACAATCACATCTATATACCATTTTGAAAAACTGAGTAATTGGATATCTCAATTACTATGCCAAAGAAGGATGAGGCCCCTAATCTTCCTATCACTATCAACCACCATGCAATTATCAAATCTCACTTTCTTACCAATCTCCCTAGCTCTACTACCATATAATTTGGTCTCAATGATGAAAACCAAATTCGGAGAAGTACTACATAACAAGTCACGTAGTTTATTCAATGCTCGAGAGCTCTTCAACCCCCGAGCTTTCTAACACATGCAACTCATTGGTTTCAGACAGGGGCTGATATGCCATCCGCCGATCCCAATGAGTTAGGAACGTCACAAAAAACTTTTCGCTGCTTAGTATCACCACCACCTCATTCTGATCCTTCCTTTTAGAGTTCAACTTATTCAAAGGAGAAGAAACAACACTAGTTGAAACTGCTCAAGCTGCTTTTTTCCAAGAACGTTTAGTACGTGAATTCTTAGATTTCTCATCACACCCAGAACTGAACAATAAAAGGCTCCCATTATCACCCGAGGTCCCATAGCCATCTTTCGAAACACCAAACACTATTGAAGTTACCAACCGAATTCTTCTCCGATGAGACACCACCCGTAATAGAAACAGGTAACCATCTAGTACCCTCCTCCTCTTTTACTGGAATATGATCAACAATAATACTTTCAGATAATGATTGAGTTCCCTCTAGGCCACGATCGTCAACACCCTTCCCAACCTCTAGCAATCTCCTCCCTTCCTTGTCGACACCGGCCCAGAAATTCCCCATTGGATAGAAAATCCCTTGTTCCATCTTCGGAAACATCCCTCCTCCTTGAAACCAAATTTTCGCCCAACCCACCATTAACTTGTCCATGCCGAGCTCCAGAAGATCCCAACCGACGACTTAAAGACAGATTTCAACCGATTTCCATATTGGAAATTCTCTGGACGTCTGAGTTCCTCATCCACTATCAACTTACGGCCCTTATGAACATGCCCAATTCTTCCACAAATAAAGCAGAAATTAGGGACACGCTCATATTTCCCCTCAACCCAAAAACATTCTGCATCTTTCTGATCCCCAGGCGTACCTTAATTCTCCGTTTCAATGGGTTTAATACATCAAAGCAAATTCTCGCTCTAGCAAACCTTCCCCACACCTACCATCCACAATAGCCTTTACCTCCAAGAAAACTCCCACTTTACCACACATGAATTTAACGATAGCTTACGTCATTCCACAGAGTGGAATATTATACAATTGAATCCAGAGAGAGATAAACCTGAAACTATCTCTATCATTACAGTCAAACTTCTCCATATTCATGAGAGCTGATAAACATTTATCATAGATCCAAGGTTCACGCTCCAAAACAAAACAGTGATCGGCTTCGGCACCGAAGGAGGAAACGAACGTAACTCTTTCGATCTCTTGTATTGCTAATCCCAGACCAGGTCTCCACAAATCCTCTATGACTGAGCGAAGGCTTCTTTTGTTACAAGGTTAGTTAATCAACAATGTCCCAACCAGCGAATCATCAAGGCACACTTCCTCATCTTCATTATCAATAATAGGCAACGAATTAGACATTCTCTTTTTAATATCCTCCATAATAGACGAAAGAAGAATGATCAGCAATGCACGAGCCAGATCAGGAACCCTAGGACGCACACGCTCTCAAATTTCCTCTATATTTAATATTAGAAAGATTTTAGCCATGCATGATGTGATAAACGTACCTTCTAAGGTCACAGTTAGGCTCAATACGTGAAAAACAAACAACGTATGAGGTCCATTATTTCATTCTACTGCGCTGCAAAGTAATATCTTCGATGTATTAATATTGTAGACCAAATGGGTCCTGAGTTTGGTGCAGTGTCCCCATTTAAACCAGTTTGCCAATAATCAAATAATCAATAATTTCTGACAGGTCATATCAAAACTGGTTACGCTTTGGCCTATCATGAAACGTTGGCCACACCTATTAGCCAACGCAACCTGAATTGTTTTGGGATAAAAGTGGTTCAAACTCGGATCTTCATTGTTGTATTACCTGTCTTATAAAGCAATCTTAACTACAGTAACTTGGTACAATGCATTGCCTAATATCAAAGGTGCATTGTATTGTATGTGAAAGCAATAATAAGGTAGTGCAGCTCCAAGGACAGCTTTTTCCTTGTGGTCCAGTTGGAAACAATTGTCACTTTTGATGTTGAAGCTGATTGAAATTAAAATGATTTTAATAATTGGACTTTAACAAGGACCTCAAGCCCAACTCGGTTTGGACACTAGAGAAGGGCCCAACACTTCTTTTAGGGGACCCGAATAATGATATTTGAAATGGGGAAACCGAAGAATTAGCTGACGTAGAGTCCAGGATTAACAAGGAAATCAATTCCAAAACAAGAAGGATGGTATCGTCGTACCAAGCTTCGACCAAGATTCCATTCAATAACCAGTACGTCTATTACAAAGAGGAGTAAATCAGTCTGCACCAAAACAAAGAGAAAATTACCCCTTAATATTTTCTACTCCTGTCCCAAACGGCAACGGTTTTGGACAAAGCCAAGTCATAGCTGGAAAAACAAATAAACGACCACAAAGAGTAAAGAAACGACAAAAGTCTGAAAAATAAAACCAGTAGATAAACTACAGCAGCGGAATAAAAGGCAGGGGAGGTAGTCCTGCATCATTAGCTCTACGTATAATGAACTTGATTGAGAAATTTGGGAACCCCTTGTTTTCTTTTTCTAAACCATAAAACCGTATAAAACTAATATATTCAAATACGTATTTAATAAATACGTATGAACCAAAACCTAGAGAGAAATTATTACAAAGAAAATACTGGAATGGAAGAGGACATTCTCATTCACCGTAAAAATGAGGGTACAGAGCATAGATATAGGAAGGATCCCAAAAAAGGTCAACTACAATACAGGTCATCAAAATATCCTAACAAACTCCTAACAAATTCTCAACAAGAATATTCTGAAATGACAAAATATCAGTGCTAAAACTCCCCCTCAAGATGGAGAATACAAATCATGAATTCCCATCTTGCTCAAAAGAAGATTGAACTGCGAAGGATGGAGTGCTTTAGTGAGGAGATCAGCAAGCTGGTTATGTGTAGTGACATGCATGGTCTTAATTGTTCCA
>JXTC01000145.1:37936-200791 GCA_002914845.1 Trema orientale | reverse complement strand
AACAAACAAAAGTATTTCTAGATGAGTTTTGGTTGTGTTCTGTTTGTTACCTTACCATCAAGAAAATTCTTTATAGATACTTATTCATGAGTCTAGTTACAGTGACAGTTGCCTTGCAGGTGGCTATTTTGAATGGGATTACCATGGGTGGAGGTGCTGGAGTCTCAATCCCTGGGACGTTCCGTCTTGCAACTGAAAGAACTGTAAATATCTGAACATAAGCATATGTTGCATGCTATTGTTTTTCCTGTTATTGGAAACTGTTGCTTCGATTATTATTTCCTTTTCTCTTGTCCTTATATGTAAAATAATTTTATGCGTCATGTTTCTTGGGTTTCCCAAATTCAAGCTCTTTAGAAAAAGACGTGGATATATTTCTGCTTTTTAACTTTACTTTGAGGGTGAAATTACATTTTCAAAAGAAATATTCTCTCTGCTGGAATAATTAATATTGTATCCTTACCTGCAGGTTTTTGCTACCCCTGAAACTCTAATTGGTTTTCACCCTGATGCTGGAGCATCCTTTTATCTCTCACATCTACCAGGTCACTTAGGTATGCTGTCATGGTTGTTGAGGAATATTTAAGTTACCTATAATTGGAGTCAGACTTGGGTTTTTGCTCAGACGAGCAGACAGAAACTTTGTTAGTATGATGCGCCTTTCCTATTAGTTGTGTTAATTTATATAGAAAGTAGAGTAAGGTGTTTTCATGTACCTTGATTCCAAGAGTTGTGATCGGTTGAATTTAAGGCTCCTTCCGGAAACGAAAGTATGTAAAAATCTATATTTGGTGGATGAGAATTACGAACCTTCATTGCTTTTTCATTGTTACTTAGTAAATTTATGTTTATTTGCAGGGGAGTACTTGGCTCTAACAGGAGAGAAACTCAATGGAGCAGAAATGGTTGCTTGTGGGCTTGCTACACACTATTCGCATAGCTCAGTTAGGAGACGCTTTTTCCTTCTTCTTCTTCTTCTTGCTTTTTATTTTTGTTTTGTATATATCATTACCTGATTGGTTTTCATTATTTCCTAGAGGATTCAATCGATTGAAGAACAACTTGGGACGTTAGTCACTGATGATCCTTCGGTGGTTGAAAGTTCCTTAGAAAATTACAGTGAACTTGTCTATCCAGAAAAGGGTGTGCTTAGCAGGTTTCTGTCCAATAATATATCTGTCCAATTAAAAAATCCTTCTATAATATTTCTGTCCCTATTATTTCTCGTCAATTTGAATGAGTTTAAAATTTCGGTTTCTCTTCTGTAAAATGTTCAGAACACTTCTCATCTGTTTAGTTTTGAATTTCAGTTTCCCTTCTGTGTATTATTCAGAACTCTCCTCATTTGTATAATGATCTTAATGAGCTTATTTGACAATTTCTGATTTGTTTAGGATTGAAACAGTGGATAAGTGTTTCAGCCATGACAGTGTCGAAGAAATCATTGACGCAATGGTTAGTATATATCAGTCTTTCTTATCTTTGTTTATTTAGAACCATAACCTGACTAAATATTTTCATGTGATCTCTCTCAAAATACATCGAAAATTGTTCCATCTTGGACAACACCTTATTTTGCTTCTGAAAAACCAATGGCCAGGAGAGTGAGGCAGCTAGAACGAATGATCCATGGTGTGTTTCCACGGTCAAGAGACTAAAAGAAGTTTCACCATTGAGCTTGAAGGTTTCCTTGAGATCTGTAAGTCTATCTCCCTTTTTTCTTTTCTTGAAAAATGATTGTGTCACATAGCCTATGATCTGACTAACGGTCCTAATAATTGATTTCAGATACGAGAAGGTAGATTTCAGACTCTTGATCGGTGCCTGGTCCGGGAATACCGAATGTCATTGCAGGGGTTCTCTAAGCAGATTTCGGGTGACTTTTTGGAGGTATAGAGATTCCTTCATTCGCCCATCAATTAAACAAAATGTTCCAAACTTTGTCAGAAATCAATCATAATGTCTTACTTGATTCGTCCTCATCAGGGGGTACGGGCCCGAGTGGTGGAGAAGGACTTGGCACCAAAGGTATCATTTTTCTTAATTTTTTTTTTTTTAATAGTCAATGTGTCTGCAACATTTTCGAAGATGTAATACGATCAGAAATTCTAATTTTTTGATGCAGAGTAGTTTCATAACCAAGATTCTTCATCACTTTGTTTGCTTTACTCTGTCTGTCTTCATCACTTTGTTTGCTTTACTCTGTCTGTCCTTGTTCATTGTACTCGGTAGTTCTAGAAGTATCACATACGTGGATAATAAGAACAATCTATTCCACATGACCACATATGCATACTTTTACTAAGTCACTATTAGCACCACAGAGCTGAATGGCAATGGTTGAATTGTAACAATCATGTTTTGATATGCAGTGGGATCCTCCAACCTTAGAACTAGTATCCGAGGACATGGTGGACCGCTATTTTTCTCCCCTTAGTGAATTTGAAGCTGACCTTGAACTGCCCACAAATTTGCGAGAAGCGTTCACTTAGTCATCCACACTGTTTGCGCTCTTTTGCAGTTGTGCTTCTCGGACCAGACTTTTCTTTCTCCTAGTTGGGACCAAGTTTACTCAAATAGGAAGACTAATCTTCTTTTGAGGGGTTGATACAAACATGAATTAATTACCAATATAGTTTTGGCCCTTTTGGACATCTATTATTGTGTGTTCCTTATGCAATCTTAAAGTGCCCGCAAGCAGAAGTGTTAGTTAATTGGTTCACGTTTGAATGTTAGTGTAAGAGAGACCCCAATATTAAACACGGTAGGATGAATAAATAATTCACAATGAAAAGCACACTTGAATTATATGCTATACTGTTAAACATGGGGAAGTACGGTTTATTGATACATATCTCCCCTGAATCATGGGCAACCAAAATCCTACTAGTGCTAGTCAAAATTTCCGGATGGAGGTTTTTTTTTTAAAAAAAAAAAAAGAAAAACCTTTATGTCTAATATACTCGCTATAATTTAATATCGAAAAAAAAAATGCCATAAAAACATGACTATCGTCAATACCAAAAAAAGATGTAAATGCTTCGTCAAGAAACTGACTATTCGGCCTCTTTGGTTCCCTTGTAATTGTTCACTAGTTGCATCTGCACATCGTGAGAAACAGGCAGATGCTCCTTGTACTCCATTGTGAACTCACCCTTCCCCTGCAAAGATGGAATAAACAAATAAGCATAGAGTGCATAGCAAATGAAAAAGGATTACATTTTTATAAACCAAAAAGGATGGATTTACAAATTTATTGGACGATCTTTCACTTTACCTGTGTCATTGAACGGAGAGACGTCGAGTACCCGAACATATTGTTTAGAGGGACCTGGAGAGCCAAAATCATGATTTGCAAGAAGCTCAGTACAATCAAAAAGCCAGAGTTATTGCCAATGACCGAGATTAAAATTTCCTAGAAGAAATCTCTGGAGTGTAGGTGGTGTAAATGGCAATTAAGAAATAGCAAGACAATTAAGTTGGGCTAAATTTTAGTTTTACTTGGTTCATAGACCGATGATGAGTGTTATTAATGCTTGTGAAGTATCCATCCAGTGCAGAACACTAGATTGCAACTCAACCAGCCTTTTAATATTCAGAGATAGAAGCCCCTAGCCTTTTGATAATAAATATATCAGAGAAAAACTAGAAACTAAAGCATGTTCATAGAAATAATCAACTAAGTCTAATGTGAAAACATTAATGACTTACTTGGGCAGTAATAACAGAATCATCTCCTTCCTGGTCATTCCCAACAATCACACCTTTCCTCCTACATTATGTGAAGGGTGTATTTTCAATCACCAAAATTGTTATGGAACATTAATATTACAGCCTCTAAAAGAGTGGATGCACAAACTTACTTATTAATATCACCAGCAACAGTGCCCTGAAATTCTGTGGGTACTTTCAACTCCACCAGCATAACAGGCTCCAATATCACAGGTCTTGCAGCCGTATAGCACTGAGCAACGAAATACAATAAAATAAACACACTAATTTAAAAAATCAGGGGAGAAAAGCCAATAAAAATAAAAATATATATATATATACATGGTCGCAATCCAAAATACAAAGACAGGATACGAGAAGAACCTTTCTAAATGCATATATTGCAGCTAACTTAAATGCAAGTTCACTGGAATCCACAGCATGAGAAGCTCCATCAGTCAAACAAATACGAATATTTTCGACTGGATGTCCAATTAATGAGCCCCTGTACATTAAGGGAAAAAAAAAGGAGGTGGGGGTTGCACCATTGTGAGCTCACAAAATAAGAAGTGGATCAATGTGTAATGCTGAATCCCTTTAACACACTCATCAGTCCGAGATAAGAGATCACATAACCCATAAAATGCCAGAAGGGGCAAACAACTCACGAATTGGCTGCTTCTTTAAAACCCTTCTCAATAGCTGGAATAAAATTTGATGGTATGGCTTGTCCAACGATCAAGTTTTCGAATTCAAACTTGGTTGCTGACCCTGGAGGAAGTGGTTCAATATATCTGAAGATACAAATATAAACAGACATAAGTACACCACGAGGCATAAAATTAGCCAGTATTACCAGAGAATATGATGTAAAGAAAATACGGCGAGCCCAGTGGATTAGCAAGTTAATCAACAAAGTTTCCATGCAACTAACAAGAATCCTTATGTAGGGGCCATATATAACAGGTTTAACATGTTACTGAACACAAACCAACCTAGTAGTGCTACATAAAGGTCTTTCATGCATGCTTACCCACATACTCTTCCATATTGACCTTGTCCCCCAGTTTGCTTCTTATGTAAATAATCAAACTCAGCCCGTTGAGTAACAGTCTCTCTGAAGTTCACACGAGGTTTTCCAACAATAGCGTCAACCTGTTCAAGGAAAAAGTATGAAGAAAGAATAACTTGTTAATATAAGGTCGCATACCAATCAGAAATAGCATGAGACTTTCCCATATTATAAATCTAAAGAAGGCAGAAGGTTAGGCACCTTATACTCTCTCCGAATCCGTTCAACATATACTTCCAAATGTAGCTCTCCCATTCCAGAAATGATTGTCTGATCAAGGGATGATTGATCAGCAAAAGAAACAGGAATTATTCTTGAAGCCAGAAAAACAAATTAGGATTGATTTTCTAAACAAATGAGGAAGAAATAATGGCAATAACAAACAGACCTGCCCACTCTCAGCATCTAAGCCAACACGGAAAGTAGGGTCCTCTTTCTGGAAACGATTCAAAGCCTTCGAAAACTAGACCAAATAATAAGCATATGATTAGGATAACACCAAGCACTTATAGATTTGCACACACATTTTCATAGAACCCACTTACTTGTCCTCCAGAATCTTTTGAGACTGGTTGAACAGCCAAGGACATCACTGGTTCAGGAACATTCATAGAAGTCATGGTATATCTAACTGACCCATCAGTAAACGTATCTCCTGATGATTTGACAAAATGTCTAAGAATAAGGATTAAAAAAGAAGACCACGAGAATCACACAGGAAAAAGAAGTAAATATTGTTACGTGTGTGTGCAGGTCTTTGTTCTATGCATTTGTAGTAGTCAAACCTGATGCACAATCTACACCAAACACAGCAACTATTTGCCCAGCATGTGCCTCTTGAATATCCTAGAGAAGAAAAACCAAAGACAATATATGATGTCAGTCAACATGAATCAAGTTGAAGTATAATCTGCATCTATCAATCTAATAACGCAACAATTGCACTGCTATGATACGCAATTTTCAACTCCCCCTATCTCAACTAAAACTACCGTAAACTACTAAAGATTTGCCCCTGGAGCTAGCACTTAAACAGAGAAATCTTAGAAATGTTTGATTGATTCCCAAAAAAATACTGTCACACAGAGAAAGTAAAAAAAGTAGATTAGCATAATCCCAAACAAACTCTAACCTCCATCTCATTAGAATGCATCCGAACCAAGCGAGGAACCTGTACCGAGGAAATAACAGAACTTCAGGATGTGATTTCAAAGATTCGAAGTCAACATAAAATAATCATTTTATGGCTCTGTTATCATAATGCATCCAAACTTGAATTAAATCATGCTTTCTAAAAGTTGACGTTGTAATTGACTCAAACTGAAGCATGCATTTAAAGCACACAAAAAAGTCAAACGAATAATGATATTCAGGCCCATTAGGCATAAATTTTAGCTCGGAACAAAACCATGAACCAAAACCTAACAGTTTGGAACTCACCTTAACTTTCTTCCCCGTGTTTACGTTGATGATGAAATCACCCTTTCGAATGACACCTTCATAGATTCTTTATTGAAAGGACAATTGTCAGTCAGACTAATGTAATAAAACACACAAATGCGAAAATAAGATAAGCATTAAGCAGCATGATGACAACAGCACCGCAAATATATACCTTAGATATGTCAATTGACCAAAACGACCTTCCTCCAATTTAAAAGCCAAGGCCACAAGAGGTCCATCTGGTGTTCCAGCCAGTGTAACCTACACAAAGACTTCACCAATTAAGCAGCAGAACCATAATTAGGAAAGCAAATGTTAAAGAAGAAATCTTCCCCCGCTTAGTACCTTTTCTTCATTTCTTGTCTGATCCAAAGCATAGTTACTGACTTCTACTGGACAAGGCAAATAATTAAGCACGCCATCCAAAAGTGGTTGTACACCCTGTGGCACAGAATTGACAGAAGATGAGCATAAACAGACATCTGAGGAAGAATGTAGCAAAAAGGAAAGGGAAACATTCTCTAATTTCCAGCATAGAAGACAGCGATACTCGTGAGAATTTTCTATATCATCTTTCATAACACATATGATTTCTAAGTGATAACAAAAAATAAATTGAAGAGTTTACTTCACAACACATTGCAATCTTAACTTGAAGCTAAGCCAAACCAAATAAAAATGTACACCTCAACCAGCAGCAACCTGAAATAAACTGATTGAGGAGCCCAAAACAATACTACAGAGAAAAAAACAAAAACAAAAAACAAAACAAAAGAAAAGAGAACAACAATTTGGAGAGGGAAAAAAAATAGAAATCTAGAAGTACCTTGTTTTTGAATGCACTTCCCATAAATACAGGAATGAATTTCCTTGCTACAGTAGCCCTGCGAACTGCTTCCTAATCAGAAAGAAAACAAAGCCCTAAGTTTCAAGAAATGAGGATACAGATCGAGAGAATACACTCCCTTGAACAAAAGGAAATATTATTAACAGCATGGTTTCAAACTACACAGCGAGCAAACTCTAGTCCTAAAGAGCTATACAATTTGTTTACATTCTAATTTGTGGGAGGATCTTGAAAAATCCTTAGTACACGAGCCATGCATTTTTTTTTTTTTTTCAAAAGAAAGCTCCTCCAATATAGGAAGAAAAGAAATATATCTTAAAGAGAATCTTACAGCCCACATGAGTGATCTCATCAGATAACATTTTCCTTTTTAGCTTACTTATTTATTTTATCTTGTTCCCTACCTCAAGATCAGTAGATGATATAGGCTCCTCATTGAGAAATTTTTCAGCAAGTTTATCATCAACTTCAGAAACGGTCTCAATCAATTCACGCCTTTTTTCTGCGACCAAGTCCTCCATATCAGCAGGAATGTCTTCAGCAACAACCTTTTCACTACAAAATGGAAATGCAACATAGAAAATAACTAAAGGAGTGAAAAGAAATGACAGGTACATTAGAAGATTTCAAGCAACGGCATATCTAGAGATAACAGACCCATTAGAACCATGAAAATAGTAAGCTTTTAACTGCACGAGGTCTACAAGACCCTTGAAATCATCTTCCAAGCCAATGGGTACTTGCATTGCAGCACTGTTATGGCGGAGCTTGGACCGTGCCTACAAGAGAAACCAATCGAAAAATGACAATATCCATTAAAACCAACCAACGATATGATCCACTAAAACTCAAGACGAATGCATTTCAAGATTATCAGCGAAACTGTTCTGACTTCCTTTTCCCCTAATATGAAGCAGCAAGGACATTCAAAAGTGTTTTGAAACTTAACCATATAGCTTACATCATTTGAGGATGACCCTAGAGTAGCTTCTCAGCAACGTGGTTTGCATCAATTAGAGGAATTATCAACCAACTGTGCTACATGTCCGTTCTATATCCCATAAAGGAAAATGAAATTTTAATGATTCTAAAACCTTAAACGTACCTGGTTAAGCACCTTCCACGGATCTGCTCCCATTCTATCGAGTTTATTAATAAATGCAAGTCTTGGAACCTCATATCTTCTCATTTGCCGATCAACAGTAATTGACTGACTTTGCACCCCACCAACGCTACAAAGCACAAGAACTGCACCATCAAGAACGCGCAAAGCCCTCTCAACCTCAATGGTGAAATCAACGTGACCAGGGGTGTCGATAATGTTAATCTGCAATGGAATCAATGCCAGATACATATATAGTATAGAGAAACTACGAGCAGGTAACAACAACTTTACACATTTTAGACAAGCATATATTTCAACAATCCCAGCTCTCAAAATGAAATTTTAGCTTCAAAATTCCAACTGGAACTAGTCCAACAATTATCGAATAACGCAACCATGCTCAACTCACAAGTTGCTAACTTCATTACTTCTAACCAAAAACACTTGGAAGAACCATCAACCAAGTTCCCAACTTTGCTAGTGTGTCACTTCTTTTCA
The DNA here is from genome assembly GCA_002914845.1 of Trema orientale. NCBI lineage: Eukaryota > Viridiplantae > Streptophyta > Magnoliopsida > Rosales > Cannabaceae > Trema > Trema orientale. Next base: position 192,115 of record JXTC01000145.1, on the reverse strand, counting down.
ACTCCTCAACTTTCTCGGCAGCCAAACAGAAAAACAACCCAAACAGATATTAAGTTACCTGATAACCATTCCAAGTGCAGTAAGTGGCAGCAGACTGAATAGTAATTCCCTTCTCCCTCTCCAAATCCATGGAATCCATCTTGGCACCGACTCCGTCCCTCCCTCTAACCTCATGGATTTCATGGATCCTCCCAGTGTAATAAAGAACGCGCTCGGTGAGGGTCGTCTTGCCGGAATCAATGTGAGCAGAGATCCCGATGTTGCGAAGCTTCTCCATCGAATCCTTCCACCATGGCTCCTTATCCTCCTTCGCTCGCGCCGCGCTACCCGCCGAGAAATCCCGGAACTGGAAGGTGCCCTGGAGGGCGGCGGCGGCCGGCGATTGGGACGGCGTCGTTTTTCGGTGTGAATTGCAGAGAGTGTAGAGAAGGCGTGGCCCCGAGGGTCTTGGGAAGCGGCCCATGATGGATTTGTGCTAGGGTTTTGGGCAGAGCGGGGGTTGAGGTTAAACCCTGAACCCTAGTACAAGCTCTGCGCCTCTGTTGGCGTGGAAAACTCGACTGTTTCAATAGGGGTTGGCGGTGAAGGAGGAGGTTTTGGATGTGGGGTTTTTGAGTGAGAGGAAGTCGGAAAGAGAGATGATTGGGTCGGGTTTCGGGTAAATTTGATGGATGGGTCGGATGTTTGGATTCGATTGGATGTGCGTTAATCTTCAACCAACTGCCGGCGATTTCTACGACAATAACACGACTCGTCGTGAAACGTGAAAAGGCTTGTGAAATTAACCAGAATTAATTAATTTTTTATTAAAAATATTTTTTAATAAATTTTTTGTAAATAAAATAAAAAATAATAAACTAATGAACTAATTTAGCTTAATAAAGTAAAACTGAAGTGAAAAAATAAATAAATAAATAAAGAATTATAATATTTAAAAGTGTGATGCATCAATCTGAATGATTTTTTCACTAAACACCAACACGAAACTCGTACGATATGAATGAATCGACACGAATTGTCAGCCATCATACGCATATATATCAATAATGGAGGAGGAGCATGGCAGGCCAGTGGGGTGTCAAGCCCCTTTAATTTTATGTATTTATTGAATTTTTTATATGTGTCTATAAAATTTGAACATAAATTATATACAAAAGCCCTCACTCAAAATAGAAAAAATATAAAATTATCCCACAGTTTAGACAAAAATATTGTTTTAGCCCCCACTAACCAAAAATTCTGACTCCGTTCCTGTGTATCATATTACACGTATAGCCTATAGGTAGATCATAATTAAGTCATGATGCATGATTTTTTTTATGTAAAAAAAAAAAAAAGATCTGGCTCTCTTTATTGAGAAATTGACGAAAAGAGTAGTAACTTGCAGTGAAATAATTTTTTCAGAAGTGTTTTAAAAAATTAATTTTCTATATGCATCATATTATTCTGTGACAGGTAAGTATGAAGCTACATCTACTCTGACTCAATTTTACATTTTATTTTGAAAAATCCAAATATTCAATTGTATTTCTAAATTTGTAACTTAAATAATACGTAAAGCCCCCACTCAAAAATAGGTATAATATAGAATAGTCCTCACAAAATATATAAAATGACATATTCTAACCCTCACTAAATATAAATCCTAGCTTTGTCGCTAATGAAAGAGTCACACTATCTGTGACCATTAAAAGGTCCTTCAAAAGTTATAATTTTATAGCCACATAGTGTGTATAGAACACTCCTAAAATAGTCACCTCGCCTCCACAAACAATATGACGCCTGAAAAAATCATTGAGAAAGGCTTGTATAAAAGTCATTCGGTGACCAAACACTACCAGTGATATCTATTTCGCCTCTATATTTATTCGCATGATTTTTCTATTCTATTTTCATTTTTGAAATGTGGCATTTTGCTTTCATTGACTCAATTGCAATCTGAATTTTTGAAATGTGGTATTTTGATTTTATTGCCTTGTTTACTTTCTGACATTGAAGTTAACAAATTGTTGTGTTTTAGGTAAAATTTTTACTATGCTATTTCCAACTAGCAATAAAAATAGAAAGTTTTTCTTAGTCCTTTTATATAGGAATTCAATAATCCAAATTTAGTTTTCCCACTAATGTGGAGAACAAAAATGCCAATAAAAAATCTATTATAATCAAAAAAAGTTCATAGGATATTAAATAACAAAAAAATATATAACAATAAATACTATCGATCTTTATTGCTTTAAATTGAACGTGGATGCTTCTTTAGATGTCAGTAGAAGAAAGATGGATATTGGTGCTATTATCAGAAATTCTTCAGGTCATGTTAAGGTTGCGTTATCTCCACCTTTAATAGGGAAGCTTTCACCAAAGGAGATAGCTTCTTTGGGCTGAGATGTTGGTTTACCTTTTTGGAGTGTGGAATCTGATGCACTAGTAGTAGTTAATAATCTCTATAATTCTCGAGAGGATTATGTGAATTTTGGTGACCTCCTTTTGGATGTCTCTTCTTCATTATATTTTTTCTCTGGTACTAAGCTCGATCATGTTGGCCAACTGGGGCTAGCTCAGTTGGTCCAAGGTTTGAGGGTTATGTGTGTGTATTTGGGGGGTCATGGGTTCAAACCTTGATAGTATGTGTGTGTCATTTTCCTTTAATTTGTAGTAAGTAGTGGTCATTAGTTAAGCCCCACTTTTATTAAAAAAAAAAAGCTCGATCATGTTAAGCGTTTTGCTAATCAAACTGCTAATGGTCTTGCAAAATTTGTTTTAAGGGCTAAATAATGAATGTATTTGGTTGGGAGAAAACCCTCCACCTATCTCTTCTATTGTTATATTAGACTCCTCTAATTAATAACATATTATCCTTATTAAAAAAAAAAAAAAAACCAATAACGAATAAACATTAAAGATTTTACATGTATTTAGTGTGCCTATTGCACACGTGGCTTATGTTTATTTTCAAATAACGAAATATGAAATTATTTTTAAAAAAATAAAATTAGATTTTAACCTAACATTTGCAATATGCATTAATTTCTGCGATTTGGGGAGTCTTGGACTCATGATTAACAAATTGTGCTTGAGCTTTAGCATGTTTTTGCTTCAAAATTAATTTTTTTGTTAAGAATTTGTAAGTGTGTAATTGAAACAAATAACATAGTTTCTTCACATATGTTCTTTTCGTTTTTTTTTTTTTAAAAAAAAATTAACTTATAATGTCATTCGCAAAAGCTAGCCAGTCACGAGGCCTAGTTTTTTTGAACATCCAATATTCCGCATGTAATCTTTCTTCTTCTTCTTCTTCTTCCTCAGGGATGATACGCTATTTTATGTGCATTGTTTACCGGTCCAATATTTCGTATGTAATCTTTCTTCTTCTTCTTCTTCTTCTTCAGAGTTGATACGCTATTTTATGTGCATTGTTTACCGGCATTTCTTTTTTGAAAATACCATTTTATTCCTTCTGATGATTAAAGATCCTTCTGATGATTAAAGATTAATCTGACAGTGTAATCAAGAAAAACATCTAATAGTAAAAGTGGCAAATTTTGAGCTAGGTTTATAACTTGATAAACAGAAATAGAAAGCTGAAAAAAGTTTTGGTTTTGTTAACAACATAAACCGAAATATGCTGAGAAAATGTCATAAAATGACCTTGTACTTCTTTATTTATTTATTTATTTACTTTTTGACAAAATGTTCTCTTATTTTAGAAATATAAGAAAACTTCAAGAATTTGACTATTTTAAAATCCGACTTTCTTGTGTAAGTTAAATTGGGAGATTTATGAGAAATGACAAATTAACATTGTGGAGGGTACAATTAGGTTTATATTACAATTTTACTTAATATTTAGAAACTATTTTTTTATTATGAAACTAATACATAAACTTGTCTAACTAGAATTCCAATCTTTTTTCTCCTACACACTCATAATAATCATATACCAATTGAACTAGCCTTAATTGACTTAGTGTTTGGAAACTATTATATCACTTGTAAAGCAATTCTGAAGGTCAGAATATTGTTTGGAAACTAGTATAGGTAATTATTAAATTTAATATAAATTAAGATATAATTTTGTCATTCTCCATCAATTTCCTCAATTTAGAAGACACGAGAGAATCAGATTTTAAAAGTAGTCAAATTACAAAATTTTTTATAATAAAAAATCTAACTCAAGAGTGTTCTCTAATATTCCCTAAAATGGAAGAGATTTTGTCAAAAAGATACAATTCCACATAATAATTTCTTCTTTTTCTCATTGTTTTGTTTTTTTTCTTAAATTAAGAATAGTTCATACTTGATAATTCTATTAAAAAAAACCTGACCATATATGATTTGGTGGAACAAGATTTGGAATGGAAAATCCATTTCATCCATTGCACATTCCACATTGTATGATAATTTGGTTTGTATTTTAGAAAAAAGAATTGGAATAACTATTCAATATCAAGCGATGGAATGCCAATTCCTTCCAAAAAGCTATGCAATTATGATTCCACTAGTTATTAAATTTGTTTAAAACTAAAATTTCCTTTTTTGCCTACAGCGGGACCCAAAAGGTAACCCTTCAATTCCATTAGTTCAAATAAATAATAGATATCATTTCTATTCACATGCTAATTTCATTCCGTTAATATTCTTATTATCATTTTTATTCCATTCTAACAAACCAAACATGACTACATATTTTGGGAGTGGATTGGACTAAATGCAACTAGCTTTCACCGTCTAAAATTTGATACATCTTTGTTACATGTATAAAGTACAATCTTATCTTACTGAAGCTATAATCATCAAACTATTGTTCTCCTCTGGGATATTGGCTTTTCATACTACGATGGAAGATTCACAATTTTTTTTTTTTTTAGGAGAAAAGGTTCACAATATTAACATCGGATGAATTTCTACTGTAATAGGATGACGTTTTCCTCGCCAAGTGGGGGTGGAAATGCCTTAATCACGAAAAGTCATTATGGGGGAAACTAGTGCAATCTAAGTATCTTCGGGGCAATGATTTTGAGTTAGTTGAAGCTGGAAAAAAGGACTCCTGGTTGTGGAAAGCAGTGTTAAGGAGTAGGGATCTTCTCAAGTTAGGTGCTTGTCGCTGGGTACAACGGGGTGGTGTTCTCGATGTGTGGGATGACCCATGGATTCCAACCATTGTTGGTTTTAAGCCAAGGCCGCGTGACCCTGCCTTAACGTCCCAAAGTGTGGGTATTAAGGATTTGATCACTAACTCGGGAGGATGGAACCTATCTGTCTTGAACCAACTATTTGATGATGAGACTACTCGGGCTATCCTCAAAATGCCGGTATCAACATCTCAAGCAAACGGAACTAAATGGATGTTGGCTCTTTCTGCCTCTGGGACCTTCACTGTCAAAAGTCTATACCAAAACATGATATTTACTGGAAGTAGTAGGCCTCTGCTTGATGCTGCTAAATTCTGGCGAGCAGTTTGGAAAGCCAATATTCATTCGAGACATAAGTTACTAGGGTGAAGAATTTTTAATGATGCTCTCCCCACAAGAGAAAAATTGAATGATTTATTTGAGCTGCCCTCGGTGAATTGCCCTCTTTGTAGGGAGGAGCCAGAGTAAACGGTGCACTTATTTTGGGAATGTATTTGGGCTAGGAGTATTTGGTTTACTACCCAATGGAGAATTCAAACTGAGGAGATAAGTTGTATTGACGCGTTGGATTGGGGAAATAAATTATTCAATGGTATGATTTTCCCTATGGAGCATCAACATGCTCAAGAATTTTTATTAATGGCAACCCTGATAACCAAAGCAATTTGGAAGGAGAGGAACTCGGTGATCCATGGAGGTTTTCCCTCTCAAATTGAGACCATGGTGCGTTCTATCCAAGCCACTTTTAATGCGTATAACCTGGCTCTCTCTTGCAACCAGGCTGCTCACCAAACTTGCTGGGAACCTCCTCCATCCCCATGGATAAAGATTAATGTGGATGCTGCCGTTAGGACTACAGAAGCTGCTGGAACTGCTGTGGTACGGGATCATCTTGGACGGATTTTAGCCATGAAAACGGAACTTTTTCACAATCCAGAGCCAGTGATAGCAGAGGCAAATGCAATGCTCCTTGGTTTGCAGCTTGCTCGTGATAATCATTGGAGCTCTGTGGTTATAGAATCTGAATGTTTGACCCTCGTCAATGGCTGGAATGGGTGTTCTGAGGTACCTTGGCATTCAGACCATATATTTCCTCAAATGCATGACATTGCGCCACACTTTTCCAATCTTGTTATAAACTATGTGTCTCGAGTTTGTAACTATTTTGCCCATAATCTTGTCGCATGGGCATATGCTCGTAGTTCTTTTGGGGACCTGGCTCTTACTGAAGTGCCTGAATCTGTTTGTCAGGACCACACTCAGTGGACTCCTTGATGTAGTTGGTGGCCTTTTGGCCTTTGTTTAATGAAATCATCTTTTATCAAAAAAAAGGTAACACGCTGTGGATACTTGAAACTTTTATTTGCTGAAGTTTAGTTCAGGCTGCAACAAAATTACCAAGAAAATGTAAAAGTTGTTGAGAGCCTAGGCTTTTGAGTAATAGCTCTTGAATATTTTTTAACATGACTTGAGGGAGACACTACAAGACAATGTCATCCATGTGAAACGTGTATCTTAGAAATTGATCAAAAGTTCATTGATATCTCTGCTTATATTGCATAATGTATAAAACATGCAAGGAATTTAACAAATCAAGGTATTACAGGCCAGGAAATATAAAGAAAAATTGAAATTTTAAATCAATCTATCTATCGAAAATGCCGTCCTCAAATTTGCTAGAACCCGACTGCTTAAGTGTATCCACCAACCTTTCCTTGTGGTTCCTTGAAAGGAGTGCTACCTCATTGTTCAGAAAAAGAGTTCCAAGTTGCTGCAGAGGCTAATCCTCTCCAGACACAAATAAAATAGACATTAAAGAAGGGGAAGAAAAAAAATCTGTATACTGCAAAATGCAAATCCTACAAAGGTTGCATCTCCATATTGTTATGCTCACCATGTTTTGATGGTGCCGATGGCGCAGATTCCTTGTTTTCATTGGAGTCCATCTCTTGAACTGGAGGAGGGTTAACAATGGTCATTTGTGAGGCTGCACCATCAGATAGATGGTTCTTCATCTCCCTGTGCTCTTGACAAAGGGCACACCAGTGCATACAGCAATGCACCAGGCATGGGTCACATGGGGAATTCTAGAAATAATCAACAAAATGAGTCAGGATTCAGCAACCAGTGCCTAATATACGTGTTATGCAGCAAAAGGATCCACCTTAAGATGGTATTTCTTCTGCAATGACTGTCGAAACAGGCCAGTGTAGATGCCACACATCCACCACGCAAATACCAGGCTCTCACAAATGAGAAATGAAGTATGCGGGTCAATACCATGAAGGAAGGCTGTTGCTGCTGCAACGGCCATCCCACCTTCAACACAAATGGCATGACAAACACATGCATTCGTCCAAGGAATGTCGTCTCTCAGTGTTTCAATATTACGCCCAAACAAGACACATGGACAAAAGAGTCCAGTCCAGCCTGCAACAAGAACATAATGATTCAAGAGATGACCAATGACGAGGACAAAGTGCCACACACAGACAGTATTCTAGTCCTAGTCCTCAGACCAATCCTAAATTCGAGCAATTAACAGTTTTGACCTCTTAAAAGAAGCCAGTATTAAAAAAAAAAAAAAAAATCTATCAGAATAGTTAGACAAAAAAGTCCAATCCAGTCCAGCCTGCGACTAATTACCAGGACAAAGTGACACATAGAAGATATTCTAGTCCAAATCATCGACAACCACTCTTAAAATCTAGGCAATTATCAACTTGACCTCGTAAAGCAAAAATAAACTCTCAGATCAAATATGATAGCGATCTGCAATCTGACAACTAAAAAGTCTTCTTAGTTTACAAATGTCATCTATGGTTGTACACGAACATTAGAATTACCATTAGAAATGCCAAAACGAATACCAGGAAAAACGATACCAGAGCAAATATAATAGGACTCTTACAGCTCTGAGTGTCTTCGGCACAGCCACAAATCCCAGTTGTCCAATCTTCATCAGCTGGAGGTTGGTAGCTTTCAGGCAGGACTTGCCCACATTCTGCACATCTATGAACCTCCAACTGTGATGAAAACCAAAGAAAATGGTCCAATTAACACAATTGTAAAATCGAAAACGCAAGCTGAGTCGAAACAAGACAAGGTTTTTCTTGTTTCTTTTTTAATTAGATCACTAAGAACCAAAACTTTGACTGGTCATTTTATGGCTCTAGCTATATGTATACTGGATCCTGTATTTTACTGAAGAAGGAAAAAAAAATACAGAAAAAAGAAGCAGCAAAATTTCTTCCTTATTTTTATTTTTTATTTTTTGCAACAATTCATAATCAACCCAAACAACAATGAATTTCCGTGAAGTTATTTATTTTATACTTTTCTAGTTAAACTCCAACCACAAAATATGTTACCCTAAATTATAGCCTATAAGTTTTGGGATTTCTAATATAATCCAGAAGCCAAAAAAAAAAAAAAAAAGACAAAAAACAAAAACAACAACACCAACAAATAAAGGGGGATAACAGAGAGACAGACCTGAGGGACTTCAATGGGCTGGTTGAGCTCTCCAGGGGTGATATCCTCCAAAGGAGCTTGATCCTTTGTCAGCTTCACGTACTTCGATTGCCCATTTCCTTCTGCCATCTTGATCCTATTAACATTTAACACCCCCCCAAAAAAAAATGCGCAGATTATACATTCGGCATATTCTTTATGTAATTCACGTAGAAATACAAAAAATAATAATAATAACAATAATAATGAATCAATAAATAAAATTGACCTTGATTGGAATTGGAGAACCCAAAATTAAAATTAAAGGGAAACTATGTCGAGATCTGGAAGAAGAGATAAAACGTCTCTCTCGCGCGCGTTTGTTTATATGAGTGTTAAGGCTTGCAATTGCACTCTTCTAGTTGGGGACATTGACCATCTGCACAGTTAAGTATTAACTATTAACCAATCCGCATTTACTCTCTCCAAGGACGACTTTCATCGTTCTGCATTCAGATCCACTTTGGGATTTGCCCGCGTTCCATATGGTATGTACTATCAAACTTCTAACAATTTAGTCCGAAGGTTTTGATTTTGGGCAATTGAGCTCTTCAATTTTCTAATTTATTGCCATTAAATCCAAACTACAACCAATCGTTTAATATTGGACACAACAAATATGTGAGGAGCTCAGGAGCAAGCACGTGGTCCATCTAAAAAGGTCTTTGAGGGGTAATTCGGAGATTTTGAGTATAAAGAGGACAAGCACAGATTGATTTTTTTTGTTTTCCAATGAAATGAAAGATATGTGACTTCTTCGATCCTTAATATTTACGTATTGATAGTTCTTCCAGATCGGAGTAACTCAGGGAAAAAGAAAAATAATAATAAAAACTTCAGCTATATTAAGGATATGCTACCGACCACTTTTATAATGACTCATGATAAACTCTTTTATTATGATTGTAAATAGTAACAGAAAGCACCTAAATTTATAAAAAAATAAAATAAAATAAACTATTAAACATATTAGACATAGAATGAACCTCAATGCAGATAAATTAGGCAAAAAAAAAAGAGAAAACCACTTCCTTCCCAAACTATTTTTACAAGTTTTGCAAACATAAAAACTACATTACAAAGTCAAACATAACCACTCCATAAAAAATAAAAACTAGAAAAGGTCTGAATTCTCAGTACTACTCATGGAAAGTATAACTTTTTTAACCAATAGTTTGATATTAAAATACTAATAAATGTTACATTGTTTATCTTCAATGTTGGAAATTTACTCCCCAGTAACCATCATTGGAATTGGACTTGAACCCACCAGACATGACATTTGACTAAGTTCAGAATGACCTTCACCAGTAAATGTGAATCTCAACTATTCACAATTTGAGTTCTTTTTTTTTTTTTTCCCCTATTTGGTGGAAAGGAAGAAAAAGATTCTATTTTTATTCAATTCGGATTCCGACCTTTTTCTTTTCTTATCTTTTATTTCTTATTTTAATTTAGTTAACTTTAATATGAATTGAATTTTTTTTTTCCTTTTTAGATATAAGGGTTAGTAATAATAGTACTGCCACCTGAATTATAATCAGAATTATAATCATTATCCTATTTTGACCTACAAACTTTTAACTTATATAATAATGAGCTATGAATTATGTAATTATTACAATAATGACCCTTTTATTACAAACAGTTAGATATTTAAAAGAAATAAGTTATTACAAAGGACATAGTATGGTAAATGTAGTAAAAAATAAGACTCCAAATTTTTAACTTATATTGTGGACTACCAAGACTAATGCAATTATTACATCAATAATCATTTTGTTTAACAAACTATTAAATTTTTAACAGAAATGAGTCATGTGCAAAGTATACAAATTAGTAACTATGACTGAGAACAAGATTTTGACTCATAGATTTAAATAATGCCCAACTATACACCTTGTACATGACTATTTTCTATTAAAAAACTAACAATTTGTGATAAAGGAAGGCTAATAATAATTGCATAATTCAGTGACATTACTACGTAAGTTGAAAATTCAGAAGCTAAAATGATACAATGAGTATAATTCAGGGGCAATTAATATAATCAATCTTAAATATAATTACCACTTTTTGTGTATAAGTTTAGGATGCATTTTGCTATTATTATATTTTTATTTTATTTCAATTTCCTTTAATATAAGTTTAATAACTTTCAAATTTTAATTAGTTAATTTATATTGTTATTACTTAATATCTTTAATTACTATTATATGTCAACTACTGAAAAACTCCAACTTTGAAGGTGACAAATAAGTTATTCGTAATATAAAACAATAAATGACATTTCATACGCATTAAATATTCTCGTACTACTACTTTTCATTATAGTCATCTAATTACAAGCTAGCTATGGAAATCGGAGTACTCATAAAATGGATACATATTGTGATACATATTTAAGAAGGATGATTATCTTTTCACCTATATTTTTTTTAGTCATTTAATTATTATCTAACGGCTACAATAATTTAGATAATTTGGCATAAAAATAATAATAATAAATACATATTATTTAATTCTATTTCTCTCTTTACATTTTATCATAAAAACGTGCATAATAAATTTTAATTAAGCAAAATAATACATATAAATAGGTAAAATATATATATTTCTCTTTAAGTGTTCCCCATTAAAGAAGCACCCATGTATATACAAATCTATTTATAATTTTGTATGTTACAGCTTTCTTTTGTTGTTTATTTTAGCCCTATGACTTAATACTGGTAAAAGATAAGACATGTAATTATTTACAAAGAAAGGCTAAAATCAAAATCCATTAAGCTAAGTTAATATGTATTGAAAGTAGAGAGTTGTAACCATATTTGTATGATTAATTACATACAGTTACTAATATAAACAATATTAAGTATAACATCTTTTGAGTTCTAATATGATAAACATCAAGCATTGTTGTTAAAAACTAAAAATAAAATCAAACTCGGTTAGCTCGAGCAACCACCACAATTAATAAGATCACAACAGATAAAAGTAAAGATGATCTAATTTTGTCTTCCAGTTGGTCTTCACTCTTTTCTTCACCAGGGTTATCCATTTCATTCATGAGGGAAAGGAATTTGCCAATGAGTCCCATAACCTTTGCCTTTGTCATATCCCATATCCACTTCAATATGGTGGCAACCACTTCTGGCTCTTTGCTTCTAATTTGTTGTCTCTCAGTTTCAGCTACAAGAAATGTAACATCAATATATAATATCACCATCCATATTCGATGCAAATGCTATATCTGACACCAAAGTTAGCAAAATGCTAATTCTGAGAATATAATTTGACACCAAGTACAACATATGCAAAATTTGGCAAGAAAAAAAAAGCACTATATCGGAGAAGAATTTTTGTGATATAGGATAATTTATACAAACACATTAAATTTAGCATTGCATTAGAAATGCTCTAGTAGCAATCAATACGAGTATTATACCAACTATTCACAATCATTATCATTTTTAAGGTTTGAAAGGTCCACTTTATGGACACCAAAAACAATAATTAAACATTAGGTGACAAAATTCAAACCTGAGCATAGAGGTTCCCTTAGCTTGCGAACCAACTCGTTGTTCATAATAGCATCCCACAAGGCTTTATCAGATGATAGTGAAACCACCAATCTCTGCAATCAAAGTAGGTTTCTTAAGTAAAATTGAGCAAATCAAACATTAATTAGATACTTTTGAGGACAAGTTTTATACATTATTTAATTTATTTTAAGAAGTTGTAAATACTGCTATGTAATTATGTGGGATTCATGGTTGATCCAGAAAGGGAGTCACACCTTAACACAAGGATCTGTTTGCAACAATTGGAAGGCATCATAAAGTCTTCTAAGTCCATAGGACAACAATATTCTTGGAACACCACCTTCAAACATCTCAACAAGCCATTTTGAGTCTGACCCACGTGAAGATATGGCTTGCATAAAACTGGTCAATGTGGAAATTTGGTCAGGAAAGTAATAAACCATGGTACCCTCAGTTTTCATAGTTTCTAAAAAATAATAAATGACGACAGATATTATGCTAGAAAAGTATTACAAACTAACCTTTAGCACTATAATAAGTAGATAGCATTAGAAATGCAAAATTTCAACTTTAGCACAATCTGTAGCTCAAAAGCTCATAGGTATAAAACCCAATGTTCTAAACTCCCATAAGCATATCCTCACCTTTTTGTTAGAAAGCAAAATTGAAGGGCACATATATATGTGCGTATATATACACACACACACATATTCTTAGCAACAAAAAAAAAAAAAAAAAGACTTCTATGATCTGTTATATATGTTGAGTCTGTTATTTATTTATTTATTTATTTTTTTAAAAAAAAGGATCGATACATAATGACCAAATATAGATAAAGAGTTGAGTAAAATTGGTACCGACTTGTGCAAAAGAGAAATAGCCATTTGGACTTCAGATTGGGATGGAACAGGCCCAAAAACTGATTGAGGAAAAGACCCACTTGCTTTGATCATATCTTCTTTTCCATTTACATGGATAGCTTCTAACTTTCTGCAAGTTTCACCACCATTGGCTGAAACTGGAGTGTTAAGATTAGCCGAGGAAGAAGATAGAGTACTATGGGGAAGAACAGAGGAGGAAGTCTTTTTAACTGGGGTGATAACTGAAAGGTGAACATGCATGGTTCCCCCTCCCATATCTCTATTTCTCTAATCCAATTTTAGTTTATCCCCTAACTTTTTAGTTTTTTTTTTTTTTAAGTAGAAGATTTGGCCCCAAATCGTCTACTGAAACTCTCTTGTAGTTGTAGAGTAGCTCTGTTTCTGTTCTTTTTGGGTGCACCTGGCTACAGAACGGACACGCCAGAGCTTGCTTTTTCTTTTTTTTTTTTCTTTTTTTTAAAGGAGATATTTCGTTGGATAATACTTGTCGTTTTCTCTTAGAAAGAAAAAATGTCGTTTCCCTTAGAAAGTCAACTGTCGTTTCAAAACCCTTCATTGTCCTTCGGTCAGTCCTACTCTACTCGTCGTTTTCTTTTCTTTTATATTTTTTGGACAAATTGTATTTTTTTCTCAGAATTATGCTTCGTAGACTTTTGCTTCTTGAATTATATTTTTTGTTGCATAAATACCTCTTTATAATTCATTTATTACAAAATTGCTTTTTCTGTCAAAATCCTTGTATAAATTGACGAAAAAATAACGTGACAAATATTTTTTAGTATTTTACTAATTTATTAAATTAAATTCAGAACCCAAGAAGGAAGGGAAAAAAGAAAACCTCTCATGATCTCTTTCCCCTTTCGTCTTCTCCCTCATCTTCTTTCTAGACAATTGAAGAAAATTCACCCATTTTCGGAGAAAACATAAGATACAGTCCCTAGTCACGAAAAAATTCAATTAAATATGACTTTTTAGGTACCAATTTTCGTCTTAGCGTTAAGTTTATAGGATGTATATTTTTTATGTGGACTATCGAATTATTAAGCTAATTTTCTCATTTTTCTTTTAATGGTCACATAACAAATTTTTTTGTTAGATCTTGTTCTTTTAAGCTTATTTTGGGTCAAACTTTTGCGGTTTGATTTTACAGAGGCTTATATGGCTAGAAAAATTTTATCTTGGAGCAACACATGCCAGAGAGAAAGGTTAATGGCAGATGTGGCACTAAATCACGAAGGACACCTCCTACAAGAATAGACATATTGAAAAAAGAAGACCCACCTCCTGAAAATTGATTTAAAAAATAAAAAATAAGAAGAAATAAAAGAGCAAGTGAGAGATTTATTTATAGGGTTATTATGGTATTTGGGTTTATAAGATTTGTTATTATCAAATTATGAATTTCAAGATTTGCGTGTAGTGTTAGGAGCAATAAGAAGAAATACGGTTTTTTTTTTTTTTTTATATATATAAGTTTGAAATTATGATTAGAGTTGATGAAGAAGAAGAAGAAAGGAATATAGTAATAGTAGTTCAGGGAGTGGAAGAAGATGAAGAAGTCAAGAAGATGATGGTGGCGAATTATACCGAACAAAAAAAAAAAAAAGGAAAAAGAGGAAAAGGGTGAAAAGGAAAGAGATGATGGAATTAATAATAAATAAAATTATGAATTTTTTTTAGTTTATTTAATAAGTTAAATAAAAATTTGGAATATAGCAGCCACCTTACTTTTTCTGTTAATTTATACACGGATATCAACAGAATGGGCAATTTTTTAACAAATATATAATACAAGAGAATTTATGTAACAAAAAATAATTCTAAGGGCAAAAGTCTATGAAGCCAATATTTTCGAGGGGAATACATTTTGTCCAATTTTTTTGTTTTATTTTTCTTGCTTTCTAAATGAGTTATTTGTTAGGGATTTGAATTGACGTAACTAGTAGTGTTTGGGCCAAAATTACTTATATTTTGTGACTAATTTTTTTAGATATGTCACAATATTAGTGGACACTAATTTGCCATAGAAAAATCGTATATTTATGGTTGTAAAATTTAGTGATCACTGTCGCTATTATTATTACACTCTAAAAAATCATTTTTGAAAAATAGTAAAAGTTATTTTAGCCGAATACTTAGGTCCACTCCCTTTATTACATCTGGATCATTAATTTTTTGCAATATAATGCTTTTTAGAAATTTAATTCTAAGAATGTCCGCTATAAATTTATAATCATTTTGTATAGGACAGTTTTTATCAATTCAAAAGGGAATTATGTTACATAATTTTTAGCTTTGAAAAGATAGATTATAATATCAAGTCAATTTCTAACTTGCTATTCTGTACACTTTTTTTTTTTTTTTTTGATACTAAGAAGGACTTGTATTAAAGGCAGAAGCCAAAACTAACCAAACAATTAATGAGGAAATTTGATTTTTTATGGTAATTTTTCAAAAAAAATTGAAAAATTTTGGAATTTAAAATTATTCTCAAAAATCTTAGATTTAATTATAAAAATATCACTTTTAAAAATATTTAGAAAAATACTATTTTTATTAATTGATAAGATACTTAAGGTAGCTAGTTGAGTTACCTAAGGTAACTTGAATAGTTACTTCAAGTAACGAAATTGGTTACTCTAAGTAACCTAACTGGTTACCTCGAATACCATTGAAAAATATCAATTTTGAAGAAAAAATGGCATTTTTCTAAATATTTTTTAAAAGTCTTATTTTTCTAATAATACTTTTAAAAAGTGATATTTTTCTACAGGGATTTTTCAAAAAAATCAGTCCATCCGGAATTTTTCAAATTTTGGTACTTTGGGCCTGGATTTTTGTAATAAGCCCTAAGAAAGTTAGAACCACTGAGTCGAATCCTGGCACACCCCATGTGGAACATCAGTGATCCGAATAGTACTAGAAACATTGTAAACAGAGGCCCAAGCGGCCAAGTTATGGGCACAAAAATGATCTTGGAACAAAACTAACAACAATAGACGAGAAGTCAGGCCGTAAGCATCTCATCTGGTCTAGGATATGTTTCACGTTCCATGGCTCTTCTGTGCCATCATTCCAGCAGTTAACCAACTGCAGGCAATCAGATTCTACAACAACATTCATGAAGCGATGATCACGTGCAAATTGGAACCCCAGAAGCATGGCAGTGGCCTCTGAAAGCAGGGGATCTGGATTCGATAATTGTAATGTTCTGAAAGCAAGAAAGGTGCTCCGATCATCCCAGGCCATCGCAGCACCAACGGCAGACATGTCACGAACTGCTGCATCTACATTGATTTTAATCCATTGAGGAGGCAGTGGTAGCTAGCAGGATGGAAGCATGGGGCTGTTAGTGTGCTCGTTTGAGGGTACTATAGAGTACGACATCAAATTCACTAAGAGTGATCGAATAAGAGAGTCAATCCCTTGGCCTTCATTGCCGTGTATGATTGAGTTACGCTCTCTCCAAATTGCTTCTAAGCACAGGGACGCAAAGAGCAGGAACTCGTCAGAGGAAGGGATTTAGATAGTTAACACACGCCCTATAAGTAACTTGAGACACTAATTCTTGACATCTAGAAAGTGAAACTGCTCCGTACGAATTCCCCATGGAGACCCAAAGCATAGTCTCTTAGCAAACTCATATTCCCAAAACAAGTGGAGAATAGTTTCTAGCTCCCTTTGGCACAGGGGGCATGCAGTGTCTGTCAGCTGCAACACCTCTTGAAGTTTCTCCCTTGTTGGCAAGATATTATGAGAGATTCGCCACCATAAAAACTTATGGCGTAGGTGTACCTTTGCCTTCCAAATGGCATGCCAAAGTTGAGAGTCCACCTCAGTTTGGGGTTCCGAGTGGACGAAGGAGAGTTCTCTGTATATACTTTTAACAGAGAAAGATTCAATGGTATTCAAGGCCCATAGCCATTTTTTGGACAAACTTGTTTCATTGTTTAGGGCAAGAAGTTTGAGGATGGCCCTGGCTGAGACATTATCAAAAAGATGATGAATTAATGAGTGATTCCAATCTCCCGAAGTAGTAAATAGGTCATTCAACATTAACCCATGATTAATATTAGCTGGTTTCCGAGGCTGTGGTCAAAAATCTGGGAGAGTTGGCACCTAGGGATTCTGCCAAACTTCAATAATTGCTCCTCTTTTTGGTTGCAGACATGCTCCAATCTTAAGTCTATCTCTACTTCTCAGGATGGCCCTCCAAATCCATAAGTCTCCATGGTTTGGTTCAGTAAGAAGGAAATCCCTCCCCCTTAGGTATTTGGCCTGAATGACATCTAGCCACAATGAAGGTTCATTCATCAACACTTTCCAACCCCATTTTGCTAAAAATACCTCATTGATCACGCTTATTCGACGAAAACCCAAGCCTCCCAAAGTCTTTGGTTTACAACATTCGTCCCATAACTTTAAGTAAAGATGTCGATTGTCCTATCCACTCCCTACCAAAAATCTCGTATCACAGCATCAATTTTTCGACAAATAGCCTTGGGTACAGGGAAAGACATGAGCGTGTAGGCTGGGACCGCCATGCCTACAGATTTGGCTAAGACATCCCGACCAGCCCGAGATAAGCAACGAGCCTTCCACCCTGTGAGATTAGCTTGAACTTTTGCTACCACAGCCTTAAAGTCCTTAGTTTTTGATTTGGAAAAAAGGAACGGTAATCCAAGGTATCTACCTTGACCCCAGAGGGGTTTAAAGCCCAGCAGTCTCCCCAACTCTCTAGCTTTAGTTCCTCTCAGGTTTTTGTTGAAATGGACATTTGACTTATCTCTATTCACTTTCTGGCCAGACCACTGGTAATAAGTGCCAAGACATTCTAATAGCGCTTAGGCCTCAACCCTTGTGGCTCTACCACACAAAAGGAGATCATCTGCAAAAGGCAAGTGGGTAAAGCCTGGTCCCGTTCTTGAAAGTTTAATTCCCTGAATCTTGCCTTCTGATTCTGCTCTTCCCAGAAGACGCGAGAAAATTTCACTGCACAAGATAAAAAGATAGGGGGAAATGGGATCTCCTTGTCGAATCCCACATACTAATTCGATCTTACTAAATGGGATCCCATTCAGCAAAATCGTCGAAGTTAGGGTCGTAACGCAGGCCATAATCCAGTGCACAAATCTAGGAGGGAAACCAAAATTTTGAAGAACTGTTTCAATGAACTCCCAGTCCAACCGGTCATAGGCTTTTTCTATATCTAATTTCAACATCATAAGACTATGTCACCCTTTCTTAACCCTCAAAGTGTGCAGCAGTTCCTGAGCGACCAACGAATTATCACTAATGTTTCTTCCTTTGACAAAAACAATTTGGTTTGGAGATATAAGGGAAGGCAGGAGGGGTTTAATTCGATTGGTCAAAATCTTAGAAATTAACTTATAAATTGTATTACACACACTTATAGGGCGGTAGTCATTCAAGTTTGTGGGGTGATCGACTTTTGGAACAAGCACTATATTTGCCTCATTCAAGCTTGGAAGAAGGTTTCTGGACTCGAAGAAGTCACGGACCATGAGAACTACGTCCTTACCCATAATTTGCCAATAAGTTTTGAAGAAGAGTCCCGGCATCCCGTCGGGGCCTGGAGCCTTAGTTGGGTTCATGGAGGATAACACATCCACAATCTCTTTCTCTCTTGGTATTGCCAACAACTCAACCCACATATTTGGTTCCACCCGAGGCAAAAGGAGTCTGTCAAGGTTGCATGGGCAAGTTACTCCCTGCGAACTAAACAGTGTTCAGAATTTAGTGGCTAGAGCATGACCAATAGCCTCCCGTCCTTCGAGCTAATTCCTGTCATCATCTTGTAAGTAATTAATGTGATTACGTCTTCTCCGTGCTATAGTTGAGAGAAAGAAAAATTTAGTACATCGGTCTCCTTGGGTTATCCAATCCACTCTAGCTTTTTGCTTCCTTAACCATCTAATGACTCCGAATGTCTCGGATCCACATAGCCTCAAAGCGGAATGTCCTCACACCATCCAACATATCCCCATGAGTGTTGAGAACCATTGGACAATGATCTGAGACAGAATCAACCACATTTCAGACCGGCTCGAGGAAACATAACAGCCCAATCTCCGGTTGCCACTGCACGGTCTAGCCGAGCCCGAGAGTAAATAACACCCCGTCGCCTCCTTTTCCAAGTGAATTGCGGGCTAGAGAAGCCCAAATCGACCATCCCCAACTCATGTAGGCATGCTCTTATCACCCCTGAAGAAGAGGTAGACCCACCTAACCCCCTAATCGACGACCAGGTTTCGTAGTCTTGCATAACTCCATTAAAGTCACCAATCAAAAGTTTTGAATTTAGAGTTCTAGCTATCAAACCTGGTAAGGACTGCCAAAAGGCTCGACGAGACGCTGCTGCGGGAGGCCCATAAATCTCCAGGAGACTCTATGGCGCGTTGGGAGGGTCGGAGTAACAATGGCAGCAATTACATTCTTGGAAATGAAGTGAGGCTGGATCTTCAAATCATCCCGCCAAGCAAGGCACAATCCTCCTGACCTACCTGTAGTTGGAGCTACGCAACAATTGAAAAAATGCAACTGGCATAAACGTTCTTACTCTATCTTCTGATATTATTAATTCTGACAAAACGAGAACATCAGGCCTGAACTTGTGCACCAATGCCCGTAAATTTTGAACTGCCAAAGAACGTGTGAGTCCTCGACAGTTCCACACTAGGAGAATCATGGCGACTATGGAGACACCTTTGGGCCGGCCTCCATAGCCCCAAACTGAAAAACCAATTCTGCATGTTCCTCGTTCTCCAGACCAGCGCCTTCAAGGCTGCGTCTTTCTCTCAAAAACAGCTCCCCACCTTTAGCTCTAGCACGTTTCTTCTAGCTACTCCTTGGTGAATTCAATGTGTGACCAATAGTGAAGGAGGGAGACAGAAGTTGCAGCAGTTTCTTTTCCTCTCTGTGGACTGAGTTAGCATTCACCGTATTAGTATCCATGGCCATAGCATCTTGGTCCAATTTAGCCAAGTTGGCTTTGGTAGCCTACTAGGGCATATTAGTGGGGTAGGGAATAGGCAATATAAATTCCTGGGCCTTGTGTTTGTGTGACGGGCTTATCCTAGCACCATCCAGACCAATCCCCTATTGGGCCATCCATTCTTCCATTGAAGGGGCTGGGTTCAAAATGGCCTGATAGGCCTTAAACTGGATAACTGGGCTTGGCTCTAATATTTCCTCAAGTATATCATTATAGTATTCTTCCGAATGATAGCAAGGAACAGACCAGCGTATTTCCCAGCCTTTCCTCTTTTTTCCTTGCAGAAATTAGCAAAGCTTTGTCCAGGGCTCATGTTCTCCACTAGCTGCACCTCGGTCTCCATTATTTCCTCATTTGTCTAACCCTTCCCCTAGTACCTCTGATCTGCATCTTACGCTAGCGTGGAAGAGGTAACACAAAGCCCCCTTTGGTCACTCAACCCAGAGCTGGCTGCTTGTACCATCTGACTTGCACCAGGACTCGAAATTATTTTTTTGCCCTCGAGCCTCCAGTCATTCGGAGCTAATCTCCCCCTCCATGCCGATTGTCGATTCCGACTAATTAACAGTAGCTCTTGATCTCTGTTAGGCTCGAGAAAAGCAGCCGGCCTTTGCTCCATATTTGATCTATTGGAGTGGAAGCATGATAGAACGTCATTCTCTGCTCGTAGCCAGGCGCCATATAGAGCCACTCTAGTAATTCCGTTCGAAATCATAACCCCCTCCATGGCGCTGCAAATTCGATGGTCATGGCCCAAGACTCTATATTTGAAACAAAAATCCTAGAGCCTTTCATACTTTAGTTAGATCCATCGTGGTGCCCCTCGTTTCCTTTTTTGGACAAAACTTGCTGCCAGAGGTTTATGTACTAAAACCTCTACCTTTACACGAACAAGATCGCCAGCAAAGAAGATCCCCAAAGATTTGGGGTCTATTTCCACCAATCTTCCTATCTTAGCAGCGATAAACCGAATATGAGATTCAGAAATAGAGTCCCTTGAGAGCCCTGTAATACGGACCCAAAACAGGGTCGATGATAAGTTAACTTCCCTGATTGTCAAACTCAGGGGAACATCTTTTAAAACAATTAGTTCCCTGTTGATGGACCAAGGACCCTTGTTCATGATGTGTTTTTTGTCAAGAGCTGAAGGAAAGACGATGGAGAACTTGTTGCGTTCCAACTCAGTAACCTTCAATCCTTTGGGGATACCCCACATCTGCGCTAAAACCGACTTGACGAAGTTCAACGAACTTGGTTTGATTGATAGAATCTTAGCAGCAACTAAAAGTAGAGAACTCGCATCGTGCTCATCATCACAGTACTCCAGCTCTAGTGGATCATCAAAATAGTGCGGATTGGCTGTTTGAGAGATGAGTCTCTCCATATCACAGAGTACGTCGTCTTCCATGGCGGCTAAAGGGATTACCCCAGACACACTATGAGTTACCTCTGTAGAGAGCCACAAGGGCATGGGTTCAAACTGCTATTCTGTACACTTGAAACATTATCTTTTTGTAGTTTTTGATTTTTAAAATTCTAATTATGTATTCTTGGAAATTATACTTCACTTCTTGGATTTGTAAACTTTCATTTCTAAAAAGGAAATTTTATAAAATACACTCCAAAGGACCCTTTTTTTTACCCCTCTGCTCAAGTTAATAAGCCTCCAACAACTATGCTTTTAAATAATTTTTTTTGGACAAAAATAACCCCAAAATTCGGGACATACTCTGTATCTCAAGCCTAAATATTCATGTTGCCCCGCCTCTCTATGCTCTTAAAAACATATCTCTTAAAATTTATCTCCATTTCTCTTGGTTATCTATATGTTCAAGCTTTGTTAAGAAAAAACAAAAAAAAAGATCAAGTGTCAGCTTCAATTTGATTTTGTTAAAAAAAATCAATATAAGTGAAAAGAAATATAGAAAAAGGTCGAAAATTGTCAAAAATTTCAAGAGTCTCACCTTTTTTTTTGGGGTAGTTGCAAAAATTACCCTTTTTGTCAAAAACTATCATTTTCATAAAATAAAATGATTGAAAAGTGTTGAAAATCATCAAAATTTGGTAAAAAATAATATAAATTTTAGACCATTATCATAATTATTTGCAAAGATAAACCTAAATTTTATTTTTTGACACATAAACAACTTCAAAATATTTCGAAATTTAATATTAAATTATTATTATTTTTTTAAAAAGTGGGACTTAACTAATAACCTCTACTTATTACAAATTGTTTTATATTTAAAGTATTTTTTTTTCCTTTCGGAAAGACTGTACTTTTTCATTTTTAAGTGACATTTTGGGTCAAAGAACATATATTTCAAGCTTTTATTAATTTCAACATTAGGGTTAAATTATAGTCATATGATAGTGTTCTTTGAGAATACATTGTCTAGTTTCCCAACTAATACCTCTCCTATTGGAGAAAGAAGTTTTATTTGACAAAAATATTCTTCTTTTTAGTGTTTATTTTAAAAAATGTTCTAAAATTAGTAAACATATATTACAAAAACCCTAAAATTTAAAATACATAATAACTTTATATTAATTTAGAAGTTATTTAGAAACGCAGAACAACAAAGATACATTCGTTTATTAATGTATTTGCAAAAAGAAAATAATGTGAAATTCAGTTCAAAAAGAAAATAATGTGAAATTAAAACCTTGTTTTACAATGAAGTGTGTTTCAAGAGAGTCTAGTTTAGAAAAAAAAAGAAAAATTTGAGACAAAAACTAGTACTTGTTAAGCAACTGAATTATAATTCGTAAATTCTACGCCATCGAAATGAGTTGAACACTTTTTAATTTACACATAATGTACACTTTTTTGGGGGGAAAATCAGAGGGGAGAAGATTTCATCCTCAACCGGCAAAATCCCTCTCCCACCGCTTCAAAACCCCTCAAGTGCCTAAAACCCCACCGAATAAAACGCAGTGCACTTCTTCTAGAGAGAGAGAGAGAGCGAAAGCGAAAGTCAGCAAAAATGTCAGGCTTCCCGTTCGGAACATCCTCATTCTCGAACCCTTCATCCTCATCCACCTCCTCCTCCTCCGCACCGTCCCCATTTTCATTCGGATCCTCCACTCCCGCATTCGGATCCAATTCCACCGGCTTATCATTCGGATCTTCTCCTCTCCCTTCCTCAAACCCTAGCTCTACTTCCGCCTTCTCCTTCCCCTCCAACACCTCATCATCGTCTTCATCCTCTTCTTCTGCAACCCCAAACCCTAGCTCCTCCGCTTCGCCTTTATTCGGATTCACATCTTCCTCTTCCACACCTCTCTTCGGGACCCCTTCGACTCCGTCCTTGTTCGGAGCCTCGTCATCCGCCGCTTCTACTCCGTCCTTGTTCGGGGCCTCGTCCTCCGCCGCGTCAACGCCGTCCTTGTTTGGGGCCTCGTCTACGCCGTCCTTGTTCGGGTCCTCGTCCTCGGCCGGGTCTCTGTTTGGCTCCACTTCCGCAGCAACTTCATCGACGCCGCCCACTTCGGCTTCCCCCTTGTTCGCCTCCTCGGCTTCGTCACCAGCGATTTCGAGTTCGCCATTGTTCGCAACAGCTTCAGGTTCGGCCTTTTCCGCGGCGAGTTCAGCCTCTAGTTCTCCTCTGTTTGGGACATCCTCTTCTGTAACGAGTTCGGGTCCGTCGCTGTTTGGGTCAAGTACTACTCCGACCCTGTTTGGGACACCTTCATCCGCGCCAAGCTCTGCTCCGTCTTTGTTTGGGTCATCAACGGCTTCTTCGTCTGCATTCTCTTCACCTTCCTTGTTTGGCTCTTCTAGTTCCTCGTCTTCGGCTTCAGCCACTCCGGCATTCCCAAACTTATCCACCACCGGTTCTACCTCAAATTCAACCCCTGCTTCGCCTTTCTTGGCTGCTTCGTCTTCTTCAGGTTTTTCGTTTTCTACTAGTTCAGCTTTTGGAAAGCCCACAACAGATTCTGCACCCACTACCACAGCTTCTTCAGTTGCTTCTACTACGTTGTCTTCAACAAGCTCTTCAAGCTTCTCATTCGGACAACAGTCTTCCTCGGCTTCGGCTTCCCAGTCTTTATTCGGGTCTCTCAATGCATCATCATCGGCTGCTACTTTTTCTAGCACACCAGCAACGAAGCCCACTTCGTTATCATTCGCAACATCGCCTGCACCATTGTTTTCGACCGTTACAACAACGAGTGCTTCTTCAACCCCGGCCTCTAGCAGTGCTACCCAGTCTTCCTTCTCAATACCGGCTTTTGGAGTAACGCCTTCTTCTGCTACAACTACTTCCACTGGAGCGCCTTCCAGCTCGGCTGCTTCCTCGACCGCTACAGCATCATTCACCGCTACTGCATCATTTACAGGTTTTAGTGTTGCTTCTTCTGGCACTGCTGGTTCCTCTACGAGTTTCTCATTGTCGACCAAAACGACAACACCTGCTGCATCGACACAAGCACAATTAACTGCTACTGTTCCTTCGATTGGTTAGTTTGCAAAATTCTTTGAGAGTTTACATTGTCGTTCTTCTTTTGTAATTTGATATCGTTTATATTTCTAAGTTTTATATGGTGGAAGATGTTGCAAAGATATCGGCACCGTAATTGTAGATTATTGTTCTTATAAGTTTGTCTGGCTGATCTATTGTGGTGGTTGATACTAGTTGATATCATGCAATACTATAAGTATACTGTAAATTGAGCACTGCTATTTGTTGGATTTTAGATATTCATTTGAAATTGCAATTTCCATCTGTGGTTCTCTAGATTTTTGTTGGTTGATATCTATTTTCCTGAGGTGCTTTTACTTTTTTTCTACCCAAATTAGAAAAAATGACAGAAAATGTTCATGTTGTTTCATCCTGTATGCATCTGCATCTGACTTGTTGCGTTCTGTTCAGTACTTTTTTTTAGTTCTTAAATATTATATATTCTAGCCATCGTAGTCTGCTGTTGCTTATGAGCCAAGATCAAGTGGCAAGATTATATGTAAGGTTCCGTATATAACATTATAATTGATTTTGCAGGATTCTCTACTTCAACGACTTTAGCGTTAACAGCATCCAGTTCTGGCACGACAACTACTCAAACCTCAACTTCTCTTACTGTAGCATCTAGTAGTGGGTCTGTATGCTTAGCCTACATCCTTTTAGAAACTTTCAATGCATTAAAGCTTTCTGTTTTATGTTTCTTTTGTACATTATTATTTCTTGTTATGTCATTTACTTTTTGTGTCATTCGGAATTTTTCCTGTATAGAAATGGAAGTAATTTGAAAGTTACTTGTATAGAGGTGGAATTAATTTGAAGTTTAAAGGCCTTTGTTTTTAGTTTCCTATTTTGTACATTGTTATCACCCAATATTAGTTATAGTATCATAGGATTTTTGTACGGAAATTCTTAGCTAGCACACTAGCTGATGATCCCAATAATATGAGTTTCATAACATATCTTACTTCAAACAGAACCAAGCTCAAAAGAGTATAGTCTGTTTCTATTTCCTGTTTAACAACTTGGGCATTCAGTATCTGACTTGTGCATGTTTGCTCTGGTTCTTCTTCAGGACAACTTCAAGTGTCAGCACAACAGTATCTGGTGCACCAAAATTACCATCTGAGATCACAGGGAAGACTGTTGAAGAGGTACTTCACATGCTGTCTTGTATTCTTCTTTCCTTTCTTTCTTTTCTGATACATAATTTCCCTCTCATTTCTGGTTTATAAGCTTTTAAGATGAGCGTACTTTGTGAATTTGGTAATATATATAAATACGGGCGTACTTTGTGAATTCGGTAATATATATACCTTTTGTTTAGGCAATTCTTTGAAACTTTTGCATGATAAATAAAGTTGGATTTTATTGCCACTGAACCGCCCTTCTAGGACTATATGTTACCTTTATGTTTATGTGTATATGTGGTTGTGTTTGTGAAAACCCTCTCTTCGAACTCAAGAGAGGATATGTTTTCGTTGAAATGATAGTCCAAATTTTGAGGAAGAAAAAGAATATGTAATAGCCAATACATTTCAATCATAAAATCCCCTTTCATACTATCTAAAGTTGTATTCCCTTTTGGTAGATATTCTTGAATTCCATTTGCATTTCCGCTTAAAAAAAATTGAAATCTGAGAATATCTTGACTTTGAATACCATCCAAACTTTATTCTACACCCTATTATGGAATCTGCATTGAGTCATTGAGTGTGGTGGTGCCTTTCAATCTCTTCTTTTAGTAATTTTTTATTTGTCGTGATTTAAAGATCATCAAGGAATGGAATTCTGAGCTTCAAGAACGCACTGGAAAGTTTCGAAAGCAGGCTAATGCAATAGCTGAGTGGGACAGGAGGATTTTGCAGAATCGTGATGTTCTTCTTAGGCTTGAGGTAATCTGTTTGCTAATGTTCAACTGTGTACAGCAATTGATGTGAGATATATCAATTGTTTTAATATTCCTTCAGTATGATTTTCCATTTTTCGTTGTCTTGGCTGAAAGAATACTAGTTTTGTGATCAGTTGAATAAAGTCAATCAATCCAATCAAATGGGATTTTTCAGTACATTTTAGATTAATTCGTCGTCTTCTTTGACTCACTGTAGGATTTTGATTCCTTCTGTTCTTGTTTGACTAACTTGCTATGTTGTTTATGTACTCTGTTTGCACTTGTTCATGCTGTAAATTGTTCTCCGTCAGCCTTTACTTCTTGCTGTCTTGTCTAATGTGCACATTTTAATTTAGATTGAAGTGGCGAAAGTGGTAGAGACCCAATCTAACTTGGAGCGGCAACTGGAGTTGGTTGAGACACATCAACAGGAGGTAGTTTCATTTGGATCTTGTCTGTATATTTTTCCTGTTGTTATCTTTTCAATTATTGTCTACCGTGGTACATATGAAAGAAGAGAGTAAAATGAGTAATACGGACTATCGGCATGTGAAAATAAAAAAGGAAAAACAGAATTAAGGGGGATTTAGTGTGGTCATGCACCTTGTTAATAGATCACGAAGAGTAAAAATTGGTCTAATATGTTCTTTAAGCAAACCCTATTGGTAGATTCACCTCAGCTTCTAAATACATCATTGGAATTTGAAGTGTGGTATATGCGTTCTCATTAATATGGTGAATAGCTGTTTTCTGCCATTGCCTACGGTCAAGTCCAACCACTTCTCAGATAATTTCCTTGATGATGTTGTAAGCCGTAAGAAAAATTTAAATACATTTGATTTCAACTTTAGAATCTGAAAGTAGCATTTTTAGATCAGTAAACATCTAGATTAGTCCTAATTTTTGTGTAAAGTTGATATCTCCTACATCTTCACTAATTAATCATTATGTCCTTAAACCACTGAATCGCAGGGAACTGGAAGATTTTTATTTTACTGTTATTATCGTTATTTTTTGTGCTGTTTAAAGAACATTCATTTATTTTTTTATTATTTGTAGGTTGACAAGGCTTTGCAAAGCATGGAAGAAGAAGCCGAGCGTATTTACAAGGATGAGCGTGCATTACTTCTTGATGATGAAGCTGCCTCTACCAGAGATGCTATGTCAGTGCTTTTATCTTTGATTTAAATCATATGAGTAACCAAAGTACATCATTTTTATGGATTCATTATCATCATGAGTGTTTAGTGAATTTCTTGTAGCAACTGCTGCTGCTTTCATGTGGATTGATGAAAAGATTCTTGCTTTACATTTTGATTGCAGGTATGAGCAGGCTGAGTTTATAGAGAGGGAACTGGAGCAGATGACAGAACAGATAAAAACAATTATTCAGACCCTAAATTCCAACCAGGTTTGCTTTCATTTTAGTGTTGCCACTTCATGAAAGGCTTACTGTTTTCAACCTTCAAAGTTAATATTTCACCTTTTAATTTTATTTAGGGGGGAGAGCTTGATGCAAGTGACGCATCGAATCCACTAGATGTGGTTGTCAGAATCTTAAACAATCAGCTGAGTTCTTTAATGTGGATTGATGAAAAGGTAGTGTTGGTGTTGTTTCCCTCGTCATTAAACAAATTTTGCTGCTTTTGTTGGTCATCAGTAATTTTTGCACATATAGAAGATGGTTGATCGTCCACATCTGGCCATGCTCTTCAATGTTTTTTTGTTTTGTTTTGTTTTTTTTTTTTTTCTGGTTGTTGTTGTTGTCATCAGTAATTTCGACTTCTATGTCCATCTCTAGAATACTGACCCTCTCCCCTCTTATCAGGCTGAAGAATTCTCCACAAGAATTCAGAAGCTAGCCAGCCAAGGTTCTGCTGCCGATCGCCAACTGGTCAGCCCAAAATTCTGGATGTCCTGATTTTTGGATTTGTAACCTGCATTTTCATTCGTTGTTTCCTCCGTGTCATTCCCTCCAGAATCAGCTTCTTGAGATTTTGTGTATTCAAAGGAGATATATTTACCTCTTTTCCTGGAAGAGATTTTTTATTACCTGTTGGGTTGTTGGCCAATATGTTTTGCCAAAGGAGATGCATATATTGCAGTTCGCAGAGATGTTTTACCGAATTACATCGTCCCTACGACAATTTTAACCTTTTATCTTTAATTTCGGTCACGTGACTCACGTCCAATAATGCAGGATGTGGATATATATATCTCTACTCTACCATGTTTATGGGGCCGTTGTGAAGCACATCAAGTTAGTGAATCAGTGATGGTTGCTTGTTGATCTGAAGAATTTTCATTCATCTTAAAGAGTACCCCGATATTGAAAGATACGGACTCTACATTTGCCATAAGTGCGTGGTTGACTAGTATACAGTAATTCACGTCACGGAGATAATTGCCAGCTAAAATAATTTTTTATATTAATTATGATCACTGTACAGTAAGATCATCTTTATATGTTTCTGATGATCTATTAACAGCTTCACCAATATCTCCGTGGGCCCCACTTTAGCAAAGAAAAAGAAGGTATATTATTATTTTTATATTTGTATTTTGATATTTTGTTCAAATTATATCTTATATTTAGGTTATTATTAACCTTGTTCCTTAGATTTAAAATTTTACAAATTTATACCACAACATTAATTTAGAACAATTAATTTATCAAAATATCGTTTAAAAATTTAAAAATAAATTGTATAAAATAAATTCGAGCAAAAAAAAAGAATAAATCTATTAAATTATTTTAGTAATTTAATTGTTTTAAATTAATTTCAAAGTATAAATTCATAATAGATTTTAAATTTAAGATCAATATTAATAATAACAAAAATATAAGTTATAAATTGAATAAAATGTTAAAATATAAAACATAAAAATGATGCTACGCTGAAGAAGAATTACATAAAATGAGGCGTATGATACAAAGGACGCACGTGATTAAATTTCTTGTCCCTAACTCTCCTCTATTACTTGGAAGCGGCCCAGAAGCCATGAAAACCAAGGGGGAAATTTAGGTGCCTAGGGACTTCAAGTCTCGCTACAAGAGCATCGGTTTCGCCAATCTTTTTGGCATTCAATATTACTAGGTAGCATTTTTGTACTGAAACTGCGTACTGCGAAAAAAATAAATAACCAATATCAATATTATATCTTATTATGAGCTAGCTTGCCAAAAACAATACCAACTAAATTCGTATGTTGTTGGGTCACACTCACCTCAACAACAAGAACGTATCCATCGTCTTCTTCAATTCCTTTGGGGACAAAAGTAGGCTCTCCAATGAATCTTCGGCTACCGACGGACCATGTATGGACGGACTTGTTTAACACGTTTAGCTTTGCCACGGTGTCGAATGGGAAATGAGGCAATGCAAGGCGCGATCCTGAAGAAGCTGCTGCGTATACATAAGTGTTTTTGGTGCCTGAAAATGCTGGGTTTATTACTGGGAAATCTGCCGACTTGGTCCATTTGTTTAGAGGCTCAACTTCACATTTCTCAGCACAGGTACCGTTTGCAGTATCTAAGGTGATAGATACCTACAATGTTGGCTCAATCTTAATTTTCTTGTACTTAAACTTACAAAGCTGCTATATATACTGTCACATTCACGCCTATAGCCACTAGTCAATATATTATGTCTAGGAAAAAAATTAACAAGCAAGAAAGAATGAAAACGACAAATCCATGTATTCTAAAAGTAGGGTATATACTATCCTAAACAAGAAAAAAAGAGTTGGGGTATGTATACCACAGTAGAGTTGGTCCGTTGGACCTTATAAACTACTTATTGGAATATTCCTTTCGTTATCTCTACTTAGTATATAGCGCATGCAAATTGGTTAAAGCGAGAAGAGAAATAAAAACCTGAAGTAGATGGGGCAACGTGTTTTGTCCTTGATTTACGTTCATAATTGAAGGATCTAGTTTACCGTTATGCCAATCATATCCTGTCCATACAGAAATTAACAGTCAAATGTCTAACTCTGAGTACATTTATCATCATTAATTATTTTTTTAATTATATGTCTAACTTTGAAATTTTACGCAAATGAAATGATATATTGCGTGCATGAAAATTAACTTAGCTTAATTGAATATATGCTCACGAATTAATTAAGTACCAAATAGTTTGTGGAAGTTGAACCAGTGGTAAGAGCAAGCGCAAGCCTGAATTTGGAAATTGATCTTATTCCCAGTGTCCTCCAAATTTTGATAGGCATTGCCAACATGAAGTAGCCACAGCTGTACTGAAGGAGCTTCCAATGGCACCCTCCAGTCTCTCTTAATTATTAATTCATTTTCTTTATTAGGAAAACGAGGAAGTAAGTATATGGGAGTTGTCATATTCTTGCTTGGATTTACTGACAACGCCGTTATCATAGGACTAATCCCACTCACTGCTCTCATTGCACCTGAAAAATACGTAAGTACGCTTAATTATTTTTCACTTCAAATTAGAGGTTCAGTTTTTAATATAATATAATTTATTCCTTAATTCCATTAATGCAGTAAAATATTACCGAGAACATCAAGTTTGATTCGGTTAGCAAATATTATGTAGTAACTATCGGTAAAAGCCCAATCATGGATCATTAATTGGTCGGGAATGTTGAACTCTTGCTTATGCAACAACTTGAAATTTGAGTCAAATTCTGCAAAAAAAAAAATAAATAAATAAAAATCAAGTAAATGCATTGTTAGTAGTTGAGCTATATGTACATTTTTTAAAACTATTTATTAATTCTTATGATGGTCAGTTTTCAAATTTCAAAATAGACGATATGATAAATGCTGTAAGCCACATATATTAATCAAAAAGACAGTTGATCTTGTCTATAGAAACTTACCATAAAATGTAAAATTACTCCTGGGAAGTAGCATATCTTCTGCGTTGCATGATACCGTAAGGAGCCTATTCTTTTGAGCATCCAGCTTATAATGAGACAACATTCGTTTTGGAGGCATCTTGAACACTCCTGTATACAGAGATTCTTGTTTCTTAAAACAATACCAAAGGAAAAGGTGAAATAACAGTACTTACGTTACTTTACATTTTATGGTTGGAGAGATTTGTGGAAGGATAGAGAAAGAAGGGTGAAGTGAGGTGAAAGGACGGCTAAAATACATTTTTTTTTTTCGGTAGAAGGGGCTATGAGAGAGTGAAAAGGTAGAGGGGTAGCAAATACCTTGGGGCTTACTAAATTGAATCCTTCCATCTTTGGGACATCGAGAAGAGTAACAAAATAAAAAGTCAATTATAACAAAATTACCAGTACAAAAATCAACAATTATGTTTTGTTATAGTAGGTAATATATTTATTAAATAATTAAATTTCTATCCGTTCTTTCAGTTTCTATTCCCTCTTTCTCATAAAGAGAACTACTATCTTGATCTCTATCCCTCAAACTCTCGCTCATTCATAATCTATCCATCCTTCTTATTAAACATAATGTTGATGTACGTAATCTGGAAATTAAATCTGAGATTTTTATAAAGAACGCTTTGGAAATAATTAATAACGCACGAGTAGAGGGAAGGGAGTTGAGTAGGGGCAATGGCCCCCCACTCATAACTTTTTTCTTCTTATTATTTATATATAAAATAATTTTTTTCTCTAATTTGCCCCACTGAAATATTTTTTTTACAGTTATGTCCTCGTTATAATTAAAGGTACATTATCACATTTACTCCACCTAAAAACTCACTCATTCATTTTTCGTCGGTGTTCTAAATCTTCTTTTCTTTATAGGAATAGGAATGTGAAAACAATTAAACCTTCGTGAGAATTGAAGGAAAAATAAATCAGATTTCTAGAGTTTTCCTTTACAATGTGTTCTATAGTGTATTTTATTTGGATCAATATTATTTTAAAGTTTAGTTACTTTTTCGCATTGTTATCGTATTTTGAAACTCGCCTTATGCTTGTACTGAAAATAAGTCCGGACTCCGCCATTATAGTAATATGACACATTTTACTACACAAGGCAAGTATAGACCTGTACGTGACTATATATATGCTTCAAGTTAACTAAATGTATATATGATAATCCAGTGAGAAAATCTAAAAAGAATTTAAGCTAGCAGATGAAATTCTTACTTGTGGTGCACAATTTATGATCCATATGACTCGATACTTGAAAAAAAGGAATAGTGTTTTTGTTGGGGCTTTAGTAGAAATTGTAAAAGAATTTATGCACATCTTCCTTTTAAGTAAAGAGTAATACCAAAGACTAAAGTTCTCAAAATGGGCCGGGTCAAACGGGTTGACTCATAGCTCATTACTATGGCCCACGGGCCGAGCCGACCCATTCAAGATAGGCTCGGGTTCGGCCCGGCCATACTCTCAGGACTAGGCTTGGCCTATCACTCTCGGCCCGCGGGTCGACCCAAATTTTTTTAAAAAATTAAAAACAAAAAAATAAAATAATATATATTATATATAATCATATAAATATGGGGAGAGCTACAGTAGGGGCGCCCCTACGTAGGGCCCCCCTTATACACCGTTTGATGGGAATCTGTAGAAAATCTGTTTATACACAGATTCCCATCAAACGGTGTATAGACAGGTCCCTACGTAGGGACGCCTCTACTGTAGACGCGCCCTATAAATATATATATTTTTATAAGAATTATACATATAATATATATTTTGTTTTTTTAATCATTAAATCATTTAAAAAATTTTAAATTAAAAAAAAAAACGGGCTATTTGCAGGCCGGAACGGGCCGACCCACATCAGCCCTCCCCTGGGCTATAGGGCTGGGTTGGACTCCACCCTCACCCATACGGGCCAGCTTGGCTAGCTCCGTTCAATCCGGAAACCCATTATGGGCCAAGTCGAATTGGTTCGTCCCACCTATTTTGATGGCTCTATTAGAGACATAATTTACACATAAAAATCACGCACAATATGAAACATATTTTTCATCCACCCCTATGTTTTCAAAATAGTTCACACCATGTAAATTATCGGGGTTAAAAGTATATATTATATTATTGTACGTGACTTTTATGTGTCCCTAGTATTACTCTTGTGTAAATCATAAAAAAAAAAAAAAAAATCTCTAAGGTACGATACCAATGTGAATTGAAACTGCAACCAAGAACACCATAATAATAGAAGCATACCATAGAGAACGGGCCTCAATAACCGTGCGGCTAAACCCCACGGATCACGGAAGTTAATACCAACATCCGATATCGAGTCACAGCCGTCGATCAAATCAATCTTTCCGATGGTATCCAAAGATCGAGATTCAATCTCGTAAGGGTCGCCACCTTCCCACATACACAGCAACCTCCCTCCCCACACCAAAACGCTCGTGTTTGCCACGTTCTTCATCACCTTAGTGTTCCCAACTCTCTGTCCTCCTTTCAACACCGAAAACGGTCCCCGGTACGCGAACCGCCACGTGTCGGTCTCCGGGTCGTGCTCTTCTTTCTGGGCCTCAGTCTCCACGTACCGAGCCATGAACTTAACCTCCTCAGTGCTCTCCGACCCAAAAACGAAGGCCCTCAGGTAGCCATGGCCGTCCAGAGGGTGCACCGTCGAGCCATGGTCGTCGGAGAAGATCCCCGGTCCGGCCAAGTAGTATGTTCCGGCTGGGAAGTCCGCCGGAACAGCGCCGTCGACGACTCGGAGCGCCACCGGCTCCGTCGTCTCCGATCGCTGCGACACGAAGAGAAACTGGTAGTCCCAGAATGCGGCGGTGGAGTCTTCGACGACGTCGTTTGGGGAGGCTATTGGGGTTTTGTTATGATTACCGGTGGTGACGCGGTTGTTGACGACGGACGACGTGGAAATGGAAATGGAAGTAGGTGGTGCTGGTGGTGTTTTAGTGGGCGGTGACGGAATAACCCGGTGAACGGTAGATGACGGGAGTTTTGGGGGAATAATTTGGAGGCATGTTTGGGTCTGCATTGTTTGAGATTAGAGTTATTGTCGTTTTGGAAGTTTCAGAGTGCGGCCGGCATTGATGAAGCAATATATGTATATATAATGAAACTAGCCAAGCAATATGTGGTACTGAACCACTGATGTATGCAGGTATAAAATAAGATACAAGTTGTTTTTGAGATTTGCCATTGATTTTTCTACTTTGTTACGGATTTGCCATTGTTAGGGGTTACGTGGTTTGTGCCCATTCAGTGTGCATGCGGTGGTCCGTGGGGCACAATACATCTTATTGGAGGAAATGGGGAAATTAAATTTGTAGAAGAGATCGCAGACATCATGCTTCAATTTTCACTACCTTTGTTTTTTCACCTTTTATTGTCTCCATTGTTATTACTATTTATGCGAGCTTAGTTTGTTTTAAAAATACATTTAAAGGTTCTTTCGGGAAAAATATATATAATATTATAATAAATGATATTTGAAAAAAAAAAAATACTATCATCTTATGAATGATTGTGCATATATATATATGATTTACTTCTTAATTTGTACGTAGGATTAAATCCAACAAAACATAAAGCAAAAAGAATGAAAACTACTTTCTTATTTATTTATTTATTTATGTGTTTACATATTAATTAGAACGAGAAAATAGCAAGACAGAAAATATTGACCTTTCTCACATTTGTTACTTATTCCTTCTATTTTCTTTCTACTTTCCTTTCGGATTAGCGGCTTAGAATTTTGAATGTACGCTTGGAATATTAATATATGTCTCGAGAAATTCTACTCATCAATCGATTAAAATTTCGAAGTAGATTACACGTTTGGTAGTCTTGATTACTTGAGTATATGGAGGCGATTAAGCATAATAATTAATGCCGGGTAATTCAACACCAAAAAGTCTTACGAAAAGAAATGGGAGGAATACTTTTTTGTTTTTACTATAATGGCACTTTGGTGAATAAGAAAGAGAACAAGTGCGTTCCTTAGTGGTGCATTAATAATATTAAAAAATTAGGTGCACTAATAAGACAATAATTAGAAGTTTGATACCAAATGTATGCTGTTGGTACGATTCGGTCCTAATAATGACAACCTGAAATGGGCCAAATGGGCCAGAGTCACGGACAGAGGGACATGTTTCCCTCTTGCGCCGTCTATAGCGGAATCTTGCTGATCCCATATTCTCCATTCAACTCCCATTTTTGGACCCGTTCCCAAATCAAAATTCCACTTATTTGCAGTATACAAATGAGTTTCCTTCTCAATCTCAATCTATTATGTTAGAGTACGTAGCTATATGCATGTATGTTGACACACACATGTAATAAATGTACACAATGTATGGTCAAAACGACGTTGTTTTCGATTTGTATTTGACTCGAAATTGCGTATGGTGGGAGCTTAATGAGATTATCACGAGTATGAGACCTTTTATAAGAAATTTTTAGTGGTTAGCTAGAAAAAGAAAGTCAAGATTAAGATTACAAGGGTGGCTCTATTATTTATAGTTTGTTTTATGTTTTTCGTCACAATTTTATGACACCTTAAATACTGCAAAATTATTATTGGTGTAATCATAAATATTATAAATTTTTTGCTTTAATTTTTTACAGCAGATTCTTAAATGTTGTAAAAGTATTAACAACACTATCATTATAAATATCGCAAAATTAAAGCAATTATACAAGAGATGGTTTTAGGGTAATTTACAGCAAAAATCTCCGACGTTTAGAGTTTTTGGCACTTAGTCCCCCAAGCTTAAATTTTAGTATTTAAATCCCAAACGTTTTAAAATACTTGCATCAGTTAGTTCCTCAGCCAAATCCGACACATTTCTCTGTTAAGCTAGTGTGTGCTCCTCACGTGCTCTATTTTGAAGGGGTAATTGAGTAATTAACAGAAACAAAGAACCCTAGCGTCCTTTCTCAGAGTCCCATTTCCATTTTCAGGCAAGACGACTCATATGGTGCCATTCTCATCGCATCTGTCCTCCGATCACTCCCACTAGCCATGATTCTATTCGGAAACTCTTCCTCACTGGCGTTTAGAAAGGTAGTTGTTGGGGTTGAATTTCGATCCTCTCAATTTTGGCCTCCACGTGTCTTTCTTAATTGGAAAAATAATGGTTATGTATGTTTGAAAGTGATGGTAGATTCGAGTTAGCCTAATTATGGATGACTGAATTTCACTCATCCTATTTAAGGATGATTGGCTACAAAAAAGTATATAGAGAGAATATATGATAGCTCAATTTATGGAAGGTAGATTTCAATCAACCTAGATTTAGAGGAGTCCAATTTATGGAAGTTTTTAAGGGGTTTTAGCCGTCTAAGAAAGGGTTGACTCGACTCAGCTATACAAAAAATGCCTAGTTGGACGGGTTGGATAAGGTAATTTCTATTTGAAATCTTAATCAAGATGATTCAATCTCAATCTTCCTGATATCTTCTGGGTAAGTAGGTAATTCAATTTACCTATGTATAGATATTTTTTTTCTAGCCATTGGATCATCATCTAATAATGATCTAACGGTTATAATGATGTGCATGAAAAGATGTGCATCATTAATGCCATTTCTTTCTCCTACTTTTTACTATAAAAAAAAATGTGCATGATAAATTTGAATTAGCCAAAATGATACCTATGTATAGGTTAAAAAAAAAAAAATACCTACTGGATTGGTGTCTTATATATATATATATTATAAAGGTTGATGTTTCAATGGAAATTTTTATTTTTATTCTATGGATGAGTACTCAAATTTGGGTCATTGGATTTCAATCTAATGGCGAAAATAATATTAGTAAATTTACTAAAAAAAATTATTATAATTAATACATATATAAATATAGAAAGTTATTTAAATTAAAAAAAGATAGGTAACCTGATGAGCTGGTCAATTTTTTTTATAAGAAAATGAAACTAGTGAAAAATACTTAATAATCCCAAATCACTCTCAACTATCTTATTTGTTTTGAAAAAAAAACAACAAAAGATGTACAAATTTTAAGCTGATTCATGTATAATTTTTTTAAAACAAATTTTCTTTTAATGTAGTTGCTTTATTTATAGTTTTTTTTTAATTAAAGAAAATAACTTATTAATAATATGAAAATTATGCTACCTTAAATTTTACCTTTCATACAGTAAAAAAGAAATTTTATAAAATATTGAAGATACTAGATACAATAGTACATATAGTTTTAAATTAAAGGTAATTAAAAAAAATTAATTTTAAATTAAATTTTAAAAAAGAAAAGAAATAAAAAAAATGAATTAAAAATTAATATATTGAATAAGATGGTTTGTTATTATAGGTTTATTTCCAAATTAGTCAAACTTACCCATCCATAGAGCAAAAATAAAAATACCTATTGAAAACTCACCCTATTATATATTATAATTTGTGTTGCAACTTTCCTCATTTTCTACCTATAACTTTCAGATTTTGGAGCCAAAAATGTGCAACCAGACATGATTTCTTGAACCTATTTTTCATTTTTTTCAGTTTCCAAAACATATAACTGGACTGAAATATACTAAACGGGATCTCCTCAATTTTCTATCATATAGATCAAAATTAGCCCAACGAAAACAACCCTGTATTACAACCAACCATGATATCACATCACACGTAATTACACCACATGTTATCAATTTCTTCTCGAGTGGCTCCCACTTCATTTTTTTTTTTCCTCTCGTCACCTTTCTTTTAATTAATTATTTATTTACAAACAGATCCTCTTAAGAATTGACATGAATATCCTCAAACAGTAATAATTAATTAAATTTTTATTTCTTAGCACACCCCCAAATACACTAGTATAGTAATCATATTGTACTTTTGCCCAAAATTTTAAAAAAATCAAGATTTTATACAATTCAATTTTCATAAGAATAGATGAACAAACTGTGATTACCGAAAATTTTGATTCTCCTTATGGTTTACATTGTAATGAGGTAAATTTTTTTAATTTTAATATTATTGGTAGTTATATGTTCTTATTTTATGTTTAAAAGAAAATAGAAACTAGATTTCTCACTAATTGTATTGTTTCTTTTGAATCATTGTAGAAAAGTTCAGATAAATTTTGTGATATCAATTTTATAATTGTTAATGTTTTCTTTTCTTTCTTCTATTGATATTTTTTTTTCCTTTTCTGGAAACCAACAGTTTCTGTTTTTCTTTTCTTTCCTTTTTTTTTTGAACTAATTGTTCTGAATTTTTATTTTTTAGAGAACCAACAATCTGCGTTTTCCTTCTAAGTTTGTTTTTTTTTTCTCTTTGGAACAAATGATTTATGTTTAAAAGTTAATTGAGCATCTAATTTTATGATTTATGATCGATTCTTATAGGTAGGTGCTGGTCTCTTTCTTCTTCTTTTTTCTACATAAAAAGTATTAGGAGGGTGGAAAAAGAAATTTTTAGAGAAACATACAACAAGGGGTATTTTTATACTTAACAAATTATAAAATACTTGGGAGTGTGTTTAGGAGGGGGGAGTGAAAAAAAAATGAGGTGGCAATAGAACCACCCTTCTCCTTATGCTAATCCAAAAAAGATAACTCAAGTAAGTTCAAAATTTTTTAATTTAACCAATGAATGTAAATCGTCACTAACAGAAAAGGAAAATACATAAATTAATAAACCAAAGAAAATGAGACCCTATAACAAAGAAAACCTGAAAAGAAATATACAGTATGCATTATTTCCCTTCTATGTTAAGAGGAAAAATTGAAAAATTAACCACACAATCACAGTACTATCAAGTCTGTGGATGTGGGAATCCTTTCATGTAGCATTCTAAAAACACTCTCTCTTGTGAGATGTAGTCCAACTCTAAACGTATCATCCAACCATTTACCATCAACATATCTTAGACGTTTCTGATCCACTTGTATCTTCTCAAGAGACACAGTATGCTTGACAAGATATTCAACAAGCTCCACTTCCCTTTTATTACCATGAAAATTAAATAGGTCGACTTCCCTGAGGTTGTAATGTTGCCAGCATTCCCTACATGTCTCAATCTCTTCCCTTTTCATCCAATTCCTTACAGAAATTGAAGAGGATATCCGGGAACCAGGAAGCTAGAAACAAACAAGGGAAAAAAGGAAACCACATTATAAGCTTTCTTTACTCAAATAAAACGATCATTCATATCACGAATAAGATACAATAGAATAAAGAATATGGCAACAGGCCTAATCTGGAGGTAATTCACTGCCTGCTATTATTGGTATGATATGTATAACAGAATAGTTAAAAGAATAAAACAAAACAATAATAAACATTGCTAGCAAATTTTAGCATATAAAACATTCAGTGTGATAAGTTATTGGTCTATTGAACACCTCAATGAATAAAGTAATTCTACGGTACTCACATGCAACTCAAGTTTATGTAAAAGTGGAGATGCCTTCAATAATGAAGCTGTTGGTTCCAAGAGGCTTAAAGTTTCTTCTACCGAGCTTCTAACTAGTATCAGCGACAAGTGCTTTAGTTTAGCGAAGGTTGGTAGATTTGTAGGCATATATCGTGCCTGAAGAAAAATAAAAACAACCAGATAAATCATCAAGAATAGCAAAAATAACAAACTAAATTTATGCTTTTAAACTTACCTTCAGAAGAGGAAAGGTATATATTAAGGTCTCGAGTCGAGGAAAATCTCTTGCAAGCCGAAGGTCTTGCTTGGCATAAAGATATTCCTCTTGGAAAGGATAAACTATTCGATAATAAACCCTAGTAACTGGTGCCGTTTGATTGAGCCGAAGTTCAGTTGACATATCACCACAGAATTCAAAGGAAGAGAGATTTACTAAATCGCATATATCAACCATCTCTGGATATCTACAATCCATTACACTCAAGTACTTCAAGGAAGGAGATGAGCATGATCTACTAGCAAACTTCAAATGCCTTGAACAATAGCACACTGTCATACTTAAGCATTGAAGGGATATGCAATTGGATAAGATGTTTATGAGGTTCTCTTCAGTCATAACAACACATTTTAGAGTTAAGGATGATAGGGAGCTGAAATGGCTAAATTTTGGAGGGAGATTAAATGTGTAAGAGTTCAGAGTCAAGTACTTTAATGCTGATCCCTTGTCTTGACTACTAAATAGCCAATAAGGAAATAGAAAGACCTTCTTACGGTTATAGCCTTCCCAATTGGGACAAATTGTGGATAAGTCTACATCAAGCTTTTGAACTTTCTTATCTGCAACAAACTGAATCCATTTATCAATTTCACGACTGTATTTTTCAGGAGACCGTAAACGACGACTCAACTTGAAGGACTCTATCGTTGTATCACAACAAAGTTGTGCTAAGATTTGACTGACACATTTCACAAAAGCATTATTGTCACAATAACTGCATTTGGTACCGTCTCTAGGCATTTTCAAAACTCCAAAATCAATATTCTCCAATGATGTTTTCCACAAGTGTCTCCATCTTCTTGATAGAACACTGGTACGCACTGCATCTCTCATACTTAAACGTGACATAATAGAACAAAGAATACCGTCTGGCAGTCTACTAATCAAATCGAACAGCTGAATATCGTCATTCTATAAGCATCTCAAGGAAAGTGATCATCAATATCAGCATAATTAAAATACTGAAATTTTAATATAATGAACTAATCCTAGAAGCATTAGAGTGTATGTAACTCACCTTGACTACAACAACACTGGAAACCTTTTGCCTCTTAATT
Source organism: Trema orientale (assembly GCA_002914845.1). Lineage (NCBI taxonomy): Eukaryota > Viridiplantae > Streptophyta > Magnoliopsida > Rosales > Cannabaceae > Trema > Trema orientale. The sequence goes on along the minus strand of JXTC01000145.1, from coordinate 151,035 downwards.
GACCTGTGAAACGTGCCCCTGGACAAGGACTCCTCATTAGTCTTGTTAATCTGCAAATGTGATATAGATATAGCTTTAGTAAGTATATTTCATTAAATAAGCAAAGCACAAACAAACTAAAATTATTGAAGAGAGATCAAATCCCAGAATTAACTTAATTACTTACCTCCGGCAAAGAAATCTTTGATATGACTGCTGGTGGAAATTTCTTTCCTCCCCTTTTCGGTTCAACCATTTTTCCTTAAAAAGTGAAAATACAATAACATATGTATATGTTAGCGATATATTGTATAAGTACATTGTCTTTGTCCGAAATTTCATACATAAGTACACGAAGGAAGTATAAACTTAGCATGGGTGCTTATGCAATTGAGATCTTTATATTGAATGAGAAATCATTTTAAAAGAGGTGTGAAAAAAAATAATAATAATAATAATAGAAACATATTGCAAGTGGCGTAAGAGCGCCCTCAAAAGAAGGAAACAAAATCGATCCCACCTCAACTGTTCAAATACAAACACTTGTTTTAAGAATCACAGTTTGATTATGAAATCAAATAAAACTTCCAAATAATGAAACGCTGAAAAAAAGCAAGTACCAACCAACCTGGATGATTCTCTGATTGAAAAAAATCATCTTTATAACTCAAAAGAACAAATTATAATATACAGAGAAAAGATACTACGGTTTCTGATGCATCTAAAGGTTAAAGCACCTCTTTTTACCCATAAGAACAACACAAACCCGGGTCGAGAAACGTTAGCAGAGACAGGGCTAGAAGAATATCAATACATCGGACAGCTACTGTATAGAGGACACTGGATAGCTTATTTAGTGAGCTAAAATAAACTCCTTAATTCATATTTATTTCTTTTTCTTTTTTCTTTTTTCTTTTTAATTTTAATAACTAGGGTTAATTTGTTTGATAAAAGTAGTTTTATTTCATTCTCTTCGATGAAGTAAAAGGTTTTTATAGATTAAAAACTAACCTGGTAAGGGATGACGAGACCACGGCGGCGGAGCAATAGGGGAAGCGGCGAGATCAAACCCAAGAGACTGCCGCTGAGGTTCGCTGTTCTTAGTTCTCTCTCGCCTTGTCTAGGAATTTAGTCTTCTAATTTGTATCAAAGGGTCACGAACTATATATAACATGGCCATGTCGTCTCAAAGTTTTTTCAAGCATTGCTATTAAGCCCTTAAAATTAGTGAAAATTATAAAATATTCGGTGAGCTCAGTTTATTTATGATTCGGTGTCGTATTTTTTAGAATAATATTATTTTTAAAAGAATTTAGAAAAATATCATTTTCTAAAATAGTATCTAGTAATCAGTAATTAGTTTTCGAGCACTGTTAACTAGTAACTAAAAGTATTTTTAAATAGTATATAACTAGTAATTGGTAACTGGTAATCAATTTTCAGACATTACTAACTAGTAACCATTTTTAACATGATATTTTTCTAAAAACTTTTTTAAAAGTGGTAGTTTTCTATTAAAAAAAGCGGGAATTAGAAGAAGACAAATTTGACACACCGTATTTTTATAATTTTTTTTTATTTTTATAGATAGAAGTGTTAAAAAAACCCCTTAAATTTTCCGATTTGTAGCAATTTAGTCTCATGATTGTTAATTACAATATGCTGTTACATTTTCTTAACAAAAAAAAAAAAGGGAAAATATCACCTAGGGTCCCCAAACTTTTCCTAGTGTATCACTTAGGTCCCCAACTTTTTCTTTAGCACTTGAAATCCCCAAACTATTGGTTTCCATCACACGTTAATCCCTGGGCATTTTTCTGTCTAAAAGTGGCGTTAAATGACCATGTGCTAAGCACATGACCTTCTTCCCATGGGTATATGTTGGAAAAAGAAAACCAATGCATGAAATACCTTACTTTTTCGTGGCTAAGGAAAGGAGAGTCTCTCTCCACTAAAGCTCAAATTGGGTCAAAAAAATGGAGGCTCAAGTCTGCAGGTGTGATCGCTGAGTTGAAATGAAAACTTCATGGACTTTCCTCAAAAAAAAAAAAAAAAAAAAAAAAACCTTCATGGACTGATTTAAACCTCGGAAGAAGATTTTTCACTTGCTACAAGAAGAAAGTAAGAAATTTCCATTTTTTTTCTAGGTTTATATATAAATTAAGTAATTAGCATAACTTAATTATTTATTTATTTCTATAATAGCAAAATGGAGGTTGTGGGTACTTTGAATGGATTGACCCTCCAATGTGCGAGAGATCTAAGCAAATTATTCCAGGTTTGCTACGAGATATAAGGAGACTTGATTCAGAGAATTTGGAGCTTAAAAGAGGAAGAACATCAAAAAATAGGGTTTTCATGTACCTAATTGTAGCTGCTATTTTGTTGATTTGGTTGATGTTGTAGGTTTGATGTTAAATGTATGGTAACCGTTAACCTCAGTAGACTTGTGGGCGCCCATGTATGTATGGCAACCATTAACCTCAGTAGACTTGGAACGTGCTAGCAACCTTGCTAGCACGAGGTACCCGCCCATATCACTTATGCCCATGTATGGTAACCGTTAACCTCAGTAGATTTGTGGGCGCCTATGTATGTATGGTAACCACTAACCTCAATAGACTTGGCACGTGCTAGCAACCTTGCTAGCACGAGGCGCCCGCCCACATCACTTGCGCCCATGTATGGTAACCCTTAACCTTAGTAGACATGTGGGCGCCCATATGTATGGTAACCGTTAACCTCAGTAGACCTGGCACGTGCTAGCCACCGTGCTAGCACGCATCGCTTGTGGACGCCCATGTATAGCAGCCGTTAACCTCAATGTTTTTTTTTTTTTGAGAATAGGATGTATTTGCTATTATCATTAGTATTTTTGGGTAATGGAAGAAGTTACTCTGCTTTTGGGTAATGGAAGAATTTGGGTAATGAATTTGTACTTTACTCTGATTTAGTTGTATTCACTAATGGGTGTCTAACGTTATTGGCATTTTACTGTAATGCACAATGTTGCTTAATGCATATATGAATGAATTAGTTTTTGGTTAAATTGTGAAATTAATTAGTGAAATTGCCCAACAAAATTACCTTATAATGAATCAAGTTAACATGTTAATTACCCCAATTAGTTATTCGTTGCCAATTCTATCCATTTAATCAAGTTAATACAGAAGAGAAGTCACCATTTTAAACAAAGCTTTGTATAAATGCCAACATTAGGGGAAATGAATTTTCCCAGTAAAAAAAAAAAAAAAGAAAAGGGCTTCAAGTTCCTGTATAAGTTATATTGAAGCTCAAACCAAACAGAACTTCAAGGTACCGTATGAATGACATAAAATCAGCCAGAGATAGCAAAGCTCTAATATTCTTACTACACAAATATGATAATTCTAAAATAAAGCATAGGAAATAATTACTTGAAAAAATAAAGATGGTAATAAATGGGTTTTTATTTCCATTAAACAATTCTAAATCGTCAAAGGTTCCTGCTACATAATATATGCCATGTACATGTCATTTGTATATCCAAAAAGATTTGTAGTTAGTTGCACCATATCATGTACCTATCATCTACCCTGTCTAAATATCATGTACAGGGATCCTACCCAATAACATGGATCCTATATGATCCTGTTATAGACAAAATATGAACTATTTCGATTTACAAAAATATGTCCCAAAAGGATTATTAAAAAACATGGCAATAGATAAAAAGAAGCAGTTCTACAAAATGGGTGTACTATGTTGCACCAACAGCCCATGTTTGCTCTAGGTTGCACCACTAGAACCAGCAGCTCCACTTTGCTGCTTAGCATTCTTTTTCGATGGTTGTTGCTTCATTCCAACCTATATTAGAGAGTGGGGAAAAAAAATTACCAGAAGACATATGTATATCAAAAACTGGTTACTAATCATACTACAATAAGAACAATATTACCTGACTTTTCTTTCGAGGAGTTCCTTTCTTCTTGGCCATCCCAGGTGCACGTTTTGGTTGTGCTTGAGCTGAACTTTCAGATTGACTTTGCACTTGACCTTGAGATGAAGCTTTAGTTTTTTTAGGAGGTTTATAATGAGGGTCACAACTTCTTGTGTTATGTCCATTTTGGTCACATTGCTTGCACTTCATGACTGTAACAAATCTTCTTAGTGTTGATGCACATGGTTGTAATTCTTCGGGCCCTTTTCATCTTTTTTTTTAGGACGTCCTAGCTGTTTCTGATTTTCTGGTTCTATGATTCATCATTGCTTTATATTTGGCCAGAAATTAGGACTACTTGTGGGCTTGATGATTGGAGTGTATACCTTGATTAACGTCTCCTTCTTATAGCAACGATATACAAAATTGAACATGTTTAACTTCCTGTCCAATATGCACGTTAGAGCATGTTCACACAGTATTCTACTCAACTGGTACTTGCGGCAGCTGCATTGTCGTGCATCTAAGTCCATTGCAAATTGATCTCTATTTTTTATGTTCTTTACTTGAAATGTAAGTCCACCTGCCCAAGTAGCCATACACACCTGACCCAAGTTTTTATTTATCTCAAGAAGCTTTAGAATCCTTAGACTAACTGATGTCTTCCAATTATCAAGGTCCCTTTTTTTGGCCATCCTAGTCATCAAATAACATCGGATACTTTCTAGCATTGTGATAATGGGCTTATCTCATGCATGGAGAATAGCACTATTGAAGGCTTCACAAATATTATTAAGGAGAAGATCACACTTATTCAGTGGCTGGAAGTGACTTCTACTCCATTGAGTTGGTGGCTTCTCATTCAACCACTTCTATGCTGATTCATCAACAGCTTTTAATTTGGCCATCATTGCTTGAAACTGTGGGATAGTTGTTATTGCACATGCCCATACATAGTCTTTAAGAGCTAAGTCCTTATATTCAGTTTTGAAATTGTTATACATATGGCGTAGACAGAATATTTTCTCAGAATACTGACCAATCTTGTTAATTGCATCAACTAATCTCTTCTGTCTATCACTCATGAAAGTCCATGCACTTTCGTTCTCAATTTTCAAGTCATCTGTAAGTAGTTCCAACAACCAAGTCCATGATAACTTATTCTCTGCCTCGACAACATCAAATGCAATAGAAAATATAGATTAATTTCCATCCAATCCCACTGCAGCTAAAATCTTGCTACTTTACTCTCTTTTTAAGAAACAACCATCTAACCTAATTAATCTTCTACAACCAGCCAGAAACCCTTCTTTACAAGCTGCCAAACATATATAAATTCTCTGAAACACACTCTTATTCTTCCCTTCAAGCTTTGTTTTCAACTTAACAGTGCTGCCCAAATTAGTCCTCAACAACTCATCACAGTAATCTTGAAGTAACTCGTATTGTTCTTTTAAAGTACCTTTTATCACTTCCAAGACTTTCTCTCTAGCTCTATAATACTGCATTCTTGACACAGCAGTTGTACACTCTTCTTGTATAGCTCTGATAATGTGGTCCTCGATAAGTTTGGTTCAGATCAAAATCGGCTGAGGTATTTCTTGGACAGCCATGTAGAATCCAATCTCGGATTGTTGAAGACCAGTCCATAATCATGTTGAGAGTGCAACTTCCTCACTTTAAAGGTGACCTTATCTGCCATTACTCTTGCATAAAGTAGGAATGGGCAACCTTCAGCACAAATAATCCGTACCCTTAGCTTATCATTCTTGGAATATATGATAGCGTAACTATTCTTGATAGCATACACTCTTATAGCATCTCTAAGTACTTTGACTGATCTAAATTCCATACCAGATACACATTTAACAAGAAGATGTTATAATAGAACAAATAAAGTATTTAACATCACTATACTTAAGCACATGTTAAGAACCATAGTAATGAATTTAAAGCTAAAATTTTGACCAAAACAAAAAAAAAAACAAAAATTGAGACAAGTGACTTACCTAACTGAAATACAGGGTTGGCCATGTCTATATTCTCATTGAAAACTAGAGCTACTCGTTGTCCGTTATATCCCTCATCTCCATGGCCAATATTTCTAATATCTCCTTCAAAATCAGAATCTCCATCAATGTGTGCTGCTGCACCATTTCCCTCAACCCCAAAAACACCATTACACTGGCCATTCTCATTAAAAACATGCTCATTAGGGATAAAAGGAGCCTCATCTTGCACATAAGCTTCATCATGGAACTCGGTATCTACTCCTAAATTATCTCCCCCAGTTGTATTATTTTGTGGATTCCTAATTGGAATTTGGGGTTGATTGAAATGGCTTTCAACTAGAGGTTGAGAACCTATTTGGTTTTTTCCCTTAAGAGGGGAGTCATCTTCTAACTCCCTTATCACAGCCCCTGATTTTTTTCTAGGAGGAAGGGGGTCATCTTCCAATTCGGTAATCATAACACCTGACTTTCTTCTAGGAGGCGCATCAAATTCAAAAGGGTTCCAATCATCATATAAAAAGTCATAATAATCTCCCTTAAAATCCTATGCAAATGCATCATCTCCATAATAATCCCAATAACAATCTCCATTATCATCTTCTAATCCATATTTAGAAGATACATTATCATCAGAACTTAAGACAACAGGATTACTGTTAGATGGACCAACCTCAGTAGGTAATGGTTTAGTTCCTGATGGACCACCAACATTGGTTTTTGGTATAGGTTGGGACCAGGATAGGTTCTTTTTTGGCATTGATAATTGAAGAAATAGGTCAACTTCCCTAGTCGATTTCACACTTTTTGCCATCTCCAAAATCTCTTTATCATTGGTAATCTTCACAAGCCCCCACATCTAATGTCATTCCAGGTTTTCTAAACCAGAAACCAACAGGCAAAGAGTACCCTAATAAACTGGTTATATGATCTAATTCGAATTTACAAATTGTGTCAATAGTAAAATAGTCAAAGTAAGATACTTGACCATTTAGATACTCAGTTCTACCTATCTTATCAAAAAAATCTCCACCATGATGACATTTGATTATGAAATAAGGCTCATTTCTAGCTGCCAAAAATAAATAAATAAATAAATAAATAAACCCTAATATGTATCATCACAATAACGTGCAGATTCAAAGTAAGCTAAAAGATTTAAGCTATAACGAATTTTTAGACAAAAATATTGATAATATAGCGATAACATAATTATCATCTGCTAGATGACAAAATGGTATAATATACGAGATAAAGTTTTGGTCTTTTCACAAATTAGCAAAGTTTATTTTTCAGTTAAACTTCAAGGGAGACAAAAAGACTATTATTTTCACTCACAAAAGCCATCAACTTATGAAGTTTTATTATCTACCTTATAATATCTCTTTCGGAGTGTAAACAATGTTGACTTCAGAGTACTGATTGATAGGAACTATATTTTTCTTTTTCAAAGAAAAGTACGAAGGAAATTGAGTTTATATATACTATAAATTGTGCCAATTAATTTATCTATAGTACGAAGGAAAATGAGTTTATCCTATATAAAACTAACTAATTATACTAATTACTTTGTCTGTGATAAATTGAATAAAAGTACACATATACATACTAATTAAAAAAATATTAAACGGTGTCCAAGGTCATCTTGCTCTTCTTTTAATAGACATATATTATACTGCTAATAAGATACCACTTTGGTTAAGCTCGTGTTCACAATGATCTTTGACGTAATTTGAATTAGCTTATATTAACATGCATAAACCTTAGTAGATGTACTTTACTGATCTATATGTTGCCATTAGTATTGAAACTCTAAAAGTATTATTTTTTGCCCTTAAACAGATATTATTTTCTCCATTATCAATTTTTTATTAAATAAATATAACCCAAGCAAATATAATAAAATTACGTAATCAGGAGGTTTGCCCCGTAGACTTCGTAGCATTCTAAAGCTTTAAAATGCTCCTATGTACCAGAAGAAACATGCAAGTGAACTCAGTTCTGGGTTTCTTAGATGGAGAAAATTAGGAGAAACAAAACAAAAAAGGTAAAAAAAACTAAAAATAGATAAATAATGAATGCGAAAACCCCTTAACCCGAAAGAGCAAGAACCATAAATCATCCTAAAAAATTCTCATTCTCTAAAATTCGAAACCCATAATTATTTCAAGATGAAGTACATCATCTTATAAAAATCTCATTCTTACCTGAATCACATTGTTGAAGAAGATCAAACCCTTTGCTATCCGAATTTGGGGGAAAGTGAAAACTTAGATTTTTTCCCAAAATTTTCCTTTGATAAAGAAGAGTTGGAGCAATAATGGAGTAGAGAAAGTCATATCTTGAGGAAGAAAAAATGAAAAAAAAAAAAAACGATGTAGAACGCTTAAACTGCCCTGGTTTTTTTTTTTTTTTCCAGCATACTCATGGGAAGAAGGTAATGTGCTTAGCACATGTCATTTAACGCCAATTTTAGACAGAAAAATGCCTAAGGATTAATGTGTGCGGATTCAAGTGCTACAAAAAAAAAAGGTTGGGGATCTAAGTGATACAATGGGAAAAGTTTGGGGACCCTAGGTGATATTTTCCCAAAAAAAAAAACACGCGTGAAAAGCATTTGTAATATCCCCTAATTTTACTAACATACGTGTTGAATATTTATATGATTGTTTATTAAAATTAGGAGACGCTTCTCAACTTAGAACTACTAAAATAGTGGGCAATTAAAACTTTTAAACCTTCAAGAACGTAAAGGAAACTTTAATATATATGAATATTTGGAATCTTATGATTATGTGCCCATATTTATCTGTCATTTTGCTTTGTATGAGACATAAACACGTGGTATATTTATATTGTCCGAAGAGTATTGGTAAATAAGGTGTGGTGGGCCAGCGCCTAAATATGTGATATGGCTCATTTGGAGACACTCTGATAGCGATATGGTGAGGACTACAGTAGTACTAGTGGGGTTTGAGATATATTTGAGACTCAAGTCCTTCATACGATGACTCATGGTCCGTTATTTATTATCTGAGTGGTCCAGTATGTAATTCACGGTTTTGTCAGACAATACAATATACACAAAAATCCGAATTATATCTTTATCTGTTCTATGATATATGTAATCTACATCTGTATACATTATTTACTGAGTTTCATACTCACATGTATTCTTACATTACGAAGGGTATCACTGATATGTGATTTTGGAATTGGAGTACCGACTTTCTGACTACAGCTTGTATATAGAAGCATTTTGACTTGTGGTTTTCTGATAGAGGATTTTGCACGTGTTTTTGAGAGAGTGTATATTATGTATATCTATATGAGAGGTCTATTATGTATGTGTGTGTATATATGTACACTTTATACTATGGGCACCAATCCAGTAGGTATTTTTTTGAACCTATCTATAGGTATCGTTTTAGCCAATTAAAATTGGTCACGCATGTCTTTTCATGGTAAAAGGAGGAGAGAGAAAATCATTAAATATTGAGTATTTATTTTTATTATTTTTTTCTAACTACTCAAATTATGATTGATCCAACGGCAAAATAAAAAGAAAATATCTAAGGATGGGTTAAAAAAAAATACCTATTGGATTGGGAACCTTATACTATATGTATAATTATGTAATGTAGTCCAAGTGTTGCGACATTGGGACACTGTACAACCTTTGGAGTATTTTGATAATTTAAGACTCCTTATGTAACACTCCCTTAGTCTAAAGTTATCAGATTAGAAAATGTTATCATTGAATTCTTTAAAACATAAAAACAAATGTAGAATATTTTCTTTTATAAAATAAATATCTCATTAAAGTCTCTATTAAATTCATAAAGAAAATACTAACAATAATTTAAAAGTCACATAAGCTAAACAAAAACTTCTTAAAATATAAAATGTTATTAACAGAAAATAAAAACTAGAAAATATTCATTCAATTAAAATCTAGACCACTAGACCACCATGTCGCCGAGTCGCCTCATTACTACTATCCGCTAACCTACTGTTCATCACCTGAAAAAATACTAAATAATATAATGAGCTAAAAATCCAGTAAGTAAACCACAATGCACATAATTGATGAGACATTCTTTAGTTATTTTCTAAAATATATTTCTTGTGATCTTTTCATAGCTTTGAAGACTTTTCATTTTAATCCTTGGGAGCGCTCAGTGTAATGTCTAAGCTTTTGGTAACCAGTGAGCTGTGATTGCTGAACCAGTTCTTACTTTGCTACCGACTCCTTGGTAGAACCATATTAGAGGTATAAAGTGAGTGCACGTAGCCTATGTAGCTGCACACATATTGATGATCCTAAAGGGGCCTATCGTCCCCAGAGTCAAAATCATATAGGGCATCTCTCTAGCACAGTCTATTATCATTTATCCTTGGTGGGTACGCTGGCTTCCATGCCCACTCAGCCCTCTAGACATAGACACACTTTAAAATTTTACTTTTCAAAATCTTTAATTAAACTTTTAGAAAAATCATTCTATTGTAAAACTTTTGTTCTTTTTGAAACATTCCCAATTTATAAAATAATTTCATGGATGATTATGCCTCACATAAAATAATATGCTATATGTCATCAATTTCCATATAAAACATATATAACACATAATTATACAATGTAAAACATATAAACAATTAAAGCAGTTAAGTATGATTTACTTACCTTAAGTCCAAGCCAAAATAAAGAGTCAAGAAAAGTGAGAATGTCCTCTGAATGCTTACGACATATGTGCCCCGCCTACATTATCGGTATTATAAGTGCAAATTTACTTAATTTATTTTTCTTATTTCAATGAAATTTCTCGAAAGACTATTTTATCTTTGGTGCACTTAAGATGACCATAATTTGTGTATAAAATTGAAAATATCAAATATAAAATATAACCAGCATCTCATATAATAATTCCATAAATAATTTCATAGAATATGCTTGTAGTTTGGAATTCTGAAAATTAGTACAAAAACAGTAATCAAAACTGACACCAGCTTATATAAAATTTATATCTGATTACTCACCAATCAATTTGAAGTACAATTTCACAACAATATTCTTAATACAATATTTTACAATAAAAATTAAAATAAATCAGAAAATACACTTAAAAATAATATTTTTGCATTTTTAGAGTTTAAACACATAATCTGTCAAATTTTGTTTGTTATCTGACTAATAGGTACAAAACGATTTATTTCTACTACTACAAACATATTTTAATATTGAAACTTTTTAGAGACATATTAAACATATAGAAATATAACTGGAAATTTTTATTGGCTCAAAAAATGACGTTAACAAATTTTTTATAATTTACAACCATCCCTTTACAAAACTGCCAGCACCAAATCACAATAGTATATATAAAATTTATAAAATTATGAACAATAATCCGTTAAGAAATACTATCTATAAATTTTACAGTGATCATATAATATATCCAAAAATATACTCTACAAATATTAGATCATGGAGAGCTCTATAAAAGTAATATAAAATTTGAAATCCCAAAACAGTATTTATTGATAGATTTTTCAGTATATTGATAACATGTAATTAACAATTTATTATTATTTAATTAAGATACTATTAGTTCTGAAAATTTTTGAGACTAAATTAAACATCTCCAGAAATTTCATGAAAAAGAAGGGTACGAAAATAAGTTCTTAATTATTTATAAAAATTAGTAGAATAGTATGTTTAATCACATAAATACAGTCAATTGAGACTCATTATCATACCTAAAGAAAAATAAATAAATAAATAATTGGAAGAAACATGTGTAAAGATTTTTCTCGCAAATCAAATAAAACTGACAAAAATTTTATAATTCTTGGACTTAGACTTCTCTTAGAGATTAAAAATTTAAAGATGAAGAAATAGACAAATAAAGATGCTTAGAGAATTTCTTTCTGTATTTTTACAGAGATAAGAAAGAGATGGAAGTGGCTGGGGTTTAGAGAAGAATAAAAATAAAAATATTATTATTATTATTATATATATACTTGAAATCCTCGTGGAATTAAACTTTATGTTTCACTTTTATTATTATTATTATTATTATTATTATTATTATTATTATTTTAATAAAATCATTCAAGTAACATACTTATATATATAATTAGTAACTAAACTAACTACAACTTTTTATTTACTTATTTATCCTTTTTTTTAAAATACATGGCAACCTTTTTTTTTTTTTTACTTGATATTTACTCCAACAAATATTTATATATCTAATTTCCATTTAAGCTTTAATGTGTATATATATATTATAATTAATTATCACATTATGTCAATTAAATATTAATAATATTAATAACAACAATTACTTACTTAAATAACTTCAAATAAATATATTAGATTATATTAATTACAACTTTTTATTATTTTAAGAATCTACAAAAATTTTAGTAGGCATGTAAGATAATTAGATTAATAGTAAACTCATAATAAAATGTAAAATAACAAACGAAAATTCTCAACATGTAGTAAATATAAATTTTACGTTATAATTTTTATATCAGGGCATGTGTACATCGATTGAGCACTGTTGGATATTATCACTACATAGAATTATGTTAGGTACAAATACTATATAAATTAAACAACATTAAATGCAATTAATAACAAGTAACACTTAGCAATTCTAGGGCATTCTAAACATGGGTATTACATTTACACCTTATTTGTGCGAAACTCAACCTAAACACCCTCCACACTTAATTCTCTATAAATAAGACCCTTTACATCAGATGGAGGCATGCCTAGGAGAGTTTAGACTCACAAGAACATATTTAAAACCTAGACAGAGTAGGAGGAAGAGAACTTGGGAGCTGCTGCAGCCACAATCTTCATTCTTTTTCCTTTTCACATTTTAAGTTTTCTTTGTTTTATTTATTCTAACATAGTGATTCTCTTGTTCATTCTTGTTACATGCTATATTAGGCACAAGGATTAGATTAAGAGTGATTTAAAACCCCAAAATATGATTGTTATTTAATTTTCTAGCTTTATGCAATTAGTTGTTTATTTTAAAGTTATTTATGCTCTTCTGTATTTAATTGATTTATGAATGGTATCTTGCTTGTTTAGCTGTACAACTAGATAATATTGACTGAGTTCTATTGTTAGAATTTGAATTAGGCGTTTGTTGTATCAATTCATTAATAGCAAAACTATAATTGATACGATTGTTTGATGTGTTGATTATAGTGAGGAACATAACCTAGGCTACGAATCTATATTTACGAGATTATGACATTGATCAATCTAACTTTCTCTACTTAATACTTTTATTAATTAGTACTAGAGAATTTACTTAGGTTATTTAATAAGAAGAGGTTAGATATGGCTACTGTGATATATATTTTATGTATAAAATATTTGTAGTTCTGTTTAAAAATGAATATTTGTGAACTAAAAATAGAAAATAGGTATTCATGAGAATGTGCTTAATAAAGCAAGTATTTTGGAACTTTTTCTCCCTTTTAGCCATTTCGGTAGTCCAGGTTGTAGTTTGTCTTTGTACCTTTTCTAACCTTGTATATAATAAATTAAAATCTAAATGAAATAAAAATTTAAAAGGAAAATAAAAATTTAACGAAAATAATAAATAATCTAAGAACATAATTGATAAAAAAAAAAAAATGAAGGCTTAATTTGACCTTTGAAAAACGTCAAATTCAACGGTTGAGGATAATATCCGAAATTAAAAAACTTTTGTTTTACTATGGTGTGTACGCTATTATACGATAACGAGTATTTTATGGTGAACCGGTAGCGGTTTATCACTGTGGAGCTAACTTTGTTAGTTATAATCACATGTGCAACCAGTAAACAATTACCCGCCGCGTAGAAATTATGAACTACCAAGACCACCCCTATTCCCATGAACGCAAATGCGAAATCTTTTGAGGGTAATTTCGTCAATATGCCATCAATCCCCCCTCCCCTAGTCCCTTCCCTCTCTTGCTCTTTGTTCAAATACAGCACGGTCAATTTCAGAGGGAGAGAGAGAGTGAAAAAGAGAGAGAGAAAGAGAGAGATGGCTTACGAGGAACGACTCAAGGCCGCCGCAAACTTCATTCGGAATGCCGACGCACGCGCCGGTGACGCGCGAGTCAACCCGGAAGAACTCGGCGTGACGGCCACCCTGAAGCCGCACCAAGTTGAAGGTGTTTCATGGCTCGTACGCCGGTATGTTCTCGGGGTCAACGTCGTTCTCGGTAACTAGTACTACACATATCGAGTTTTATTCAATAAATTTTGGAATTTTATTATGCGAAATTTCGTTAGAAATGTGCGTTTGAGTTATTATATTGGGTCGATTTTTGCAGGAGACGAGGTACAATTGCTCTCCTTCTCTGGAAATTCCAAGTGTTGATTTTTTTTTTTTTTTATAATTAATGTTTAATTTAATAATCCGGTTTGGGGTTGCTGAATTGAACTATACCTAGTAATTGGCTTAGTGAAGTTGGCTGGTTGCACTAGTCTTTATGGGACTCAATTTATAAAATCTTTACTGATTTCGGAAGATTGGCCTAAATATTTTCTGTGAATGACTTGTTTCGGGGCTAATTTAGTAGTCCTTAGCCGTTATTCTTCAGCAAGGGGCATAGTGGGTAGTTTAGTTTGCAATTTTTTTTCACCTTTAAATGGTAAGTTGCAAGGATGGTACTCCATTGGTCAGTCGTTGTTATTAGGAGCTGTGGTGAAGTTTGATGAAGTAATAAAGGATCATAATAGGGCCTTAAAAGTGGCAAGTCCCATAAATGGTTGTGTTCATCACGCTTTGGCTCTAATCATTGGCAGATGGGATTGGGCAAGACTCTGCAAGCCATCTGTTTGATGAGCTATTTGAAAGTTCAACAGATGTCACCTGGGCCATTTTGTGAGTCAAGGATGTTTATTGTTAAACTCTTGAAAGCTTTCGTTGTTTGATAACATTCTAGATTTATAACTTTCTATTGTTGTATACTGTGGTTCGTATATTTGCAGTGGTATTATGTCCTCTAAGTGTAACGGATGGTTGGGTATCAGAAATGGACAGATTTGCTCCAAAACTAAGAGTTTTACGGTATGTTGGGGACAAAGAACACCGTCGTAGTTTACGCAGAACAATACATGAGCAAGTAAAAGAACAGTCCTCACAAACTGATGTAAATTTTGATCTGGTTCTTAGCTTTCCTCATAGAAACAAGTCAACATTAGTCTTTGGGATTATAAGATGTTTTCATTTTTGCACCCTAAGAATATTATCTATGATCTTTTCCATCCTCGATTATTTTTCAAATTGGGTCTGGTTACAGGTTTTGTTGTTACCTTTTGACGTGCTGTTAACAACATATGACATAGCATTGATGGACCAGGATTTCCTTTCTCAAATACCATGGCACTATGCAGTAATTGATGAAGCTCAAAGGCTTAAAAACGCTTCCAGTGTATGTTTTATTTCTCATGACCGCACTTTCCAATACTCAGGATTTTGTACATGTAACGGGCAACCCTTCTTACTAGTGAATTCATTTGATATAACAATTCTTGTGACTGGTGACACTAGTCATAGTGTGAATGTTTGTTTTTTGCAGAGTATATAGTATGATATCTGGCTATGAGAAATCTAAATGACAACACATATTGCTGATTTATTTCCTGGAAATATCCACTATAAAAATATAAAGAAGACACAAAAAACATTAATTTGGATATTTTCACCTGACATTGTATCAGCATTACTTGATAGGTATATGTATGTCTTGTCTATATATAGTGTATGTTATAAGATTTTCGCAGCAGTCATGCTTAGATGCTTCAATCTTATCAGGTTCTGTATAATGTCCTGAAAGACCGCTTTCTTATACCAAGACGGCTACTGATGACTGGCACACCTATTCAAAACAATCTCAGTGAACTTTGGGCTTTGATGCACTTTTGCATGCCTTCAGTCTTTGGTAGACTGGACCAGTTCCTTTCCGCATTCAAGGAAGCTGCAGATCCCTCCTCAGGTTAAAAATTTAAATTCCATATGATATGCATTGATCTCTTTTAATAGAAACTAGACAGCTTTGACAGCAAAAAGCTTCCTGTTTAAGCTTGAGTTTGGGTGTTGGATTTGGAAAATTATCTTTGTGGGATTCACACTTATTATTTTGAAACAGACCATGTTCCATCTAAAGTCAAGGAGCAGTACAAAAGTTTAAAGAGCATAGTTGGAACCTTCATGCTTCGGCGTACAAAATCTAAACTTATTGAGTGTGGAAATTTGGTCCTGCCACCACTTACTGAGATAACCGTGTATGTTTTAAGCCTTCTTTTGCATTGTTAAATGGACTTGACTTCCTGCGCCTGTCTGCAAGATTTAATGCTAAGATATTTGTCCTGATAGGATGGCGCCACTAGTCAGCCTACAAAAGAAGGTTTACATGTCAATATTGAGGAGAGAGCTTCCTAAACTACTTGCATTCTCTTCGGGAGCCTCAAATTATCAATCCTTGCAAAATATGGTATCTTACTTTCTCAAATTTATGTTGTCCTCCCCTTTAAATATCATGTTGAACTTTTGAGAAACTATTCTTTTTTTTTTTTGGTGAAAATTATAGTACTTTTTTTTGTGGAAATTTGAAAGTATTATATGTCTTTTGTATATTAAGTGAATTCGGAACCCAAAGAGGCTGGGAAATCCATTAATAACCAAGGTTCTCATTCCCTGCCAATCCCTGGCCATATGGAAAGATACTTGGCTTAACTTGCCTATGTTTTCATTGTTTGTAAGAGGGTGATGTAGAACAAGAGTGAGAACTTAGGAGAGATGAGAGAAAGAAGAGAAAGAGAGAGATTTAGGAAGAAGAAGAGAAGAATTTAGAGAAGAAGATGAAGAACTATAGAGAGAGAATTGGAATATTAGAGAGAGAATTTTTGAATAGTTGTATATCATTAATCATGTCTTAAAAATAATGAACATAGAAGAGCTTATTTATAGAGAAGTTCTTAGACAAAATTAGGAAACTGACATCTTTTAAAAACAAACATAAGAGGGAAACTTCAAACTAGTTATTCAAAACTAAATAAAACCTAATAATTAAATAAAAATCTAAATAATAATAATAATAATAATATTACTAAAATATTTTATTCTTTGTCTGCATCAGAGGGGTAAATCTGGATACATGGCGATGTATGAAATGGATGCAAGGACTCTAATCAGAGATTAATATTTTGCGTAGTCCTTGAAACTGATCTTAAAAATAAATAAATAAATAAAAATAAATAAATAAAAATAAATGCAACCTTCGTTTTGTTGAGATGCAAGTTGCCACTAATTTCTCTAGTCCCTCCAGGTTGTCACAGATTACAGTATAATCTCTTATTTCTGTACTTTTTCTGTCCTAGCATGAAATGTTGAGATAATAATTTGCTAATATGTTGGTAACTCATTGTTACCCAGGTTAACGTCTATAGATTGTTTTTATTGAACGGTTTACACATCCCTGCTGATTAGTTCTGCTACTTGCATTACAGGTAATACAGTTACGAAAAGCTTGTAGCCACCCTTACCTTTTCCCTGGCATTGAGCCTGAACCATATGAAGAAGGTGAACACCTGGTTAAGGTAGCTTCTATTTCTTGTATAAATTTGGTAAATGACAATAACCTTGAAGTGTGTGAAATAATGTGCTATTCAAATCTAAGAGCTACTAATAATAAAGTTCAAAGAACTGGAAGAGAAAGCTCTGCTTGCTACTTTTTTAACGGCTTTCTATGCTAATTATAGGAGATCAAGTTGTGTTTCACTCTGGTAAGTGTCTTCCCAATTGAAATCTCTGTTTGTCTCTGACTTTCTAAACAGGCCAGTGGTAAACTTATTATTTTGGACCAACTACTTCAAAAGCTACATGATTCGGGACATCGTGTCCTTCTCTTCGCACAGATGACCCATACTCTTGACATTCTACAGGTTCTCACTTTTTTTCTCTCAATACTAGAAGAATTTAATATTCCTTTTCAGATAACTGAGTCTACTCTTCGTTTTATAGATTAAAAAAAATGTGATGTATATCCAACGCAGGATTTTTTAGAGTTGCGAAGATATTCTTATGAGCGCCTTGATGGATCAATTCGAGCGGAGGAGCGGTTTGCAGCTATAAGAAGCTTCAGTAGACAATCAGCTGAAGGAAGTTTGAATTTCCAAGCTGACAAAAATGGTGCTTTTGTTTTTATGATTTCTACAAGGGCTGGGGGAGTTGGTTTGAATCTTGTAGCTGCTGATACTGTAAGTTTTAAGTTCGTTATAGTTCTGTAGTGGAATGATGAAATAGTTTTCTTAACCATACAAAGCTGAGCTCTCAGAGGAGATCTTATTAGGTGTACAATTGTTATGCTTAATCCAGGCAGTATTTGCTCATGGTGACTGATGAAAATTGCTATATCTAATACGCTAAAGCTTCATATTGTGTAACTGCTAAGGACGACAAATTTTAGAGGTGCTTTTATGATATTAGCATGCATCTATTAATCTAGGTTAACATGCATCCATTGGTCTAGGTTATATTCTATGAACAAGACTGGAATCCCCAGGTTGACAAGCAGGCTTTGCAGAGAGCACACCGCATTGGTCAAATGAATTCTGTGTTGTCTATAAATCTTGTTACTGAACGTACTGTGGAGGAGGTAAGACCTTAGACATTAGTCACTATCATCAAAGCTTCTGTATACACTTCTTTTGTTTCAATGGATTAATGTAGGTTATCATGCGGAGAGCAGAAAGGAAATTGCAGCTTAGCCACAATGTTGTGGGAGAGGATGATGAAAACCAAGAAAGTAATGAATCCGTAGGAGTTGAAGCCGGTGATTTGCAATCTGTCATATTTGGGCTTGGTATCTTTGATACTACTGAGACCAGCAATGAAAATTTTGGAGAGGAAAAGATCTCAGAGTTAAATTCAATGGCTGAGAAGGTAATTGCAGTACGTCATGAACAAGTAGCTGGCAAGGACGAGAGAAAATTTGAAGTTAATCCAACAGATATGTTGAACGGATGTCCTCTTTCTCGAGGAGGAAATTCTGCTTCTTTCAGTTTTGACTCTGGTTTTGATGAGGCGTCATATCTATCTTGGGTTGAAAAATTTAAGGAGGCATCACAAACAAATGGAGACCAAATTATGGATCTGGGAAGAAGAAGGGAATTAGATGAGGATAGACGTGCTAAAGTAGAGGCTGCCAAGAAGAAGGCTGAGGACAAGAAATTGTTGAAGTGGGAAGCCCTTGGCTATCGTTCATTGTCTGTCAAAGACCCTGTTAGCCCTTTGGATGATGGTACGATGTTAGATATGGGTTCTGTTCAGTTTGTTTATGGAGATTGTACTAATCCTTCACAAGTTTGTCCATCTGAGCCCACCATTATATTCAGGTTAGTTTGCCTGCTCTGGGATGTCTCCTCGTTAGAAAGGTGGTTATAGGTTTTCTCCTGTTTCCAGATTTTTACTTTTTGGAACACACATTACTTTTAGTTTTTTAGTTTTTTACTTGGCAATGTATCCTTTTATGATGCTTTGTTCTGATAAGAGTGGTTTTCATGGATAAGACAATATCAATTGCTCGTATAACATTTTTATCTTGCAAGTTTTGAACCTCAAGTATTGTCTGCAGAATGCCACTAGCTTCCTTGCTTCCAGAGGAGGTACTTATTAAATAGGCACAACGGTATAATAAATATGTTGCATTTTCCGAGTATTGTAGAAATTTGAGTAACTTTTGCCAGTTTTCTGTACGTACCATCTGCCATAGTAGTTTATTTTATATCCTGCGTTAAAAAAAAAGGACCTGCTGGACCTGTATTCAGAAGACTAATGTGTGATCTACTTCTGCATTGAAGTCCCCTCAATAGTGTTTATTGGTTTTGCTGGAAGTGTTGATATTTAACTTGATTTCACAGTTGTGTTGATGATTCTGGAAACTGGGGTCACGGAGGCATGTTTGATGCATTGGCCAAACTGTCTGCAAGTATACCGGAGGCATATAACCGGGCTTCTGAATTTAAGGACCTGCATCTTGGTGATCTTCACCTCATGAGAGTGAATGGTAAGCTCATCCCATTTCCAGTTCCACTGCTTTATAATACAATAGTGACATTAAGCAGTTGTGTCCATTCCGTTAATCATTGCCTAAAGATATAACGAGCAAGAATAAGTGCAGTTATGGTTGGTGTTACTTGTTATCATTTCATCAACATTCTGCTCAGCTGCGTTTTACAGTGTACTGTGGTAATCGACATCTTCATGTAACAGACTAATAATCCCTGTTAGGGTGTTGCAATTATTGTTCCCTTCTTTTTTCTGTGTTAGTTCTATGTAGAGCACCCCTCTGTCTCCATGACAAGTATTTCATTCAAGCATATTTGTTGTTATCCAGAGGACTCTGATAAACAGAATAAGGAAGGTAATTCTCCTCAATGGGTGGCTTTGGCCGTTGTACAGTCTTATAATCCTAGGCGTAAAGTACCCCGCAGTAACATATCCATTCCGGACTTGGAAGTTTGCTTATCAAAGGCATCCTTTTCGGCAGCTGAAAACAGCAGTAAGGTTTCTGCACACACTGACAAAAATTTCTAGGACGGTTTGATTGCTTTCTCGTAGTGTATACTCCTCTCCTCCTCCCTTTTGGAAAATTGTCTAATACTTGTGTTAACCAATTTTGTTCAAAAGCTTCAATCCACATGCCGCGTATCGGTTATCAAGTTGGATCAGATCGCTCTGAGTGGTACACCATTGAACGTCTTCTTCAAAAATATGCATCCATTTATGGCATAAAAATTTTCGTGTATGTCCCTCTGTCTGTTTTTTTCGTTCTCAGGTACCCATGGCAAGTGGAAAACTTATTTCGCAAAAAATTTCAGGTACTATTACCGGAGGTCATCGTGAGAGGTTTAACTGTTGTCACAAGCTGGCAATATCGACAGGTAACACTTCCGCCATAGTTCATGATCATGGACTTCCAGACTCAACAGCAGGTCCAAATATTGTATTCTACGTCCACGAGGCTTGTATAGTTAAAATTTTGGGCTACTTGTCGAAGAATAAGATCTTAAGGTTCATGCTATAAATGTAATCCAATAGTTAAAATTTTGGGCTACTTGTCGGAGAATAAGATCACGTTCATGTTATAAATGTAATCCAATGCCTTAATGTCTGGCAAATGATTTGATGAAATGGTTTCGTTTTGTATTTGATGTTTCTTCCATTCTGGAGGTCAATTGTCTCCACAAGGCGAGTCAGGGCAAGTGCTTTGGCAAAATGACAAAATGAAAAAATTTTATTAGCAAAATGACCTTCTTCCGTTTAACACCGAGCAATCATCACGGTCGCTCAGTATAAAAATAAGGTCGCTCAGCATAGAAGCAAAGGTTGCTCAAGTCATTTTGCAAATAAAAATTTTGGACGTGATTTTCTATTTTTCATATTGTCATTTTGCCTAATTCTTCGTCCGGGGGTGGGGCACTTATCTATTTAGTCATTTAATTTCTAATAATTTATACTTTTCTTCTTGAAAGGGTTCACTATTTATTGCTATCATCTAAAAATTTCACGGTGAATGACGGGGGACCTAAAAAAAAAAAAAAAGAAAAAGCGAATAGATGTTGCAACCGAGTGATATTGACAAAAAAAATTATCAAGTATACATGAACCTTCAAAAGAAAAAATTCTTTAAAAAATTGGAAAATCTACCAATGCATAATATTTAAGGAAACTAATCTGCTAATCACTGGTTAGAGGTATATCTATTATATAGTATTAGGTTGGGCCTTCCCCCCCCCCCCTCTCTCTTAAGAATTATCTATTATTAGTTGCTGAAATTGTGCTATATCCGCTTTTACTCTTAAATGTAACCATTAACCGAAAAAAAAAAACACGAAACAAAAGAATTATTGATCATGTTCATTTACCTCTTTACTTCACTATGCTTTATGTTATTATTACAAGAATAATGCTAGATATACCAACTATTTTACCATTTAATCACTCACTTCCTAAAAACAAAACAATGATAACAAATAAATATAACACTATTCACCAATTAATAGTATCAAACTCATTGCCACATATGTAATGTCTATATTAAAAACTTAATAAAGTACCTAGCATTACTTTTATATTAATGTGATTTATCATAAGGAAGAATATAAAAAAAAAAAAAAAAAACTCTCCATGTTTTGCCTTTCATTAGAAAAACTCACATTATTTTGCTAATATCAAATAAAATCTTCTATCTGTTGTTTTTCTATCAAATCTCACTGAATCCACGTGTATAGTTAAAATTGTTAAAAGCAAATGTTTTTAAGTTTTGAAATTAGATAACAAAAGTCTTTCACCTTTAGAGAAAATTGGTGGCCATGATAAGCAAGATTTAGCAATTTTGGAATTCAGACTCACTTTGAAATTACGGTTTGGTAGAACTTTGTTTTTCATAGTCAATGATCACCTGGAATAATAAAAAGGAGAGTTTGGCTAATATTCAAGAACGACTTGATTGTTACCTGTGCAATAAGAGTTAGAGCGAGATGTTCCCTGAGGCAAAAGTAGTTAATCTTGACTTTCCTAAGTCGGACCATCGCCATATTTAGCTTATTCTGGATGGTAAAGCGATCTCATCCTATTCATGGAAAAATACCTTTTCGTTTCGTTTCGAACCATTCTAGTTGAAGGAAGGAGAACGATTGTGGGAACGTGGTGTGACACAATTGGGGAATGTATGGGTCAAATGCAGGTAAAGGTGTAAAAAGTAGTCACGTGGCTCAGCCCTGCTTAAATGGGCTGGGAAAGAAAAGCGGGCCAAGCAAAAAAAATTGGGAAAAAGACACCTGATATGATTTATTTTTTTAAATATTGACCAAAATACGACCTAGACAGAAATACATATTTTCGTACAATCTTTATTAGAAAAGTAACATATTTCTCTTGAAACGCAGATCTGGAAATCTGGAGGCACAAGCAATTACCGATGGTGACCTTGCAGATTTCGACTGAGAGCTACGCGTCATGGTTTTGTGGGTAGTAGCTGCATTGTAGATCTAGGCTAAGGGCTCAGTGTGCATTCTACCTTTGAAACTTCTTAGGGAATTGTACAATCACGATCGAAGTAATTTTAAATGCTTTTAACTTTTTCTTTTCTTTTCAATTAGTAATGCTAAAGTGTTTCTAAGTGGTTGGTATAATCTGTTGTTTGATATGTTATGTACTAGAGGGTATATGGATGAAGCTCTTCAAGTGTTTGATATAATGCGTGAGCGAATTGGATATTTACCTACAGTTCATATGTACAAGTCATTATTTATTATTTTATAAGAGAGGGCGGGTCTTTGAGGTTGAGTTTTTATTTGTAAAAGTGAAGTCTCAAAGTGTGTAAATACATAAGACAATGTGTATTTTTTAAATTTCAAAATATTGCAAGAGTAAGAAAATGAAGATGGCGATATGGTTTTTGATGAGAATGCCGAAGACAAGTTTTGAGTCAGATAATCGCACATGCAATACACTGACTCATGGATTTGTGAGGTTGGGTTTGTTTGATAATGGGTGGGTCATAAACAAACAAATGAAAGAGTGGGAAATGCAACCTGATGTGATTACCTATGGCATTATGATTAGTGAATAATGTAAAGAAGGTAAATGTGACTCTGCTTTGGTAATTTTGAATACCATGGTTAGTTGCAATTTAATGCCAAACGTGCATTGTTACACAGTTTCGATTGATGCACTTCACATAGAGAATATAGTTAATGGATTTGTGTTATGGGGAAGTTAACAATTTTGTTACTAGAAACCAGACACCAATATTGTAATTGTTCAATCTTGGATTCAATAATGATATTGGTTTCTAATAGTAATTAGAAACTAATTTGGTTACCAAAGAAACCAGCGATATTAATCAAAGACAATTGTATAGAATTATTAGATGTGAAATTATTGCACACCAAATGCTGGATGAAATTGCTCAATGACGATTAAGTAGAAACCTTCGTGGTTTCCTTTGATTTACTTAGTTACATGGCATTCTGCAAAAAGAAAATCACGATGGTTTCTAGGAAACTTTCGTGGTTTCCTGTTATTTACTTAGCTACATGACATTCTGCAAAAAGGAAACCACAATGGTTTCCTGTGATTTATTTAGCTACAGGGCATTCTGCTAGAGGAAATCACAATGGTTTCCAGGAAACTTTCGTAGTTTCCTGTGATTTACTTAGCTACATAGTATTCTGTAAAAAGAAAACCACGATGGTTTCCTGTGATTTATTTAGCTACAGGACATTCTACAAAAAAGAAACCACAATGGTTTCCAAGAAATATTCGTGGTTTCCTGTGATTTACTTACGTACAGGATATTCCGCTAAAGAAAACCAAACTGGTTTCCAGGAAACCTTTGCGGCTTCTTGTGATTTACTTATGTACATGATATTCTACTAATAAGAAACCAAATTGGTTTCTAAGAAACCTTTGTGGTTTCTTGTGAAAAAAAAAAGATGGCTTATTTACTAAAATGCCACTGTGTTTTCTAGCTCCCAAAGTATTTTGGAAAATGCCCTAAAAATGTCGTACGGAATTTTTATTGTTTTTGAAAGGTCGTAAATTTAGTATTATTTTTTGAAAAATAGGTATAAGTGTCCAAAACTCAAAAAAATTTTGGATTAAGTAGACAATTACTACTTTTTTCAAATGTTTAATTAAATTTACCATCACTATTAGATTCTACTACTTTTGGGAGGGAATTAGTCAAGAATCTGTCAAGAATTCATCAAGAATCCGTCAAGAATCCATCAAGAATCTGTCAAAATTACCACTGACGTCAAGAATCTGTCAAGATCATCAAGAATTTGTCAAGAATTTATCAAGAATTCATTTGAAAAAGTGGTATGGTGGTAGATTTAATTAATGAGGAAAAAAAAGTGGTATTCACCAAATTAATGAATTAGCTATACGTTACTTTTTTTTGCTTATTAATTAAATCTATCACTATACCACTTTTTTAAAATGAATTCTTGACGATCTTGACAAATACTTGAACGATTCTTGATGGCGGCAGCAATCTTTACGAATTCTTGATAAATTATTGACGAATTCTTGATGATTTTGACAGATTCTTGACATTGGCAGTGATCTTTATGGGTTCTTGATGAATTCTTGACCGATTCTTGACAATCTTGATAGATTCTTGATGGATTCTTGATAGATTCTTGACGCATTCTTAATGAATTCTTGACAGATTCTTGACTAATTCCTTCCCAAAAGTAGTAGAATATAATGGTAGTGGTAAATTTAGTTAAACCTTTGAAAAAAGTAGTGATTGCGTACTTAACCCAAAAAATTTACATCCGCTTGGCCAAAGGGTAGGTTGGGCCAGCCCATCCCTAAACTCGTTTTTTAATCAAAAATTATTATTTTTTATTTAAAAATAAGTGGGCCCACCAGGTCGAGACTTGGCCATAGTAGTTTAGGGCTGGGCCAAATATTTTCGAGGAAATTTGATTTTTTATAATAATTTTTCAAAAAAATTGAAAAATTCCAGAATTTAAAATTGTTTTGAAAAATCCTGGATTTAATTATAAAAATTTCACTTTTAAAAATATTTAGAAAAATACCATTTTTTATTAATTGATGAGATACTTAAGGTAGCTAGTCGAGTTACCTCAGGTAACTTGAATAGTTACTTCAAGTAACTTGAACAGTTACTTGAATTGGTTACTCTAAGTAACCTAACTAGTTACCTCGAGTACCATTGAAAAATACCAATTTTGAAGAAAAAATAGTATTTAAATATTTTTTAAAAGTGTTATTTTCTAATAATACTTTTAAAAACTGATATTTTTCTAAATGAAATTGGGATTTTTCAAAATAATCAGTCTATCCTGGATTTTTCAAATTTTGGTACTTTGGGCCTGGATTTTTGTAATAAGCCCAATATTTTCAGCTCTAGATACGGGTGGTGTCTCCGGGTCGTCAATTCATAGTTAGAAGGTTGTTCGAAGCTTTCAAAAAATAGACTGATGTAAAGTTTGGGAAATAGCGTAAAAAACTTAAATAGAAATAAGATCTGTTAGCTTTCTTTTATGATGAATCTAGATGTGCTCATTCTATGACGGGAATTAAATGTCTGAAAAAGGAAGCGGAGTTCTTTTACACAGGGAAGAATTGTATTGGAAATAAAGATCTCATGTGGAGTGGCTCTTGACTGGGGCTAGAAATACAAAATTCTTCCGCTCCAAAGCTTCGAGTCGAAAGAAGAAAAATCATATTTTGCTGCTTTGAGATAATAATGGTGGTTGGTATTCTAGTCCAGAGGAAATTGTTGGAATTTTCAAGCAATACTTTTAGGATATTTTCAAATGTTGTTCTCCATCTTCTGAAGAGTTAAGAGGCATGTACTAGTCATATAGTATCATTCCTCTCGCAAGTTGACTTAGAAGTCCTTAATACACTTTCTACTAAAGAGGAAGTTTATCGAGCTCCTATGGATATGGGACCAAATAAAACTCCTAGGTCAGATGGGTTCGATGCTATCTTATTCTAGAAGAATTAGGAGGTAGAAGGTAGATTGGTTTCCAATGCTTGCCTTGTAGTCCTTAATGATGGCAAATCTATTCAAACGGTGAACAACAACAATGTGGTCTTAATCCCAAAAAAGAAGAACCCCAAAGTTGTAGCTGATTATCATCCGATAAGCCTCTATTATGTGTTATACAAGTTGGTTGCTGAGACCATTGCTAACCTGTTAAAATTGTTGCTTTCAAATCTTGTTTCTCTTAACTAGAGTGCTTTTGTTCCTAGTCACTTTATTACGGACAATGTGATTGTTGCTTTTGATTTCCTCCATTCGATGAGTACAAAAAATAATGGAAAGAAACGTTGGATTTTGCTTGTCTATGATTGTCTCAACGATGAGCTTTGCATTTGTAGTAAATGGTGCTCATCGTGGAAATGTCTCTCTACCTAGAGAAATTCAACACAAATGCTTTTTGTCCACGTAGTCCCTATACTTATTCTTGTTGTGTGCTGAAGGTTTCTCTTCGTTCCTTATGGTGGCTAAGCTAGATAAAAAAGTGATGGGTATGCAATGTGCTATACCGGGCCCTCAAGTTAGTCACTTATTATTTGCTAATGATTTAATTGTCTTTACTAGAGGTAGGAAGGAAGACTGCTATGCTATTCAAGATATTCTCTCTTGTTATGAGAAAGCTTCTAGTCAAAAGATTAATTTAGGTAAATTAATTATAACTCTTAGCCCAAATGTGGACATTACTGATAGGATTGGAATCCAGGAGATTCTGGGACTAAAATATGCTACCACACATGATAGTGATACGTATCTCGGATTATCTATGGTGGCAGGCAAAAATAAGAAGGAGACTTTTTCCTTAATAAAATAGTGAGTTCGGGAGAAAGTGCAAGATGGAAAAAGGGTTCATTTTCAGTGGGAGCCGAGTAAGGACGTGCTAATTAAGGCTGTTCTCCAAGCTAATCCAAATTATGTTATGAGCATCTTTAAAGTTCCCTCTTTGTAATGTGATGAATTAAGATCTATTATGCTTTGTTTTTGGAGGGGCTCAAGTAATGGAAATAATAAAATTACTTGGGTAAAATGGAACAAGGTTTATCTCCCAAAGTCTTTGGGAGGGCTTGGTTTCTGGGACCTAGGTTTATCTAACCAATCTCTAGTTGCTAAGCAAGTTTGGTGTATTATGCAGGACCCCAGTTCTCTTGCAACCTATATTTTGAAAGGAAAATATTTTTGAGATATGATATTCTTTTTTGCAAAAGATAAAAAGGTTCCTCTTTTTTTTTGGAAAGGTTTCTTTTGGGGCCGGGGTTTATTGCGGTTGGGTTTGGGTTGGGGGTTTGGACTTGGGGAGAATATTAGAGTTTTTTGTGATCCATGGTCAACACGGCCAATTTCTTTTCGCCCTATTACTCGGTGTTTGAATGATAATCTACGGATCAAAGAGTTGTTTTCTGGGCCTAGTGTGTGGGTTGAACAGAAAGTGAATGATGTTTTTTTGGCCTATTGATATAGAGGTGATTATTTCTGTTCCATTAAGGTGATTATTTCTATTCCATTAAGTATCTCGGACATGAAAAGTAAAATGATTTGGCATTATAAGGAGAAAAGTTCCTATACTGTTCGAAGTGGTTATAATCATCTTCTGCGAGAGCTCTTAAATCGAATGGGTCCTAATAATTACTCGCTTTCTCACTGGCGGAAGCTTGACATTCCTCCAAAGATACAAGTTTTCATACAGCAAGCATTCCATGAAGCACTACCTTCGTGCACTAATCTCATTCGTAGGTAGGTTTTCCTTGGGGTTCTTTTTGTGGTTAGATTGAGTCTAGTTCTTAAGCACTATTTACTTGTGATGATGCAAAGAAAGCATGGAAAAAGGCTGATTTTTAGGATTTGATTAAAGTTCTGGTTTCACAACATACTTCATAATACTTATTGTGGTTTTCCGAAGTAGTTTCCTATAATAATCTAGAAGGGATTTGTGTCTCGATGCGGTGTATGTGGCGTGAGAGAAAACAGGTGGTTCATGGAAGGGTTACCAAGGATTCTTCTATCTTAATTGATGTCTTTTGTAGACTCATTTCTTTCCGAATTCAAGTCTGCTAAGTTGATTACAGTTAAGCAAGAGATCATACATGGGGTCCCTATTGCTAGCTGGAAAGCTTCTCCTCACAATACAATTAAAATGAATTCTGATGCCCCTATTTGTTCTCTTGATCGCGTCATTGGTATAGTTCATTCTTCGGGATCACACCACGATAGATGGCCTTTAGTTTGCTGCTAGTTCGGATGTTCGTGTTGATTGTGTTGAAAGTGATGGCTTGTAGCTGAATTTTCTTCTAACACTTTTACCTATAAAAACTAAAAAGAACTACAAAAATACGGAGGATAATTTTTTTTTCAATTTTTGTGTGGTTTTTATTAGAAAAATATATTTTTTTAAGAAAATTAATAAAAAATTACCATTTTTAAAATATTTAATAATTACTAATTTTTGAAAACTAGTTGTCAGTTATAAATACATTTTGTTACTAATTATTAGTACTCAGAAATTGGTTACTAGTTACTAATTACTATTTTATAAAATGACATTTTTCTAAATATTTTTAAAATAGTATTTTTCTAATAAAAATCGTACCAGATTTAAAAAATAGAGTCTACTATATTTTTCTAATTTTTTTTTTTCTAAAAATATTGTACAAGGCCTAATTTTCACATTTTCCTCTGGCCACCAATGCCATATTTTTTATGATGTGAAGTTTTTATTTTTCTCAGCTAATTGTGACTCTTGTTATTTTATACTTTAATCTGGTAATAAAGTGATCCATTATTTAACTGATATGACGTTATCTTTACCTAGTAATTTGTGCTGCGTTGGTTGTGTTCCCCTAGCAATTTTGCATTATCTTGTTGGTTGTTATAAATGATCTTCAGTTTTAATAAAAGATAGTATTTTCCTTAAAAACAATGTGAAGTATATTAGTAGATTACACATGTCACTTATCATATTTTTTCTCTCTCTATCCCCTTCTAAACACATCTCTTTAATATTTTAAAATTTCTTTTTACACATCTTGTAAATTTTTGTTATGTAAAAAAATACTCCTTGTTAAATATTTATCTAAATATTTCTTTTTCTGCCACTAATACTTTACAATAAATTAGGTTTTAGATTTTTTTTTCTACTTTTAGAAATTATAATAATTGTATAAATTGAGAAAACTAATGATCTTTTTTTTTTATCTCACAACTGCACAACATGTTGGTTCCCAATCCCTCCCACCCAAAAAAAAATTCCTAAATAGTGGTTCCCTCACCCCAAAAAAAAGAAAAAGCACGGTTAGTTCCTAAACCAAAAAGAAAGGAAAAACTCATAAGAAAAAAAATATATAGTTGGTTCCCAAACCCAAAAAAAAAAAAAAAAAAAAAAAAAATAAAAAAAAAAAAATAAAAAAAAAATAATAACCAAACAAATAAAAAAAAAAAAAAAAAAAAAAAAAAAAAAAAAAAAATTTAAAAAAAAAAAAAAAAATTTTGATTTTTTTTTTTAAATTTGTGCAAAGTATATACGATTACTTATATAAATTGGGGACTAAGATATAAGATTTTAATTGTTTAATACTATATGAGAATATTCATGTCAAATTATAAGAAGATTTTTTTGTAAATAAATAATTAATTAAAAAAAGAATAGCGATAGAGCGGCCCTATATTTTGTTGGAGTCCACGTACTACTTGCTGGACGTAAAGTTTGCAAATCTCTGTGTTTCATTCAAGTAAATACAAAATGAAAAATAAAAATAAAAATATTTTTTAAAAAAATAGAGATTTTTTTATTTTTTCCCCTGAATTATGTAGTTTGTCTCAGCTTGCCCCCTAAACTATGAAAAGTTTCAAACTTACTCCTTGAACCTCAAAACTGAGAGTTTTTCAGTCAAATTAACGGAACAACCACGCACGTGCATATCACATGATTCAAATATCAGGGCTTTTCTTGTAATATCAGGCTTAAGGGGTTATTGGGGTTTCTTGAACACCAAATTCGTCCAAATTCCAAGCAAGCTGGAATTGCATTTGCAGGACTGAAAAAAAAAGAAAGAAAAAGGAAAAGGAAAAACTAAGGGGATAGATTTAGGGGTGACCAAAAATAAAAATAAAAATAAATTGATCTTCTAAACACAAGAAGAATGGTCAGGTCAGGCAGCATCTGAGGAGCCTTTCAACTTCGCCATCGTCCCCGAACCCGGCGAGCGGCATTGGTGGCTTCAAATTGAAATAGTCACAGGTCACACCCATATCTTGATCAATCTCTGTCCCCAAACACGGTTCTCCAATATCGAACCCTATTTTTTTGGATCCTCCGGTTCGGCTCCGCAAAATTTGCGAAGAATGAGCCAAGCTTTTTAACTTCTGCATCAATATCTATAAGACCCAAATTCAAATTCTTGTCAACTACCCATTTTCTAAGCCCACTTTCCTTTCCTAGGTTAGCTTATTGGTTGGATGTAGTGGTACTTTATGGTTTAGTTTGATAATTTTTTTGGAGTTTGATGGAAGCTGAAATGAAATGGGCCAATTTATCGTGCTTGCTTTGTTTGAGGATTTTATTTTCTTGAAATTCTTTGAAAGATTATTCATTTTTAAATTTGTTCATTATTGTCCTAAAGATATTTTGATATAAAGCCTATAGGAATTTAGTCTCAAATTATCAGAGTAGCATGGATTAAGAACTTTCTATGATTTGAGTGAGTCTAAGAAAGACTCTGATCGTGACTAGCTGTTCAAAAGGATGAAAGTCAATATAATACCAATCATTTGAGTCATCTGCTATACAAGTTTAAGCCAAAAAATGTGGATTCCTCAATCTCAACGTTCACAAAATGTCCCTCATTAATCAACCTCTATGTTTGTAGACGAGAAGAAAAGGATTAAGAGGACTTTTATACTCGAAAAACAAAACAAAAAAATAAACAAACGAGGACTTTTTTTTTCCCAATGTTTGGATGTTCTGCAATTTAAATCCTGAAGTTTGGATTCTGCAAAATAATATCTTGAGATTACAAATTTCTGAAAATTAATACTCTGTGTTGATTTTTAATTGATAAAATACAATAATATCCTTAAAATTAAGATGAATAATATGAATTAATCTAGTTTTAACGAAGGATATTATTATTTTTTCGTTCTTAAAATTGGTCAAAAAATCTGTCTAGAGTATTAATTTTCAGAAATTCTTAATCTCAGGGTATTATTTTGTAGAATTCAAACTTCAGAGTTTAAATTACAAAACATCCAAACTTCAGGATTTTTTTTTGCAGTTATCTCTTTTTATTTATCTGTTTTTTACTTTATTAAATTATCTAAAACTATTTGGTTTTTACTTGAGCGTGATGTGGTTTTACAAAAAAAAAAAAAAAAAAAAAAAAGGAAAAAAGAAAAAAAAAAAAACTCCTTAATATTTGAATCAGTGATATGCACGTGGTTATTTCCGTTAATTTGACTGAAAAACTAACAGTTTTTAGGTTTAAGGAGCAAGTTTGAAACTTTTCATAATTTAGGGGACAATTTGAGACAAACTACATAATTCAGGGGAAACATTAAAAAAGAAAAAAAACCCAAAAAATTAAAATCTCTCCCGCGAGCCGCGACTCACACGGACACCCGCCTTTTTTTTATCTTATTATAATATATAACTCACTCGTATCTCCTCTAGTTGTGTGAGATGCAAGTAGTGGCCGAGTCTGATAAAGAAGAGGGGAAGAACAGCATCAGCACGGCCGTCTTCGGAAGCTGTTAACTGTTTGTTTCTTGGAAGCCCACCATTGGAAGTAGTCTGTTATTTTCTTTGGTATCTACGTATGTTTCTGCTTGTTACGTCGTATTCAGGCTTGGTTTTCGTTAGCTTTTATGTTTAGATAAATTAGCTCCATTCTTTCCTTCAAAATTTTAAAATAATAATAATAATAATAATAATAATAATTAGCTCCATTCTTGTTGGATTTGCAAGAAGATTATTATGGACGCCTGGTGCGTGTTCGATGAAATGTCTGTTAGAACTATTATTGCTTCAAACTTATCTAGGACTTAGCTTAAATTTGAGGAATTTGGCTAGCGATTGGACGTGGTCGGTGGTGTGTGTCTGAACTCTGAATTGCAAAGTTATGGTCGTTTTTACGCCATTGTCTTTTTCTTTTCCTTTTTCTTTTTCTTTTTTGCAATGTTGTTTTCTGAAGTTATTGGCTTATCGTGGTTATTGTTCTTTTCATAACCTGTCGTCGTTTTTTCTTTCTCTTTGCTCAGACTCTCTATCTCATGGCTTCCAAGTCCTTCTCTCCGAAAATGGCATCGGCGGTTCGTGGAAAGCAACTCTTTAGTCCCATTTTCCATCCTGCTTCACCTCTTAGGTAATAGTGGTTTTGATTTTTACTTTCCTTTATTACATCATGTAGTCTCCAACAGTCAACTCTTAATAAAACATTTACCTTTACCACGTTCAAAACCCAGGTGCTATTCTTGTCAAAGAACCAAAAACACTTGCGAGAATGAAGACATAGATCCACTTGTTGAGAAACCCAAATCACCATCCAAAACTAAAAGAGCTAAAGCAATGTCGAGGCTCATCAACTCTAAGCCATGGTCAAGTGACCTTGAGTCTTCTCTGTCCATACTTTCTCCCTCTCTCTCCCAGACCACTGTTCTCCAAACTCTCAAACTTATCACGAGCCCATCCAAAGCTTTTCAATTCTTCAAGTGGGTTCAACAAATGGGTTTCTCTCATCATGACCAATCCTACTTCATGATGCTAGAAATTTTGGGTCGCTCGAGACATCTGAATGTGGCTCGAAATTTTTTGTTCTCAATAGAGAAAAACTCTAATGGGTTAGTAAAGCTTGAGGACCGCTTCTTCAATAGCTTGATTAGGAACTATGGTCGAGCTGGCTTGTTTCAGGAATCGGTAAAGCTTTTCACGACCATGAAATCACTTGGTGTTTCGCCTTCTGTTATTAGTTTCAACAGCCTCTTTTCGATTTTGCTTAAACGGGGTCGGACGAATATGGCCAAGAATGTTTATGACGAAATGCTTAGCACTTACGGAGTTACACCGGATACGTTTACTTTTAATATTTTGATTAGAGGGTTCTGTATGAACTCCATGGTTGATGAAGGTTTCCGGTTTTTCAAGGACATGTCGCAATTTAAATGTGAGCCGGATGTCATTACATACAATACACTGGTTGATGGATTGTGTAGGGCAGGAAAAGTAGATATTGCTCGAAATGTGGTGAAGGGTATGAGTAACAAGAGTCCAGCTTTGAACCCAAATGTTGTTACTTATACGACCTTGATTAGGGGATACTGTATGAAACAAAAGATTGATGAGGCTTTGCTTGTTTTGAAGGAGATGACTAGTCGAGGGTTGAAACCGAATAGAATTACATACAATACTCTATTGAAGGGGCTCTGTGAAGCACAGAAGCTAGATGACATAGAAGAGATTTTGGAAGCAACAATGAGAAGTGGAGAGTTTATTCCTGATACATGTACTTTCAACACATTGGTGCATGAGCACTGCAAAGCGGGAAATTTGGATGAAGCACTGAAGGTTTTTGGAAAGATGTCAGAGTTACAGGTTCCACAAGATTCAGCTACCTACAGTGTTTTGATACGCACTTTTTGTCAAAGAGGGGACTATGATAGGGCAGAGGAATTGTTTGATGAGTTATCAAAGAAGGAAATATTGTTGGGTGATGCTGGTTGTAGGCCGCTTGTTGCTGCTTATAACCCCATGTTTGAGTATTTATGTAGAAATGGGAAGACTAAGAAGGCTGAGGGAGTTTTTAGGCAGTTGATGAAAAGAGGAACTCAAGATCCTCCATCATATAAGATTTTGATCATGGGGCATTGCAGGGAAGGTACATTTAAAGCTGGATATGAACTCCTAGTCTTGATGTTAAGAAGAGATTTTGTGCCTGATGTTGAAATCTACGAGTCTTTGATCAATGGTCTCTTACAGAAGGATAAGCCTCTTCTTGCAAAGTTAACCATAGAAAAGATGCTGAAGAGCTCTCATATCCCTAGAACGTCTATTTTCCATGCTATACTTGCAGAACTTATCGAAAAGGGATGTGCAAGGGATTCTGCTAGTTTTGTTACCTTAATGTTGGAGAGAGAAATTAGACAAAATATCACTCTGTCAACGGATCTTATCATGCTACTTTTCAGTAGTGGACTAGGAGATAAAGCATTTGAGCTGGTGAAGTTGCTTTATGAGAATGAATACACTGTTAAAATGGAAGACTTGGTTGGTTTCCTTTGCCGGAAAAATAAGCTATTAGAGGCTTGTAAATTATTGCAATTTAGTTTGCGGAAGCATCAAAATGTGGATATTGAATTATTTAATACAGTTCTTATTGGCCTTAGTAAAATAAAGAAAGTTAAGGAAGCATTTGGTTTATTCTATGAATTGGTGGAGAAAGGAGCTCATCAGCAGTTGGCCTGCATAGAGGATTTAAAATCTGCTCTGGAGGTTGCAGGACGATCAACTGAGGCTGAATTTGTATCTAAAAGGATGCCAGGATAGCAGCATCTCAACACATTGGCTCCAAAATTTTACTCTGAAAGTTAAGGCTTCCGGCTTCCCATGTAAGTTACTTGCATATATATATATATATATATATATATATATCATGTGTCATTTAAGAAAAAATGATGAGTCTAAATGTGATATTCAGTTAGACATACTGATTTCATTTGATCACTAGCGTCTTTTTTGTTTCTTCTTAAGTTAAATCACAATTCAATGAAGCCTTCTGATTTATTGCTCATAACTTTTATGACTGAGCATGAAAATGCCATGTAAGCTAGAAGTTGCAAATAGTGCTTTATGGCTAGTTACAAGCACAAGATCATTCAGAACTTATTTTGTTTTCTAATGGTATATAATATGTGCGTGTGTGTAAAATCTAGACCTTACCAGCTCCCTTTGCGCCTTGGGCCTTAGGAGTTGGTTTAAGTTATAATTGGGTTAACAATAGAAATTCTGAAAGTCACACGTCCAACCCCATCAACCCAAAAAATACCAAACAACTAATAAAGTATCAAATTCTCTCTTTACATGAAGGTCTCCTTTTCAAACCAACTCTTCCCCAAGAATCAGCCAAGCTCCCCCATTTATATTCCCCACACTTGTATACGAAAAATCTCACGGAGCTCTCATCAAATTCCACGCAGAACAATAATTTCCGCAGGAAACCTCTAAAAGATGTCAAAAGTTGAAGGCAGTGGAGCTCCTAAGCAATATCCAGAACGGACTAGGCGCATTCCCACACCGGGAAAAGCAACTATTCTTGCGATGGGCAAGGCCTTCCCTAGCCAACTTATTCCTCAGGAATGCTTAGTTGAAGGCTACATTCGGGACACTAAATGCCAAGATATCTCCGTTAAGGAGAAGCTGGAGCGCCTGTGTAAGTTTAGTAAACCACGTCTTTTATCCAATTAATTAGCTTGGACTTGCAACACTTTAGTTTTTTTAACATATTTATAATTTGTAATCAAGGAAAATTCTAGAGTCCTGCAATGCTATGTGTAAGTCTGTTTTGTACAACTTGTCACGACTTTCTTGCCACATTCACATGTTTTGCCTGAATCTTGTGTTTACTGTTAAGATATTAAAAACCAAACTTTTTACCATTTGAAATGCTGAGCTGAACATCCTTAACGACAATTCTCTTTGGTTTTTTTTTTTTGTTTTTTTTTTTTTTGGTAGCATTGACACTTAGACTGACCCTGCATATTTTTCTTTGTTTTCCTCTCTTTGCTAGGTAAAACTACAACCGTGAAGACACGGTACACAGTGATGTCCAAGGACATCCTAGAAAAATACCCTGAATTGGCAACTGAGGGCATTCCAACGATTAAACAAAGGCTTGACATCGCCAACCCGGCAGTCGTGGAGATGGCCAAGGAAGCCAGCCTTGCCTGCGTTGAGGAATGGGGAAGGCCAGCTCAAGATATCACACACATTGTCTACGTTTCCTCAAGCGAGATACGATTACCCGGCGGTGACCTCTACCTCGCCAGCCAGCTCGGCCTACGCAACGACGTTGGCCGTGTCATGCTCTACTTCCTCGGCTGCTACGGTGGCGTCACTGGCCTCCGAGTCGCTAAGGACATAGCCGAAAACAACCCCGGGAGCCGAGTCTTGTTAACCACTTCCGAAACAACAATACTCGGTTTCCGGCCGCCAAACAAGGCACGCCCATATGACCTCGTCGGAGCTGCACTTTTTGGCGATGGAGCTGCAGCTGTGATCATTGGAACCGACCCGGTAATGGGTAGAGAGTCTCCTTTCATGGAGATCAATTATGCCATCCAACAGTTCTTGCCTGACACTCAGAATGTCATAGATGGTAAGCTCTCTGAGGAAGGCATCAACTTTAAGCTTGGGAGAGACCTTCCTCAGAAGATTGAAGAGAACATTGAGGAGTTCTGTAAGAAGATCATGGCTAAGGCTGAGTTGAAGGAGTATAATGATCTTTTCTGGGCTGTTCATCCTGGTGGACCGGCGATTCTTAATAAGCTGGAGAGTACTCTGAAACTGAGCAGTGATAAGCTTGAGTGTAGTAGAAGGGCCTTAATGGATTATGGAAATGTGAGCAGTAATACTATATTTTATGTTATGGAGAATATGAGGGAGCATTTGAAGAGAGAAGGAGGAGAAGAATGGGGACTTGGTTTGGCATTTGGACCTGGCATTACCTTTGAAGGGGTTCTCATTCGAAGCCTTTAATCCATCAATCTTCATTATACACTATATTTATATGAAGTAACTAAAGCTAGAGAGGAAATTATGCTGCATCTAATCGATTGGTCCTTTAAAAGAAATGGGATTCAAAAGATTTTCCTGCTTAGATTCAACGTTTTTACAGTTTATTTCTCCTTTTTTTCTCCAACTTTTTTCCTGCTGCGAATAAAGTGACAGACAAACTTGGATTGGAGAACAAAAAAATTATTAGTTTTGCTGCAACTTTTTTTTATTACCTTTTGAAAGGTGCCTCCTTCGTGATCTTGCAAAGCATAAAATGCAGGAAATTTAAGTTGCTAAGGTAGATAATAGATTTGTCACGAAGTTTATATTCGATGTCATTATGTTCAACTCAATTAGCTGACATATTTTATTAAAAATTAATATAAATAACTGTAATATGTTTCTTTTCTGGTATTCTCAGTTCTCATTTATCAACCTAGGGGGAAAAAAATCAGAATAGTTTTTTCAATCTGTGCATTAAAGCTTGTAAGAAATATAGGAAGGATAATGCTTCGGATTCTACTTAGTGTCTCATATTTTTGGTATTACCTTATGTGGTAAGTGACACATAAATGCTTTATCAGTATTTGATTGGTGAATATTACTTTAGTAGTGATAGGTGTCAACTCACCAATTGAACAATTACAAATCACATTCTACTTAAGTCTGTGTTAAAAATGTCAGATAATACGTGGATTCCGGCACTATCGAAATAGTATGTCCACCGTTATACAAAAGATGTAATTGCAACCACGTCCTAAACTTCATATGAATAATGCTAGGTGTCCAAAAATTTGTAATACATGTGGCATTTGAATTGGCATCATTTAATTAGTGAATATGATTAATTTATTTGTGACTAATACATTAATTAAATAATAACAACTCATATATTACATGTATTGGTATTAAAACTTTAGTAATAATTTTGGTATACCTAGCATTATCCAACTTCATATATATCACACAAATTCATACTATTCACACCTGTAATATTACATGTTTCTTAGAGTAAGATCAATTAGTAAAATATCCAGATACCATACATACCATACATATACATAGATACATAATGGTGCATTGTATTGTTTTAGGTGTTATTTTGTTCGAAGAAATAAACATTTATAATAGAATGACAATTCTTATTAAAAATGCTTTTCGTATGGTTGGTTTTAAAAAAAAAAAAAAAAAAAAAAAAAACCTTAACAATAGCTATTCCATAGCAATGAATACTAGTATACTACTAAAACAGGTGAATTATTATTTCTAAAGAGTTACTTAAAGTCACTGCAATGTTGGAATTATTTTTTTTCCCCATAGATCTATCCACATAACATGTTTTACCCTAATGAAAGACGTGATTGGGCTTATATAATCTTGAGTAATTATAATAAATGTCTTTTTTTCTTACACTTCACTCTGTCAAATGTTTTTTTTTTTTCTTATTTTTATGGGTTTATATGATGTCTTTTTTTGTGATTGACGCTAACATGGCTCACTCATCAATTGATTAAAAGTGGTATTTTCTCAAAATATTTTCAAAAGTGATATTTTCTAAATAGTTTTAGAATTTTTCATAAAAGTTTAAAATTCTGGATTTTTTTTCTTTTTTATTTTTTGAAATTTTACCATATAAAATCAAATTTCTTCTAAACGAAAATGAAAAAATAGACTTAATACCACTTTTTGTTAGAAATTCTAAGTTTTGGTAGCTACATTTTTTTTTTTAGAATCCCATTTTATTGCTTTAACCTCATAAGATTTTAAAGTTCTTTCTTTTTCGTTTTTTTTTTTCGGTTAAAAAGAGATCTTAAAGCTTTAACCTCGCAAGATTTTAAAGTTGTTCGTGAAGTCAATTTTCATACTCAGAGTGGTAATTACCAGATATAAAAAGGAAAAATAAAAAGAAAAAAAACGTTTCTAACACTTTTACCTAAAAAATAATAAAATTATAAAAATACACCACTTTTTTTCGAAAAAATACTAAAAAAAATTTTAAAAAAATACCATTTTTAAAAATAATTTCTAGTTATTAGTGTTCGAAAATTTAAACATAAATACCCCCTTTAGGAATATAGTTCAATATATATCTTTTTTAAATTCTATGAACAAAAAAATCCTTTTTTATTATTTACACTTTCTTAAATGCCAATTTTACCCCTTAGATCTTGTGCCGTACGACTCAAGACTCTCCCTCCCTCTATCACTTTCTCTCTTCACGAACGCTATTGCCGACCTTTAGCTTCTCTCTTTATCTCTATGACCTCAGCTTTAAATCTCTCTCTAGCTTAATATGAACCACCAGTGTGGACCTTCAGCACTACCTCTGACGGTGCAAGTTGATGCTCAACGGAGGTGGCTAAAGTTGGGTCGACGGCCCAATTGTGGCCAGAGGGTCGAGATCTGGGATTCACATTAGGCGACGAAGAGGGATATGGCGGCTAGAGATTGACTATGCGACGTAGATATGAAATACGAGCAAGAGGAGCCATGGATTTGGGGAAATGTATTTTGGTATTTTATTTTGAATTTGGGTATGTATATATGTGTATATATATGTATATATTATATGTACTATATCAATTAGAGTTAAATTTAAATTTTGTATCTGACTTTGGAATGGTTATGCATGCCATATATTTGATTTAATGTTCATGAGAGTCTAGTAGTGTATTCAAATTTTATATTCTGCTATTTGGTTCCTATACTGACCTGAGTTTCATAATGGGTCTATTAAAAGTTTTTTTCATAAGTTCTTTAAATTGTTTTGCAAGTCTCTTTAATTTATTCTTTGGTCTATTAAGTAGAGTCCATAAGTTAATAAAAAATTTGAGAATCCATCACATCGAGTGAGGAGTATAACATATTTGATAAAAGTTGTATAAGAAAATTGATCTTGGTAAATGACTAATACACAATATTGAGATTTTTTTAACCTATACATAAATATTATTTTGGCTAATGAACATTTATCATGTATATTTTTTTATAGTGAAAAGTATAAGAGAGAAATAGCAATAATGATGCACGTCTTTTCATGCAGCTCATTATAGCTGTTAGATCACCGTTAAATGATGATCCAACGACTAAAAAAAAATATATCTACATATGGTAAAAAAAAATACCTATTTAATTGGCAATTATATATAATATGTATATAATATATATATGGGCACCAATCCAGTGGGTGTTTTTTTTTATCTATGCCTAAGTATCAATTTGGCCAATGAAAATTTAGCATGTATAATAAAAAAATAAGATAGAGAAAGAGCATTAATGATGCACGTCTTTTCATGCATTTCATTATAGCCGTTGGATCACCATTAGATGATGATCCAATGGCAAAAAAAAAAAAATACCTATCCATAAATTAAAAAAAAAATACCTATTGGATTGGCAACCTATATATATATATACAACTCCTAGAAAAAGAAAACCTTTCTAATCCTCTGCTCCTTGACGCCTTATTTAGCTTTTTTATG
Organism: Trema orientale; assembly: GCA_002914845.1. NCBI lineage: Eukaryota > Viridiplantae > Streptophyta > Magnoliopsida > Rosales > Cannabaceae > Trema > Trema orientale. The sequence goes on along the minus strand of JXTC01000145.1, from coordinate 110,277 downwards.
TAAAGAAACTATATAATAAAGCTACTAGGCAGCCGAATGATGACGAATTCTTTGAAATACTATCCAATATTTCTAAACTTCAATATATTTTGGAGTTGCTAGTTACTATGCAAAGTATGAGCATGATCAATTAATAGTTGCTTGTGTATGAGTACTGCATAGAAATGAGACTCTTCATAATATATTGCACATATAGAATGAAATCAATCAAAATTTAATTTTCTATTCTATCTTCATTAAGCATATTAAGTACCTATTTTATTTTTTTTAATCATTTTTTAGGGCATATTTATTATGTATATTGATAAATTAATTATATATATTGGTAAATTAATTATATACCATGTAAAATAGTTATATATGGTAAATAAATTATATACAATGTGTATGTAATAGTAAATGAATTACGTATACTGGTAAATGAACTATATATACCGATAATTTAATTATATATATTGGTAAATCAATTATATACTATGATAAATGAATTATATACACAAGTAAATTAATTATATATATTGTGTATGTAATAGTAAATGAATTACATAAACTGGTAAATGAATTATGTATACCGATAAATTTATTATATACACTGGTAAATGAATTATATACTATAGTAAATGAATTACATACACCGGTAAATAAATTAGATACTATGATAAATGAATTATATACACCGATAAATGAATTATATAAACTGGTAAATGAATTATATATATCGGTAAATGAATTATATACACTGATAAATTAATTATATACTATAGTAAATGAATTATGTATGTTGGTAAATTAATTATATACATGAATATGTCAAATTAACTTATATAAGGGTATAATAGTAAACTATAATCATTAAAACTTAAAAGGGATATCCTTTTCTATAATAAAATAAAAAAGGGATATTTATTAACATATAGTATAAAAATAGGGCATGTGGTGTAGTTTAATCTTAAAAAGCAGTTGTTATTTCTACTTTAAAGGGAAATTGACCTGGATAATTTAAATTTGGGCTAAATTAACTTTTTTAATTCATTTTTTCAAAATGACATTTGTAGTTCAAAATTATGACTTTTTTAGTTGTTTTTTAAGAGAGAAAAAATAGTCATTCCGAAACTGCCATTTTGTCATTTTTTACTTTGTTATTGGTAGTCACAATTTGTGATTGAATTTTTTTTTTTTGAACAGTTTGTTTTAAATCGTTACGAAGATTGTGAGTTTTTGTTACTAGTAGTCATAATTTGTGACTTATTTTTCGCTTTGAAGTCATTATTTTGTGACTGATCATCACAACTTTTATGACATCTTTTCCAGATATATTTAAATAATTATATTACTCACAATTTTGAAATTAGTAGTCACAATGTTGTGATTAGTGGTCACAATTTATTTTGCATCGTTACGAATAGTTAAAACAATTTATATTTTAGTATAACTAATAGTCACACATTTGTGACGGGTAGTAACAAAAGATATAGAACATGTCACTTGATTCATCTTGATTTATTTTGTCATACACAATTAGTCACACAATAAATATTCCACCAAATATTATTTATTCTCTTTATTGTTTCCAAGAAACTATTGATCAAATTATAAATAAATAAATTATGTTAATATTTCTTGCAATATATGCATCTCGTTCACCAAATTGGTACCCACCTTACAAAATCAAAATAAATATTCACAGTGGCTAACAATAGTTTAATAATAGCTGTTTAATAATAAAAAATAGCTAACAAGGCCCATAACCCACATAAAATCTAATTTTCACATGAAAATCCATAACTTACGAATTAGTAGTCACAATGTGTGCCTAGGTAGCACAATCCCTGATAGTAGTCAAGATATGTGATTTAGAGTCACAAAAGTTGTGATAATCACACATTTGCGACTACTTTCAATGGGTTAATAATTTATAACAACGTCTTATAACAATGCCCTAAACTCACACAAATCTATTTTTCACATGAAAAATCATACCATCAAGATTAGTAGTACGTGACTATATCACTTATTTACATTTCTCCAAACAAATTAACATATTAACACACCACTTTTAATTCACTCAAACCATTGTGCGGTTGGTATGCTGCAATGCAACTAATATTCAAATCACCACCACGAGTCCCAATGATCGAATTGGCCAAATTCTCAGTACCCATTTCTCAATAAGATTAAAACACAGTTGTAACATTCCAAACCTAATCAATTAAGCCAAATACGCACTTACTCCACTGTTGAGTGGAGAAAAAGTCAAAGAAAACTCACCTTGTTCTTAGCCAAACCCAGCTCAATAACCCTATTCGGGTTACCCAACATATCATACATATCGTCCTTAACTTTCTCCAACCCAACTAAGGCCACGAGGACAGCCTGACCCGGCTTATGGATCCCCGGCTAAAGAGGTTTGACCTCAAAGAGGAGTAAGTGCGTATTTGGAGGGGCTTGTTTAGGGTCAAAGATAACCCTATTCGGCTTATCGTCCTTAACTTTCTCCAACCTCTTAATCTGCAATTTGAAGGAGGAGGGGCTTGGAGGGTGACGTTGTTTGTTGTAGATTTGAAGGAAGTAGAAGAGGACGCAAGGGATGAGAGACCCCTAGATGAGGCCTCCTCTGCCTTGGACCACATCAAACCTCATGGGTCAGCTGTGGCCGAAGCTGCGTTTCTAGATCAAAAAAAAAAAAGAAAAGAAAATCAATAGGTTTGAAAGTGATGGGGTGACCTAATTGAAGGTCATTTACAATAGGAATATTTTGGACTTTTTATTATACGAGGAGTCGTATAACCGTCATTCTAAAAAAGTGAATTAAAAAAGCCAATTTGCCACAAATATGTAGTTTCCTCTACTTTAAAACTCCTTAGAAGTAGTAAGTGAGGCCCAACTGGCCCACTGAAGGAAGCCCAAAACCGGTCGAGTTGGTGTGCGTGCAGTGTACAGAAAAGTTAGAAAACGACGTAGTCTAAGACTCCGTTTGGATCGTTATTGCTTTGCCGTTAAGGAAGTATCTTTCTTCCTCGTCTTCACCTCCTAATCAAATCTTCTATTCCTATCCCTGTGTAACTGTAAGGTCAGAGTAATGGATCTCTCTCCAAATCCTAAATCTTACTTCGTTTTGATTCTTTTCCTTTCTCATCTCACCCTCTTTTGATGCCCAACTTCAATTTTAATCCGGTAAAACTCATTTCTTTTTCTATAATTATTTTTGTTTATTCCTTCCACCGCTTGAACCCAAAAAAAAAAAAAAAAAAAAGAAACCTTAATTAATTAGTTATTATCTTTTTTTGTTGTACTTGATCTGCAATTTAATTTTCGGTTTTGAATTTTTGAAATTTTTATGTATATATGCATGGCCATAAATGATGTACATGTTGTATCATTCATACATTATCCTTAAATTTGTGACTTCTTAATTTACCCTGAAAGCTAAGCTTCTATGGTTTGGGCTTGGATTTGGCAGAAATTGAAATCTAAAATGCGAGCTGGAAACCCTAGTCGCGGAGAATCGTCCTCGCCGTTTATGGTACATATTTTGATTAGACTCGTTATGTTTTCTGACTGTAATTTGATTTTTGGTCATTTCTACTCTAGCTTTTAATTTCTTATGTTATGTAGTTATGAATTTGTGAATTTGTTTTCCTCTCCGAGTTATTATTAAGGATAACCATTTCATAGTTTGAATTTGTTTTGAATATCATTTATCATTAGATTGGGGGAAAAAAAAAAAGAGTGGGCAGGGAATTTGGTAGACTTATAGAAGATTATTTCTTATGGATAACAATTTATTATGATATTACTCAATGTTAGTAATTTAGTTTAAAAGGATGATGCTTTCTTGATGAGGAAGAGATGAGATTTATAATGATTTATGGTTTGATCAGGCTCAGAATGATAGTTTAGGAAATGATGGGCTTTTCCCTCAGCTTCTTACCTCTGTTCCTTCCCTAAACGACGCTGCGTCTTATCTTGCACAAACAACCTCATTCCTAACTGGCTGTTTCTCTGACTATTCTGGTAAGCTTCCTTTTCCGTTGTGGTGTCTTTACTTTTTTAAGATGCTAATACTTGGATGGGTCTTTGCTTTCTTTTCCTTTGTTTTAGAGGATGTGTTATCCTCCTCAGATTTTAATTCTTTGATTTTTCAGTGGTCTCTTTACAAGGTCAAAAATTAAGATTTAAGGGAGGGAGAGAGGGGGGGAGGGAGGTATTACATGTGGAATTGATTCATTGATGTGAATTATTAACCGGGAATGTCTTTACTTGTTATTTTATAAGAGCTAATCTTAGTTTTAATCATCATTCTGCCAACAATAATTAATGCATTTGAAATAGGTTAATGCTGAGATTATACCTTGTCTAACTATATCCTTTGAAAGGTGATTAGTCATGTTGACAAATCCAAATTTCGAATTTCATGATCGCGATAGCATATCTGGTCTTGTGCCTGCAAGCTATAATAACTTAAGTTTAGCTAGTCATTGTATCTGATCAGCTGAACCAAAAGTGTCTTTCAATAGCGATCTTATTCGGAATTTTGTTCAGCTTTTTATGTTAAAACACATTTAAACTAAGCTTTGCTCATTTCGTTTTGCGATATTTTACATTGTTCCAGCGCATACCCTATTTTCCGAGTTATTTTGAAATGATGTAATTAGACATTTATTTATTTTTGCAGTAGAACCTTCTTCTAGAGATGTGGAAGATTCCAATGCACACGCTCAGGAGCTGGTAACTTTTTCAGCTGGGCAAACACAGGGATCTCGGACTAGCTCTGGTGATCTTGCATCTTCAAGTGGATATCATTTTATGTGTACAGAATCATCTAGTACTGCAACTGACTCTCCCTCTATAAATGGTGGAACAACAAACACCTCTGCTGGAGATTCATCTCAAATTTCTAGCACCCTTGTACAATCAAATCATAATGGTCAAAGTGGCGTTTCTATCTTTCAAGGGTACTGTTATTCAACATGCTATGTATGGGCATATTTTGGAATAGTCACTCTAAAAATGATTGTCAGTTACTAAAATCAAACTACAAACTATTGAAAAGAAGGCCATAAGTAGGAGCCATGGACATTAACAAACTATATTAGGACATATTTATGGCTAGATGTAAAAAGTAGAAATTCTAAATGCTCTCAACTTTAAAAATGAGCATCCTTCCGAGCAAAGAAACACAGGATCAGGACTGGTGGTTACTTGTTACTAGAATGGCTAAGGGGAAATTTCAAATATGGCCTCAGATTAAAGCTGAACCACATATTTTAACGTTTTCGTCTCTAAGGTTGCCTTTAGCATGAGTTTTCTGATCCCTGTGTTATTTAGAATTTCAATAGCATTGATATATGTTTTAACTCTCAGCCTTATTAATCGCGTGCGAAAAACTGTTCGTGGATCTGCTGATGATATAGGATGGCTGCAACGTGATCTGGAGATGCCTTCAGTTGAAGATGGAACAGAAAGGTTCACGGAAATTCTGGATAGTATCAGGTATTCCTTACTGTTTTACATTGCATAGACCTACGTATAAATGAACTGTTATGCATTGTTGATTCGGTTATTTTATTGTGACAGGCATGGCGTTCACAGGTTGCCAAATTCAATGGTTTACTTGTTGGTTCCAGGTAGCTTTTGCTATTGTTTTAAATTAAGCCATAAAAAATAATGTTGAGACTTCTATCTAGAGCTTCAACATCATACCTGTCAACTAGGGAATTCCAACACTAACATCTATACTCTATTCGAGAAGTCTTTTATGATGTAGAATAAAGTCTAGCCTTCTAGTTAAGATCTTGAACATCAAACTTGTAAAGTTGTGAATGACTGAATTCCAATACCAGTAAGATGAGTTGTTTATAATTTCTTTCAAATATTAGAATGACTTGAGCTTCTTGTCAAGACCTTGAATATTGCGGTTCTCAAGTTTTGAATTCAACTCCGATATATTAGAACTATGAATCACATTTGGAGTGGCTTGGATTTGTCATTTGTCATTGTATGGAAGTTTGACCTTTATCTGTTGTGTACCAATATTAATTTTGTCTTTTATAATGCGAGTGGTGAATTATGGAGCTTGGTTCTAGAGTTTATGCAACTTCTTTAAATATAGAAGTTTTATATCTTGGTTACTCTTTGTAATTTACAGGTCTTTTCAGCAACCATGGACCACTATATTTTGTTAATACAAAAATGAGTTTCTCAAAGATGGGCCTGGCCTGTCATATTGCCAAGATTCACAGCGAGGTATTTTTGTGATCCTTTTTTTTTTTGGTGTGTATGCACCTTTTCCTTTTCTAATTAGTATCAATTAGAGATTATGCACCTTACCTTTTTGCGGAATCTAAACTAAAGTCTGGGTGAGTGTTGATTAGGCTTCGGTTGAAAAAAATGCCAGGGAGATAAAGGAATACATCGAGGAAATCTATTGGGGTTCCAGTAAACGTGTTTTGCTTCTTGGACATAGCAAAGGGGGAATAGATGCAGCAGCTGCTTTATCATTATATTGGCCCGATTTGAAAGATAAGGTCGCTGGGTTGGTGTTAGCTCAAAGTCCATATGGCGGTAGCCCAATTGCTTCAGATATCTTGCGAGAAGGGCAGCTTGGAGATTATGTAAATTTACGCAAACTGATGGAGATTCTGATCTGTAAAGTCATTAAGGTATTATGTACTTGTGTCCTTTCTCTCTTTCTTTTCGTTTCTTAACACAAGTCTAAGCATTTCTTTTTTGTTTGGGGCGAATAGGAGGGGTTTTATTAGCGACGAGTTTTATTGTTTATCTACGTACTGGCCAAGTTTTTTGTGTGAAATTCTGATTGATTGTTGCTAGGACGGAGATGATGTTTGTTTGTTTCCTTCTGGGGGTGGGTGGAAAGCATTAATCTTGTACCTTCATATGCCAGAGAAAATAGTGATAGTGTTCTTCAATAAAATGTTAAGTGACGCAACTTAAGCAGCACATAAAGTAGGCAGGTAAACCTTTTGGTGTCTATGGTGCTTAGACTACCATTTGTCGTGAAGTATGGTTAGTCATGTGAAAAGCTTTATGGTTAGTCATGTGAAAAGCTTTCTATTCAACTCCTTAACAGATCAGAAGATTAATATTCTAATGTTCATCCGCTATCTTATAGGGTGATTTGCAAGCTCTCGAAGATCTGACTTACGAGAGGCGAAGAGAATTTCTAAAGAAACACCACTTGCCAAGGGAACTGCCAGTTGTTTCATTCCACACAGAAGCTGCCATCTCTCCTGCTGTTCTAGCAACATTATCGCGTGTTGCACATGCAGAGCTACCTATGGTTGCTCCTCTTTCAGCTGGCCAATCAACAACGAAACTCCCGGTGGTAATTCCCCTTGGTGCAGCAATGGCTGCCTGTGCTCAGCTGCTGCAGATCAGGTACGGCGAGAAGAGCGATGGGCTTGTCACATGTCGTGATGCAGAAGTTCCTGGTTCCATTGTAGTCCGGCCGAAACGCAAGCTGGACCATGCCTGGATGGTTTACTCGTCATTGACAGATGACCCTTCTGAAGCTGATGCGTCTCAAGTGTGCGAGGCTCTCTTGACATTGCTTGTGGAAGTTGGGCATAAAAAGAGGCATGAACAAGCCATGAAAGATGAATGACGGTTATTTTCATATCGTTGTTCCGCTATTGTTGTACATTCTTTCTTGAAATATTTCATATGCGAACCTTTCGTTGGGTTAGTTATGTCATTCAATTTTTCTACTTTAGTTTATAAATACGTGTTTGCGAGGAAAATGCCATTGTCCAGCAAAACTAGAAAAAGTATGTAAAGTAAAATATGCATTTTTAAACATTTCGCACAAAAACGAAGTTCTCAACGCAAGCCTCTATGAGAGTATTTATTAAAAAAAAAAAAAATGCAGAGAGTCTATTAGTTTGGAATAAATTTTCTTATTCTCTCAACTTTTTTTCTCTGGAGATCTTTAACGTATTCAACTTGAGTCATTGTTTTTTGTTTTTCTCAATACTACTTGACTGTAATCAAAAAAAGATAACGCTAGAATATCAATGAAGCCTTTGCATCTTAAGGCCCCGTCATAAGTCCGTGTATTTCATTTCACGGTCAAATGTTCATGTTAAAGCCTGGCCGAAAAAAGAAAATTCTATTTAAAAAAACGACACAACCCCTCAAGTGAAAAGAAAAAAAAAACAAAAAGAAAGAAGGCTAATACAACTCGAGAAGAGTTAACATTTTTAATATTTATTTCAGCAAATAAATAAATAAATAAAGCCGGCATATAGGTAGACAAGTGAGGTAGTACTTCTAGGCAGTAGGCATTCGCTTATTCATGGGAAGCGGTCATTCGCCTGACAGCCAATAAATTGAGTGTCATTTAAATAGAAATTTGACGTTTACACATACTAGTGTGTGACGTCAACTTGCTCAAAAAATTGGCCAATCAAACAGTAGCATTCACCCCACTTCTCTCCCCTTCCGGTAATGTAATTACTAATTACAAGCACCTTAGATTCCTCGAACAGAAAAAAAAACCCTTTTTTTGTTCAAAAAAAAAAAAAGAAAAAAAAACCCTTTTCTTTAATACCCAAAATCTCCTTATAGCCTTCCCCAAATTCCATGCTCCAAAAAAAAAAACAAATAATAATAATAATAAGTAGAAAATAAAACAAATAATAATTACGACCGTATTTTCCATTTTCATTTTCATTTTCTCCACTTTAGAGCGAGAGAGAGAGAGAGAGCGGGATCAGTTAGACGAAGATGACTGCGATTATCAGAAAATCTGAGCTCTCTCAGAGGGAGAGAGAGTGATTTGAATTAGGGTTTATGAATTTTGTTTCCGAAGCGTACTAGAATTGGAAACTAGTCGCTTTTGGGGATTTTGAATTGGGATTTTCGAGGGATTGATTTGAGTTTCTAGGGTTTGGCACTTGGTTGCGAAATTTGTTTTTGTGTATATAGGGACTGATTGGATTAGGGGTTTTATCAGTTTGGAAGGAGCAGAAGAAGTTACGGGTGATGTGAGCCGAAGCCGGTTTGGGGGTCGGTTCTAGGGTTTCAATGGGGAGCACGGGTGAGGCTGACCGGAAACGGCGCCATGTGAGCTCCTTATCCCCTACGGCTGCTAGTGCCAAGAAGCACCACTCCGTGCCCATTTCGGAGGACAAAAAGGTGAGTTCTTTGCCATTTTAGCCTTCTGATTCTCAAAGATTTTGTCCTGTATTGAACAAGTGGGTGATTCTGAGTTTTAGGGTTTGTTTCGCTGTTTGGCACATTGGTTATGGTAGTTTATTGGTTTGGTATACAGTATACCGATACCGATGTACTCAAGGACTAGTGGTGCTGCTTAATTGTACTTTTACCCAGAACCCTAAAGGGTTTGGATTATGATTCTCGAAATCTCCTCCTCCTTTTTAATTATTTTTGTTTTCTTTTTCAATCTTGCGTCTGCAAAGAGTGAATCTAGTTGTGGTCAACTGTGTTGATATAGAGTTAGGTTCTGTAACTTGATGTTCTCTACTTTGATGCAACCCTTTCCTTGATTTTGGATCTTCATTTCCTTACATTATTCCTTTAGTATCTGTTGTACCCAGTACTTTGCATGGTAATTAGCAAAATTCAGGGGACATGCACATCTACTTGGCTTCATTTGGCAAGTCCTAGTTAGTTGTTTCATTAGTAGTACTTAATCAGGAGGTGATTAGGCTCTATGCCTATTCCTATATGTATTGATTCGTTTTAAGTTAGCAAAAAAAATGGTGGTACTTTCTTTTTGGTGTCAGTTGCGGAAATACTTTCATGTACATATAATTTTCTTGTTTTTGGTCTTATGAGTTCTCTTTTTTTTTTTGTTACAGCTTGATATTACTGTCCTTCAGTATCAAAATCAAAGGCTAATACAGAAGTTAGAGGCACAGAAGATTGAGTATTTGGCTCTTGAGAATAAGTTCTCCCAATTAGAGGAGAAACATGAGCCATATGATTCCACTTTAAAAGTCGTTGATAAGTCTTGGGAAGAGGTAACACTCTTGTTTGTTGTCGTTTGACTATTGTCCTATTTCTCTTCTGCAACTTCATGCTTTGTCTTTTCTTTATGTATACAGTATCATGTACTTGATGGGATGTTTAATCTATGTTTTTACAATAGCTTGCTCGTGATTTGGAATCATTTTCGATTCATGCAAGAGAGACAAGCTGCAAGCAAGATGTTGATTACAAGTCTGTTGTGGAGGGTGAGGATCATTTTTCACAGTTCTTTTAATTTTCTGGTTGTGGGGGTTTGTTGAATGATTTAGTTTTAATTAGCGTGTCATAAACTCTTATAATGTAAATGGTTTATTTTTTAGAGGCCAGTTATTTATTGTTTTTCCATTCAAAAGCGAGGCACAACTGTGGTAATGAAATACTGATTGCATATTTTCAGTCTGTTAAATTTTTATGAAATGCATATTGTACCCGTATTGCTAACTAGGACCCTATCCCATTCTGTTTGCTTACCAAATTTCTTTCTTGAGATGGTTATTGGGTGCTGCGTAGGAATAATTTAGATCTAGGTTTTAATAACAGTTGTTTGGTTATAATTTCTGCTATTCAGTACATAGAAGTTTACCATATTTGAGTTAAAAGATATCTTTAAACACATATAAATGAGATTTATATTAATTGTTAGCACATATAGGGGCTATGTAACCCATACCCTGTGATCTCGTGTAGGCATTAGGAATATAGCATTCAAAGTGTTCTTGTAAATAAGGAAGTTTTATATTGCTTTTCAGCTGGAGCTCAATCTACTTTTCACGAGGCTTTTCTTAGTCGTCTAACGGAAACAGGTGCAACTGAAAGTTCATCTTTATGTAACTTCCCTAAACAGATGGATGGTGATCAACTGAAAGCCTATGAAAAGACTAAGAACATCTTAAGTAATTTGGTAGCAGCGATTGATAATCTGTGGTATCTGAAGGATGGAATACATGCTGCAGTCTTGAAAAGACTTTCAGAAGATGGTAAGGCCCATGTGGGTGTTAATTTTATATGATACTTGCTTAGAGCATATCTCTATAGAATCATCTCAGTTTTTGGTGTATCTTGCTTCATTTTCTAGGCTCTTGCAGGCAAAAGACACCTAGTGAGTTAGATAGAGAAGTTAAGAACTTGAGGTTGGCTTTTACTGATCTGTTTTTGAAGCATAAATTGCTTTCAACGGAACTGCAGTGCCATCGAGATATTGATGCAAAGAACAAAGCTGAGCTTAGAAATTTAAGAGGTAACTTACCTTTTGTTTTTGTTTATATATATATATATGTATGTATATATACATATATAAGGATCCATTATTTGTCTTTTGGAATGGTGGAATGCATGATTGAATATGGTATGAGATGTGTAATGGTTGGTATCAGTGTTTTTGGTTCCCCTCTTGGCTTACCAATGGAAAAAGAAAGAAAAGAAAATTGTGCATGGCACTCACTCACTTCTATTAATTGGTTGGAAGCAAATTGATGTAGGTAACTTAGTCTAAAAATTAAGTGCCAGATTAGTATATTGTTTTTCTTTTTCTTGGTATGCATCAACAGTGGTACTTAAAGTAAAGGAACTTTAATTCTATCGAATTTTCCAGTAGTCTTAATGACATTGAGAGTCATGTTTGATCGTATTCTTCTAGTAGTCACAATAACATTAAGAGTCTTGTATGATCATAGGTTTTTTTAGCAATTTTGAGGAAGGTTTTGGTCACTTGAGTTAACTGAAATAAAAGGTAATTTTAAGGAAACAGAATCCTCTTTGAAAGTTGTGTTAAGTGGCAAAAGGGGTAAAGTTGAAGGAGTTGGTTTTTAACTGCCCAAATATGAAGGGAAATTCTGTTTAGTTGGATATAGTTTTCATGGTCTTGGAGGGTAACTGAATGTTCTGTAAGGTTAATGTTACATAGGTTAAGTCTTGCGCTTTTGTTGGTTTTATGAAGGGGAGTTGCAGAGTAGAGTTGCTGAATTAGAAGAGAGTAATTGTAAACTGGCAACTCTCAAAGCTCAGAGAGATGCTGCAAAGGGAGCAGGCTTTCCTTTCTTAAATCTAGGGAGCAAGCATGTTAGTGGTGACAAAGTCAGAGATAAAGTAAAAGATCTACAAGATATGGAGTCCACTCTCAAAGAATTAATGGTAATATATTGACCTCTCTATTCATCATTCATCTATTTTAAAGAGGTAGTCAGTGTTAACTGGTTTGAGCTCTGTAGGATCAAGCTTCTTGTCGGCTTATGGAAATAAAAGGTCTTCATGAGGAGAGGATAAAAATATTGCAGCAGTTATCTAATTTGCAGGTCACTTTATTGTGTATTAGTTTTCTTTGTGTATATGTGATTTCATTACTTTGAAATGTCATTTTCTCTAATGCAACATCTTCTTGCAAATGAACAGAATAAATTGAAGAATGTGGCATGTATTTCCTCTTCCCAAGCCTACCTCTTGGTGAGAGATCAAATAAAAAATTCGAAATCTGAAGTCATTGAGTATCAGGCTTCATATGAGAAACTTCAGGTTGTAACTGGTCGGTAGTTTATTTATGCCTTTTTCTGTCATTTTCTTGCTAAGGTGTCATTCTGATGCTGACAAGAATGTTGTCCTTGGAGATTGTAGGCTGAGAAGGATAATCTTGTCTGGAAGGAAAGGGAACTTAATGTTAAAAGTGATGTCATTGATGTCCTTCGAAGATCTGCTGCAATCATTGATTCAAAAATGACGGATCTTAGGATAGAAATACAGAGACAGAATGATGAAAGAAAGATGATTGAAACAAAGGTGGAAGAGGCTTCAAGAGAACCTGGTTAGAAGAACCTGGAGCATTTTTTTTTTAAATTGTGAGCCAATGGCTTTCTGTCACTTACTCTTATCTTCAATTCTAATGGAAGAATTATACGTTTCAGGAAGAAAAGAAATCATTGCAGAATTTAAAGCTTTGGTGTCTTCCTTTCCCGAGGAAATGGGAAACATGCAAGGTCAATTACGTAAATATAAAGAGACTGCTTCGGACGTTCATTGTTTGCGGGCTGATGTTCAATCTCTTTCTAGTATTCTTGACAGGAAGGTGGGTACATTTTTCACATGGTAAAATTTCTTGGATGCTATTGTGGGGCTTGTGCTGACTTTCATGCAACAGGTGAAAGAGTGTGAAACTTTATTTGCTAGATCCACAGGTCAGGCTGCAGAGATACAGAAGTTGCAAACGATGGTATGCGTTTATATAACTTTGGAGTTGTATTTTAATTGGTCACTGAGTATAGTTGTCCATTAGTATGAGACTTGTCTTGTTAAGGATAATACATGTTCTTTTATATATATAAAGAATAGTAGATGTCAAATCGAATTTATCCATGTAATTATGCACAATGGAAACAGGTCCAGTTTGTTGTTTAGTTATGTTATTTAAACCACCATTTTATTTTGTTGAAGCTTGATGGAAGTTTATGAATTTATATTCGTTTTGCCTTTTCTCCTATTTATTATTATTCTACTACTCGTAGGTCCAAGATTTAAAAGAGGGCAATTCTGAGTTAAAGCTAATTTTGGAGATGTTTAGACGTGAATCCACTGATTCAAGGTTAGACTGTTTCTAAAACATTTTGTTTTCTTCTTTACCTAAATTTGGAGTTGCCGATTCTGGTTTCTTGATAGCCCAATCTTATTGACTTTTAAGGAATTGTTGTTGTTGTTGTTGTTTTTTTTTTTGTCCCCCCTGCTATCTTAAATGCTTAAGAATTTAGAGGTCTGCATCCGTGTTGGCTATGTATTTTGTTTTAGTAAAAACACAACTTCTATTGATTCAACAGAAGCATAAAGTTATCCTCTAAATCATACTACATGATAAGACAAAATAAAACAAGACTGAAAGACAATACAACTAAACACCACTTAATGAAGTATTTTTCCAACCTAGAGTGATTAGCGCAAGCGGAAAATCCTTAAATTCTTTTGCCACCAATTCCCAAAGAGAAGAAATATACTTGATGTTGGTTATATTATTTACAATTTAACTGCTTCATGTTTCTGAAGGGATGTCCTTGAAGCTAGGGATTTGGAATACAAGGCATGGGCTTATGTTCAAAGTCTAAAGTCCTCGCTTGATGAGCACAGCTTGGAATTACGAGTTAAAACCGCAAATGAAGCTGAGGCCATATCTCAGCAAAGACTAGCTGCTGCAGAAGCTGAGATTGCTGATATGAGGCAGAAGTTGGAAGCGTCCAAAAGGTTCTTTTTTTTTTTCCTTCTTCTGCGGTGAGGGAGGGAAGGGGGGGGACGTTATTTGATTACACAATTTTTACCTGCCACTGCTTTTGGATCTTCTTGTTTAATTCATTTTTCTCTTCCAGTAGCATTACCTTGAAGAAGGTTCTAACTAGTGAGACTTAATAGTGTATCTTGGCACCAGAAATTTACTGGGTTCTTTCATTTTGTTCAATGCTAGCATGGTAGGGTTGGAGGATCTAAGTATTGTGATTCTGCTCGTTCGTGGCTAATGTGGTGTATTTAGCAAGAGATGTTGGATGTCTGGGGGTTGTTAAAATTTTCTGTCGTGCTTGAAAATTCTGAAACATGATGAAGCTTATTCTTTATTTCAATTGGATTCTGTAGAATTTTTTTTTCCCCCCGGGTAGTAGAGCTTCATAGCTAATTTATTTCATTGCTTTGTCAGGGATCTGTTGAGACTCGCTGATGTATTGAAATCCAAAAATGAAGAGAATGAGGCTTACTTATCCGAAATTGAGGTTTGTTTCCTGTTTGTTTTTGGGGATTGGGATCTCACCCTTGTATAGTGATGAAGTTGTTCCAACATCAGAGTTTTATTTTTCTTCAGACAATTGGTCAAGCTTATGATGATATGCAGACTCAAAACCAACATCTATTGCAGCAAATTACTGAGAGAGATGACTATAACATAAAGGTGAATGCCAACCCATCATTTATTTTTAATCCGAAAATTGTTAAGATGTATTCAACGTCCAACCCATCATTTATTTTTAATCCAAAAATTGTTAAGATGTATTCGCCATCTTATATTTGAGATGTCTGACCTTTTTTGCCCAACATGGAGGATCATCTCTTGGAATTTAATTGTCAATGTGTTTTCTTTTCCTCTTTCTTTCCTTTTGCATTTTTTCTTTTACCTGCACAGGTGTTTCTTTTTCCATTTTTTTTTTAAAAAAGATTTTGATAGCTTGGGTCTGTCCTTTTTTCTTGGATGTCAAAAGTCAAGAAACGTTGATGATTTTCAGTTGGAAAAGAATAAATAAATAAAATGAAGACGTCCTGCATTTTTCATTTAAATTGTACATTTCTTTGGTTTTTGTTTTGTTTTGTTNACATGCTACGATATTATTATTATTTTTTTTAATCTGGCTTAGACATGACATTTTATGTTTGTTGGTTGTGTAAGAACTTTTGAACTGTCTGTCATTTTTTTTTTGCCTCACATGAAATGCACCTTCAAGGACAAGACATTACATTAATTGTTCTAAACTTCTGTCTAAAGTGATCTCTTATGTGGTTTTTTCTGCTACTTTTCAGCTTGTTTTAGAGGGTCTGAGGGCAAGACAACTGCAGGATGAGTTATTCATGGACAAAAGAACATTGGAGAGGGAGATTCAACAAGCCAATTCGTCCCTTAACTTTTATGACTTGAAAGCTGCAAGGATTGAAGACCAGGTATCTTTGACTCCATAACAAACCTGAATCAGTTAAACTCTGTATCTAACCTTTGAGACTTGCTATGCAGTTTAAGATTTGCTCAGATCAGATTCAGAAACTTGTTGAAGACAAGTTTCAAAGTTCTGTGATGATGGATAGTACCCAAAAGAAGTTGTTAGATGTCAAAAGATCATCGGAGCAAGCCCGAGGGTCAGTGGAGGAATCACAATCCAAGGTTGACAAAAGTCGAGTAGCTATGATGGACCTACAGATGGAACTAGAGAAGGAGAGGTACTGGCCTATTGTGCTCATTCCAATCTGTTTCATTCTGTGGGGCGTGTGCTAATCTTTTGTGCTTCATCAGGTTTGAAAAGAGAAGAATCGAGGAAGAGCTGGAAGTTTTGAGGAGAAAGGCCTTAAGACTTCGAGCCCAAACCGAAGGCTCATCAATTATTGAAAAGCTTCAACAGGAACTTGGTGAATATCGGGAGATACTAAAGTGCACCATCTGCCTTGACAGGACAAAACAGGTATATTTAATTTAGTTGGACTTTGCAGTGATCCATGTATTCATTTCTTTTATTATTTTTTTGTTTATTATTATTGTCAGTTGTTCGGGGTTCAATTCTTAACTTGCGAGTTGTCAGAGTCTTAATAATTAATGCTTTGGAAAAAAAAATTCTTTTGTCTTGTATTTCCTGTGGCTTTTATATGTCTTTTTAGAATAGGATCATGATTTTTGCTGTGTACGTGCCACAGAAATTATTGTCATTGATGACCTCGTATTTATCGATTATTTAAGTAATAATCATATATGTTGTGTGTGGTTTGTTTATCCTTTGTGTATAACTTAGATATCTCACTCGTCCAGGTTGTAATTACAAAATGTTATCACTTGTTCTGCAATCCCTGTGTGCAACAAATTATTGACACTCGTCACCGCAAGTGTCCAACTTGTTCCACAACATTTGGTCCTAATGATGTTAAATCTGTATACATCTGAGCAGCGATCGAGGAGAAGTTTGTTCCTTGGTGCCTCTTAATGAGACCGACATCATGCCTTTAGCTGCATGTGATCCTAGACTTGACCAATGAGCACGAATAGGTTCATATGTATTGTTCTTTAGTGAATTGTAGAGGAAATATAATTGGCTGTTTGGTTCTTGTTCTCATCGCCAGCCCTTATCAACCGGTGCAAGTCTTGGTTTTGCTGGCACTGATTCTAGGCTGTTGATTTTATCAATTTCTTTGTTGTAATTATAATGTTTTTTTTAATTATTTATTTTCATTCCTCATAATTGCTTCGGGCAACTGGAATCTCTAATCTGTGATTCGCTTATTGATTGGATTCCATCCATAGCTACGCAGAAGAGTTGGATGTTTCATCATAAATGAATCGAATCCTGAGATGGTAAGCATCCTGAGATGGTAAGCATAAGGTTAGTTTGATCCAACTCATACCGAAGATTGAAGATTGTGATGTAGAAAACTCGTTAGCTTTGAAAATTGCTGCAGCTTAGCTTAAATTGTCTGATTGTTCATAGTAATAATTTTGTTATCGAAAGTAGCTAATTTTCATTTCCTTTAATACTGGGTTAAGTAGCAGTTACTTTTTTCTATGAAATATGACTCAGTGTTACTAGTTTTTTCATGCTTTATTAACTGCTGCTTTTAGTAGCTAAATCTGTCCTTTAAATTGATTGTGAATCGGGATTGAACGAGGAGGAACGTTGATGCATTAAAAAATTTTCGTTATACGTGTTGATAAACTTCTCAATATCACCAATGGCCTTTGTATTGGCAGAAACATTATTTAAAGTGATAGATATAATGCGATCTTGTATGTCATAATTTTTTATAACACTTAAAATATGATCACAAATATTCTCAGCATTATGGTTATGATCAATGAGTTAGAAACCAATTAATTTCCATTCCATATTCATTATCATCCAAATCAATTGGAATATATCTTTTCATATCCATATCATACAATACCAATAATACTACTTAGTAAATTTATAAATTTAGAAATAAATATACCTATTAAATATTATGCACATATGCATCAAAAATATTAATAGACATTAAATTAAAGAAATGATATTTAAACCTCCACTCCACATATTCTTAAAAAAAATAATAATAAATTTAAAGAAATAGACATACTAAATTTAAGAAAATGATAAAACATAAACAATAATTTTCACTATTGCATTAACAAAATTAATAGACAATAAATTAAAGATATGATAATAGAATTGGAGAAATGTTCAAACCTTCAGTTGAGACTTGAGAGAGTCTTGAGACTTGATAATTGAAACTTTTGTGACTCGACTCATTTGAATTTTTTTTTTTTTAAATTTTTTAAAATTGATATGGAAAATATTAGAATAGATAATAGAATTAGAGAAATATTAAGAAGAGAGAATATGAAGATTGAAGAGGAAATGTGAAAAAAAATGAGTGAATAAAAGAAGTATTTATAGAAGACTACATCTATAATTTTATAGTTTTTTTTTATTTTTTTAAATAATTAAAAAAAAGGGGAGGGGAGGGGGGGGGGGAGGAGCCTGGGCTCCTCAACAGTCACATTTTGCGACCGTTTCCCCCTCGCAAGAAGAAGAGGCCCTTTTTAACAGGGCCTCAAAAAAAGAAAAAAGGTGCAGGCCAGCACCTATGGCCTAGCTCGGCCCAGCCTTAGGGTCGGGCTAGATACGGGCTGGCTAATTGGGCCCGGCCCAGATTTTCAGCTCTACTTACCAGAACCGGGCAAGCTAGATGGGCTCGGCCCAGATTTTCAGCTCTACTTACCATTGTTCTACTGTTAGCGACCCACATAAACCATGTCCAATACATTCGACATTGGCACCATTCGACACTTGCCAATGTTGTAATGTCAGCAACCCACACAAACCTACAAGTATGATAAAAACAATTATTCAAACTCTAGTTCACTCTTCAGTCTCTGTGCGTCTCCAAGGTCTTCTTTAAAACCTAGTGAATGAATCGGATTAAACAAAAGAGTACTAGTAATTAATATTAAAAACAAGAAGCTACTCGACCACAAAGAGTAAAGGGCATGTTTACAAATCGGTAATAGAGAGCAAAGAGAAAGTATTTCCCTTTTCACGTTTATATATCAATTAGAAACATATGAAAGGGAATTCTAAATTTCTAATCTTTCATACTCGTTTTTCTTATTCCTTTCTACTAATTCCTTACATTATTTATTTGATTACAAATTAGTAAAAGAAGCTAGATTACTGATTAGTAAAAAAGCCAAAAAGTATAAAAATAACGTCAACGAAAAGAAATATGTAAAAAGCTCATCATCATATTCATGTTTTTAATAACCCATAGCTAGATGCTATATAACTCAAATCCTACTCCCAAATTTTGGCAGAAGATTGGATAAAGAAAACAAAGCACATCGTCTATTAAATAACCACTAATGCTATGTATTAGAAGTCGACATATTTCACACACGTCTAAATTAACTTTTGAGTTTTATATGGGCACACCTTCAAAAGTGCTTTTCAATGCATTCATGATGATAATCGAAATTTAATAATACTTGACATCTTCTTTCTTTTTTTCTCTTTTTTATTTTTTTTTGAACTTTTGTGGATATATATTGTTGTGCGATGAAGGTTGTAGGGTAGAAACATGTCGCACATCAAATGTCATATGATCAGTGGCACCAGAATCAATTATCCATGCATTATTCAAAACAGGTGAAGAAATATTCAAAACCTTACCTTATCCAGCGGTGGTTACCAGTGCTGATGAAGTAGATGGAACATCGGCTGCTTTTGTTTGAGTGAGAGCTGTCGAAGATGGTCTCTTAGCATTCCGATGTCGCGCTGAGTCCCACCAGTCTAGATATCCAATCAATTCAAAGCACCGATTTTTGGTATGACCATTTTGATTGCAGTGAGTGCATTTCAAGGAGTCTTTTTCGAATGTAGAATTCTTTGGGTTGGTGGGTTTGGGGTGATCCTACAATGTTTGACTGGGTCGTTGTCGAGAGAGTAGTACGGAGGTTTCAGTTTTGGTAGTTTCTTCATGGAAAGTAGTTGATCGTAAGTTCTCACGACAGACTAAGGAATAACATTCTTCTAGACTTAGGAGTGGCTCGCGACGTAAAATTTCTCGCCGAAGTTGATCAAAACTTGTATCCAACCCAGCAAGAAAGATGTGGACTCGAGTGCATTCAATAGATTGTCGGTATGCTACCACATCTTCAGGATCCTTCATGACCACTCTATCATGATGATCGAGTTCTTGAAATATTTCAGTTAACTCTCCATAATAGATAGAAAGTGATTTGGTACCTTGTTTGGCTGAGAAGGCTTTCTGATGCAGGGAGTAGACTTGTATCTCATCAGTTCCATCATAAAAGACTTTGGATAAAGCATTCCATATTTCACGGGCAGTGGGAATACGGAGGTAGCACTTCATAATGTCAGGAGTCATGGACATCAGAAGCCAATGTTTAACTTTTTAATTTTCAGCATACCATTTCTCATATCATTTACCCGATGCAGAAGGTGGAGTTGTTTTACCTATGATGTAGGAGAGTTTTTCCCGTTTAGTAATATGCATCTCCATCAATTGGGACCACACATCATAATTTGTTTCAGTGAGTTGAATGCCTACATTAAAGACACATTCAGACTGAACCAGAATAGGAACAAATTTAGTACTAGTTGATTCACCTTGTTCTCTCTTTTTTTTTTTTTTTTTTTTTTTCCCTGCATAGCATAAGTATAGGACTTTAGCCTTACTTTAAGCCTTTTGGAACCCTAACGCGTTTTTCTCTAATTCGATGGAGTGTTCAGGAGAGGAGAGGAGAGGAGAGTGGTACTGGAGTGTTATTCTACTCATGAGATGAGAGAAAAGCCTAGTTTCGATTGTGTTTGGTTTGGTTTGATTTGATTTGATTCTATTCGGTTTGAAAATTGGGGTTGAGAAGTGTGGAATTTAGTGTGTTGATTGATTTGGAATTATTTTGGAATATATGAATGAATTTGATTGGNTTTTTTTTTTTTCTCTCTTTTTGTTTTGTTTTTGTCTCAATAAAATCTTGAACTAGCCAAGCCTAAAAAGAATTTAAAACAGATAACTTAACCCAACCCACACTAACATTTAACTTTTAGGTTTTGTCAAAAATAAACAAAAAACAAATAAATTAAAAAAAAATTGCAATGATATCTCACAGGAGCACGACTGCACGAGATGCGGAGGCGACTTCGGCGCAGAGGCACGAGATGCGGCGACTTCACGGTGAGGCAGAGGTGCTGTGCGGTGATGCAGGCTTGTGCGCGACTAGGCGTGTGGCGTGGCTGGTGGACTGGGCGTGCGGCTCAGGCAGAGAGCGGCGGAGGTGCGCGGGACTGGAGTGCTGGGCGACTGGTGGTCTGGGCGTGCAGCTTAGGCAGAGAGCGGCAGAGGTGCGCGGCGAGGCTGGTGGACTGGGCGTGCGGCGCGGGCAGAGTTGTGCAGCGTAGTAGAGGTAGTCTGAGGCGAGGCGCGACAGGGTGACTCAGGCGCTGGATTGGGTCGCGGGTGAGGCACTGAACCCCTTTTTTTTTTTTTTTGAACAAATTTGGCTTTTTTTTTTTTTTTTTGATATTTGGTCTGGGTATTTAGGATCGTATTTGCTCTGATACTATGAAAGAATGATTTTTTTCTATATATCTTATTAATTCTGAAAGGATACAATTTATAGGACTAAAAATATCTCCTAATTAATTACAAATATACAATTGTAATATTTTGTAATTAATTCTAATTGATACACAATAATTCAACATGGACTTATTGCAATTTGCTAGATACATGAGTGACTGGCTTGCTAGCTCTTTTGTTGGAACTAGTTAGTACTTTGTTTTGTTGTGTTTCTTTGTTAATGAAGTTCATTTCCATCAAAAAAAAAAAAAAAAAAATTTGCAAGATACATGAGTGCATTAATAGTACTTAGATATAGTACTTCATTGACCAATTAGCTTTTGTTATCTTCCGTGAATCTAAAAATATTCATTTTTCACTTCTAATTAATAGACCAACATTGGTGTGCTCATGAAAAAGTTGTTAACCAAACAAATTTATTTAAAGGGAGAGTTTTCAATGGAGATTTTTGTTTTTGTTTTATCGATGGGTCTTTTGTTTGATTTGAAAGTGACTTACAATAACAGGTTAATTTTTTTAATTTACATTCTAATTCTAATTTAAAAATGAAACTAATTTACTTCTATTTTTCAAATTCATATCCATAATGAGTTTTAGGAATATTTCTTTATATTTGGGTAATGGAATAATCTACTCTATTTATATTTATGGACAATTCTAATCTTATCTTTCTTATTTTATTTTAGTTTTACTTTTTTTTTTAATATAAAATGAAATAATCTTTTAGAATTTAATTTACTATGCTTCATAAATATAAGTTCAGACCATGATTCACCTTTAATTTTTTCTAATATTACCTATAATTCGAATTTTTAATTTTTTTTCGTGATTTATTTATCAAATTTTCTTACAACATGCATTGATATTTTTACTTTAATTTAATTTAAAATGAATTAAATTTTTTTTTTTTACTTTAAGTATAGGATACTGAGTTTATGTTTCTTTTCTCTTAACGTTAAAAAAAAAGTTTGCTAATTTTATATCTTTACTATGAGTAAACTTTATAGAGAATTAAAATTAATGAGAATTATCTCTACGAAAAAAGTAATAATAATTAGAATTTTGAGAGTATATTAATGAAATAAGATAAAATAAATAGAAAGTAAAAAAATTAAAGTCATAGGTCACAAATAGGTTGCCTATTTTTAAGTCATAAATAGCTTTTTATATTTAAATATGTATTAATTAGATTAAATATTTTTAGTAGAATTATTAATATTATTATAACCATTAGATCGAAATCTAATGACCCAAATTAGAGTAACCATCTATGGAGCAAAAACAAAAATCTCCATTGAAACATCACCTTTATTTAAATATATTTTTAAAACAAGTGGATTGATATATTTAGACTCCTCAAGACAAATGGTCAATATACAAGCTGATACAAAACTGTCTCCCTAAATCCATGATCTCGAACTCACTCCGTAGGCAGGCACAAGCCTCTTTGAGTTTGTTGAATATCCCGATGATATTTAGATCATCGACTATATTAGGATCACATTCTACTATGTGATCGTTTTCCTTAAAGAACATAGACATGTTGCATTATTCAAACCTCCTTTTATCAAGGATTTACTTAATCGATTATAACACATACGCCTAGATTGCTTAAATCCATACATAGACTTCTACAATTTAATTGAGTACATGTTTCGTGTTTGATTCGCACCCGTCTCTGATATCTTTAGTCTATCTGGGGCTCTTATAAAGATATCATTATCTAATTTTCCATATAAATAAGTTGTTTTGACATTCATGAGGCACATATCAAGTTTCTCATTAACTACTATACTAATCAAGTAGCGGAACGTGATCATATCCACAACATGAGAATAATTTCGTCATTATTAATGCTTGGTCTATGCGATAAATTTTGGGTAACTGATCTCGCTTTTATCTTACCATCTCATTATTATAATTATGCTTTTGGATAAATACCCACATATTACCCAATCAGTTACACATTGTGGGGAAGTCTGAATAATTCATGTTTAGATAACGAGTTTAGCTCGGACTAAATTGCCTATTTTCATGATGCTCAATTATGTGTATGTTGACATTCAGTCATACTTAGAAGTTTTGGATCCAAAATTTGTCTTGAAAACACAAGAGCAACTGTTAAGAAAAATTCATTGTCTCAGTTTATGTCTCAATCATTGGCTATAGCTTTTTGGTAGGAGGTTTCTTTTTAGGATTTTTTTTGAGTAACTCTATTTTTATTTTCTGAGGATTCTTATCTTTAGTTCTATTTGTCTTCACGCTTCTGGCATGTTTCAAGCTCGATCGACATTTTTATTATTAATGGAAATTTCAACCATTGCTGGGACATTACATCTATAAATTTATTTAGTAGTTGAGTTGCAATATATTATAACTATATTATTATCTAAATTTCTAGTTTATTCTAACTTGTACAAGGATCAAAATTATTCAACTTGTCTTCCTTCTAAGAAATTTCTTGACATTTTAGCACTACAAGTGCCTTTATCCTCTTAATGTTAGGAAACGTGTTTGGTCAAACTTACAATCAACAAAATACGTGGTAAATAAATCGCCCGTCGGGAGCTCCAAACACTTAAGGATCGAAGGAGGCAAACTTACAATCAACAAAATACGTGGTAAATAAATCGCCCGTCGGGAGCTCCAAACACTTAAGGATCGAAGGAGGCGCATAACCAATATAAATACTTGGTCTCATCTACGAATCCATATTCACTTATTGAAGTGGTGGAATTAGTACATATACACAACCAAAAAATTGCATATAAGAAATATTAGTCTCATTTCTTGGTATTATTTTTAAGGATAATGTTTTGTGTACCAAAATTTTTACCAAATTTTTAATACCAACACATGTGGCATGTGAGTTGGCAATATTCAATTGGTAAATATGATTAACTTATTTATGGTAAGTTTTAATACATCAATTGAATAGTGCCAACTCAAATGACACATGTGTTGGTATTAAAAATTTGGTACAAATTTTGATACACCTAGTATTATCCTATTTTTAAAAAGAATGCATACTTTTCTCTTCTACGATTACTTCCCATAATTATGTTTTTGAAGAGTAATCATAAAAACTGGTATTTTTGTGATCTCCTTTATGACGGTCACCAAAAAAAAAAAATTCAGAAAATGTTATAATTTTTATGACTATCGGATCAGTTATAAGATGTCATAAAAGCCATCCTAAAAAATAGGCTAATCACCTAACTCATAGCGGCCTCACCTAGGCCATATTATCCTCAAATGACCCCGACATATAAGATTTTTCAACGGCTTCTGTAGCTCAACCTCATTTTCACCTCTAGTTTGGCCTCCTCAATCATATTGACTTTTCTAAAGCATTGTCATCGCCATGCAAGTAATTCCGAAAAACACTTATGCGAAAACGATTACTGTAATTGTATAAACAAAATCAAGAACACAACATAATTGGTATTTTAAATTTTTTCTTGAAAT
Organism: Trema orientale; assembly: GCA_002914845.1. Classification (NCBI taxonomy): domain Eukaryota; kingdom Viridiplantae; phylum Streptophyta; class Magnoliopsida; order Rosales; family Cannabaceae; genus Trema; species Trema orientale. The sequence goes on along the minus strand of JXTC01000145.1, from coordinate 85,452 downwards.
TTTAAAAAATAATAACTCAAAATCGGTGATCTAACATAAATCAATTCATAGATTTTGGTTCAGATAAAACTTGGAAGTACTTCACCATTATGAAGTCTTCCTGCCTATTCTCTGGAGCCCGTTGAATGATCCAGTGTGTAGACACCTTCTTAAAAGCAATGAGAGATGAGCGACACGATTCGGAAGACGTTCTTCCTTCTTCTTGGTTACACGTCTACGACCTTAAGTATCTCTCCTTTGGTAGTCATGAATGAGGTCAAGATTTCTACTGCGGTGGCTCAGTTCTCTCTCACTCTCTCATTTTCTCTGTCATACGTGAAGCACAGTTTTTGTGCTATGGGTGGCAAGTAGACTACTGTTGAGGTTTAGGAGAATTTATCTCTTAAATAATAGAGAGGTGTAAACCCTATTGGAAATATTGGGCTCAAACGACTACTCAATTGATTATGAGCTATGTTTGAGCTAGACAGGGACCTTATGGATCCAAATAGTCTAAGTTCTAATGGGTCAATTACTCATAGTCATAATTATTTCTTAATTATGAATGGACCTTGTCCATTAATATTAGAGCACTCCACTATAGGCCTAGTATTACACTCTACTGTAGGCCCAATATTACACAATCATAATTATTTCTTAATTATGAATGGACCTTGTCTATTAATATTAAAGCACTCTACTATAGGCCTAATATTGCACTCTTAGACTAAGTGTGATATATTTTCTGTGAAGCTAATTAATACTTTAATTAGTTCGATCTATTTACTATATATTATACCTGCAGATATACTCCCGATGCAATATTGTACTAGTGAGGTAAAATTACTGTAAATTACCCATCTAGTACATATTTATCTTTGAGTTATCATTTTTCATCCGATGGATAATAATTGACTATGGTGTTTGCATCTATCTATATGAATATAGGCAAATTCACAAAGTAAATATCGGACGCATGGTTTTTATTATCCAAGTCCTTGCAAAACCTCAAAGTGACATTATATACACAGTTTCTGAAACTATGAGAGGCATTCTCATCAACTCATAGATATTATATTTTAAGATACCAAAGTTCGAACCAAAGAATCAGAACTAGTCAATTAGTAAATCAAAAAGATAAAAACTCATGAAAGTAAGTCTGACAATTACTAGAATTAAGATAATCTTGCAATAGTGCCTAATTAGTGAAAATTAAATATTGAGTTATGACAATTAACCTCAAATTCTATTTTCAATCATTCTAGTTCAATGCACTTATAACTTTTTTATAACTCAAATTCTCCGAAGTCAGATACTTCGATGACTAGAGACTTTATCAATCCCGATGAAATAGAAAATGCACTCTATGATAAAATAAAGTATTCTATGTTTATCTGCAGAAGATGAACTTTTAATTTAAACATAATCAAATAAAGAATTTAGTCTTCTACATGTGAACAATTCACACGAATAATTTTTTATTACTCATTATTAGTAACGGAAACTCCTAGATATTTGCATAAAAGTATAAACGTCATATTTATGTCATATTTATATAATGGGGATATTATATCTTTTGGACATTATATAATTGGGACATTATATCTCTATCCAGTACATAGTTCTCCATATTGATCAAAACCAAAAGAGATTTATCAAAAATATACGGCTCCCGTAACAAGTCAGTTTCTTTATCATGAATCGAATCGAAAGAAAAAGCAAAAATGTCTCTACTTATCTCTTTAAAAGCAAAACCAGGATCAATCTACCAACCAGCCCTACCTCAGAAGCCTTATTCCCTTTTAGAACAATTGACTCATCAAGGCAGATCTCATCCTCCTCCTCATCGTGAATTCTCAGGCGATTGTTCACGAGTTTTTCTATCTCCTCCATCGAGCTGGGAAAGAGATAAAAGCCAGAAAAATAAAACAGACAGCCCCAATACAAGGCCGAACACCAGATAAAATAACAAGAAGATAACAAAAAACCAAGAAGCTAGAGAAAAAGAACTCGTATAGAGCCAAAACCCCAAAGATATAATGTCCAAATTATATACATATCATGTTTATATTTTTATGCATCCCAAAGATATATGCAAATGTCCAATTTTCTGTCATATAAGGTAGAGGAATTTGATTTTATACGGTAAAATTCCAAAAGAAAGATTAAAATTCCTATATTTTCTAATTTAAAGAAAAATCCCTAATTTACATGGAAAAAGATTCAAAAATATTTTGAAAAATACCACTTTTTGCTAAAGAACTGGTCAAGTAACTCGATTAGTTACCATAAATAACTCAATTGATTACCTCAAATACCATTGAAAAATGCTAATTTTGGAAAAAAAGTGATATTTTGCTAAAGATTTTTTAAAGTTATATTTTCCAAATAAATTTTAAAAACTGACATTTTTAAACTAAATCCAAAATTTCTCATAAAATTCAGTTCTTATAAGATTTTTCAATTTTTCGGACTTCGGCTGAAATTTTGTAAGAAGCCTATAAATGATATCAAGTTGATAAGATATCAAGTTGATATGCTTATACCTTTATTTTTTTAATTTTTATTTTATTTATTTATGAAAAAGGTGTTTCCAACGACCTTGAAAAAAACACGATTTTTTCATTTTCGTAAAATCCTTAACCCCTCATTCTCTATTTGAAAACTTCTTCTTCTACACTTCCTTTTTCTCTTGATTTCTACCCACCAAGAGGGAGATCCGCTATTGATCTCCCTCTCCGGTAAGATTTCCTAGTTTTTATTTTTATTTTTTATTTCCTAGTTTTGTATTTAATAGTCCTTCTATTGGTGTGAAGATCTTTGTCCTATATGCTTATTGTCACAGGGGTTTAGTCCTATCAGATTTTAGATTTGTGTAGATTTTATTTTATTTTTATTATTTTTCTTTAATCTTATTATAGATTTGAACTTTCTACAGAAGATTTTTATCATAAATGTTGCGTTGTTCATGAAGATAGACTTTATTGAGATTAATGATGTATTTCAATATGATGAAAGACTGAAAACCCTCTATGCTCTGCTTCGTAAGATCTGAATCTTCTAATGTGCTCGAAGTTCACCAGTCCTTTGGTAGAAACTGAATGTATAATCGTGAATATGGTGAACTCACATTTGTCTAGTAATAGAGTTAATGCTAGTGATGCAAACTCTCTATTGAGCGATGGTTATGATGGTTCTCGTCACTTATTCTTTGTCTTGAGAACCAAGCAGCCCATTCAAGTGCTACAAATAACTTATTATGTATTATTTTCTTTACTTTGGTTGTATACCTTCCATTATGTAGCAAATAATTTATTATAATAAATAATTTTCTTTCAGCTTTTCTCCTTAAACACCAAAAAACTTGTCTACGAAAACATAACGATGTCTGTTTAAAAAGCCAGCGAACAAAGTTACAATCTAGAAGGAAATGATTTGACACATTTAATAGATAATCTACAATACACTATTTTTTGGCACTGGAGGCTTGACGTGTGGTGATTATTCCTTTTCAATCACTTGAGGAGCACCATCTAGTTTTCTGGACAAGCAATATATGCACAATTCGTATGTACTTTAGCAACAATCAGAACCAACTGACGTTGAAATAAGACACTGCTAGTCCCAATCAAAAACAAAGCCAGAATTAGAGACAATCAATTTTTCACGAGGAAAACATTTTTTTGGATGCTGATTAAACCCTGAAAATATGCCAAGAAATAAAAAAACGATCCTCCTTACACGGGAAATACTTGGGCTCAATTGCTGGAGCTGCCAAGATCAAAGTCCATGGTGTAGTCATATTCTATGGTTGGAATCACAGATGCTACAAATTTCAAGAACAAGAAAAGGTACCTAGAAAAGAGAATAATGATGACAAGTGAAAGAAAAATAAAAAACATGTTATGTATTAAATCAAAAAACACTAAATTATTCAACTACGTGGTCATTTACATATTTATAGAACTAGTCATTATTATATATTCACCTTTATACTAAATAAGACAGTTGTGATCTATATCAAGTTTCCCATCCCAAGTTGTGGACATACAGATTTTTCTTTTTTTTTTTTCCGGGTTATTTTAATTTACTTGATAGCCATTGTTCATCCTTAGAATTTTTCCTATGAAACTAGTCATTTTGATATAAATTCACCTTTACAGTCTATATACTAAATTGGACAGTTGTAGTCTGTATATATCAAGTTTACCGCCTCAAGTCATGGGCGTGCAGAATTTTTTTTCTTTTATTTTTTTTTAATTTAACTTGATAATACATCGGTCATCCATCCTAAAAAGGAGAATATTTCTATTATTATTATGTCACATAATGATCAATTAAACATGTCATCAGAGTCCAATTTACTACAAGGTATATCACTCATCTCTTAAGAAAATTAAATGTCAATTTTTTTGGAAACCAAGTTAAAAGAAAAGGTGCTTAAAGAAAGAAAATTACTTATCAACTTCTGGTTCAACACCGCGTGACATGAGCACATCAATGATTTTTTTCATAACCGCCCCATGTCGACATGGATGTACAGATGCATGCTTCCCAGGCAAGTGGGGATGGTCCTCAATCGTTACCTGTCTTTGTACAAAACCATATATTACACAATTTCAGAGCAGAATATTTCAAACCCATTTTCTCTGCACCTTCAAAAAGGAAGATGTTAAAATGCATTTAACAATGAAAGCAAGCATAAACTCACAGTTTTGCGTGCATGATCTTGACTAACATCTTCAAGTACAAGCTCTGGCTGTAGAAGCATCCTTGACTAATAGAACAATAAAGATGGACATCATCAATTCAACCAGCATTTCGTTGAGAAACAACAGCAGAGAAGAATACCCATAGGCCAAATATCAACAAAACATTAAACGCATGTTGTCTTATAACCAAGCGTAATGCCATGTTGGACAGGAAAAAACCCAGAAACTAAACAAGACTTAAATGATCTAAAACCCAGTATTCATATCACGAGTTTTCTTTGTCTTATTTTAAAGAAAGAAAGGAGATCAAAGTCATATGCCCAACCCATGTACTCCCCTCCTGAAAAGCAGTGTGTATAAGGGGAAAAAAAAATTTCTTAGAGAAATGCCCTCTTCCCTTAGATAGGTGACATAAGAAAGTGAACAATTGAGCTAATTTGTGCTCCACTAGAATATTGAAATGTTTTTCCAAACAGTTTACAGAAAATCCTCTAAAGAGATTAGAACTAACTAGCTATTTGGAACAAAAAACATATGCTAATATAACCAGAGTAGAATATGATGACCTTCAACGTTTGAAAATGAAATACAACTAACTGAGATAACTCATGGTCAAGCTTCGACAAATGGGAACAAAATATTAACAATTCTAGCTGAAAGAAACTCAACCAATAAATGCTTGGTCTCTTCATGCTTTTTAGTAATAAAACCGAAAAATCAAAGAATTAAACTTCTGAATAGTATAACAACAGAAATAAAGAAGTAAATACTCCTTGAAATTGCAACTGAAGACAATTGCCAAACAAAACTATGAAACAAACCTCATCATAACCGGTAAGCCACACTCGGGGAGTCTGATAATATTTATCATACCTATAAATGAAACAAAACCAAAGAAGATATTAGTGCCACCTGTTGATTTTACTATTCCTCACCAACAACCAAATTGATCATGCTTCTTAGATTTCCTGACAAATGAATCTACAAGAATGCACCAAAAAAGGAATTAAAAAAAAAAAAAGAAAACCTAATAGTTTGACAATTTAAGTATGTTTCTCCAAGTGGCATAGGCTTCTAGCAATCATGGGAAACAACTGAGACTGCATAAAGATTAAAAAAGGAAAAATCCTTACGTAATGCTGACATCATAAGTTCGGGTGCGTAAAATATTGTCATCATCAGGTTCATGGGCAACAAGATATGTAGACTGCAAGGTTGCCTGCAAGGTTGCCTATAAATTCAAAAATTATATGGGACAACAATAACATAAATTTTTAAATCAGCGAACGAAATGCTAAAATTCATAAAGCAGACATCATATTATATGGGCCACATAAGAGCATATAAGTAGCATACATTACCAGACTGTGAACCAAAGGATTTTAAGTTATTCATATAACAAATAGCAAAGTACACTTCTTTTGGGTGCTAATAATCAACAAAATTAAATAGTTGGCTTCAAGAATTATGTATTATTTCTTAATTTCTTGCTTCATAATTCAAAAACCATTTGAAGTTTCACTTTGCAAATGTAGTGTACGCCATCATCACAAACCTCATCAGCTTCTAATATTGGCATGCTTAGTGGAAAGCTGATGAAAAAACTCACCTCCCCTCATCCAATGCTTATACAAGATAACAGCAAATCAGAAAATCAAGTACACTTACAATAAGAGGGCACTGCAAAATACTAAATATTGAAACAGTGAACATAGGATAACAGAACAAGTATCAAACCTATACAGTTTTTTGTGATGAGTATATGGAAATTAAAATAGCATTCACAAAATCGAAGATATTAGTCACTTACAGGATCAGTTTCAATAATGTTATCAGGTTCTTCAAAATCAGCCATGTCAGGAATATCCTCTTCATCATCCCCACCAAAGTACGAGGGAGTCAACTTGACAGCCCTATTCTTGCTGATTTCTAAATTTTCCATGGAGGGCAAGTTTTCTTCCTCGGCACTTTTACCCTCTAAAAAGTGAGAGAATGTGTGAGTAAAATATCTCATTTGAAATAGAACATCTGATATTTCCAAACATAACGTGTACCCTTTGGCTTCCCATGGGTTGCCAACCAGCCATCATTATCTTCATTATCAAGAAGAACTTCCCCACCTGCAGCTTCATACTCTTCTTCGACGGATGCTGCTCTCCGCAAACAAGGGACTGAGCAATAAGTGAAAAATTTTCATTAGTTTTTACTTGAATTAATAAAAGTTTGATATTAAATTCCAAGAAAACGGGGTCAGATTGTACAGAAGTATAATGCATTTATCAGAAAATAGGTATGGAAAATGTTGCTTGCTTCTTGCTAAACTATTAATTTCCAGCAAGAAGAAAACCTATGACAAATCTATTATAATGGATCTAGCACATCCAAATCTAAAACTTAATATAAACCCATTTAGTATCATCACAAAAAACTTGAAAAGCTCAAACTATTAAGCAACCAATACAAGAAGAGATTTTTTAACAGTAAAATTTTACCGATACATATCAAGGGCATACCAGAACTGCAACCATATGTATATAGAATATGAGGTTTCATAACTTTTTTTTAGTCTACACTAGAATATACTGTAGTATGCAAAACCTACACTACATTGTAATAGGACATATGAAATTAATGCTTGTCAAGGATATTAAAAAACAGTAGAAGGAGAAGCATTGATCATGGGGCTGTACCATTTCTAGTAATGAGGTATTGCTTTTCAGGTGGTAAGTATGGCTTCCTCTTGCTTGGCTCACCGGACTCCCTAACACAATGAACATCCAATAAAGAAGATAAGAAAAAAGTACCTTAAAACCTACTTGAAAACAAAAGAATATTAAGCAACTTGACCCCAAAAAAAAAAAAAAAATGTTCACTCTCTTCAATAACAGAGAGAATTGAACAAACTTTGTTTACTTTTTCATTATTGGGCTGTAATTAATAGAGTAGATGGTGATCTGCTTCCACAAATAGTTCACAATTTCTGGCTAGTAGAACTCATCATAATATCATATCACTGATACAAATAAAGTTATAAAATAACTTTCAATAAAATCCAACTACACTTCATCGAATGAAAGCTACCATTTCATCTATAAGCAAAATTGATTATATATTCAATTAAAAGTCTTCAAAAAGATGCCCAAATAAACCTAGTTTAAAAACTTCGTTCATACGAACGATACTACCAAACTGACTAACTTCTTATCATTTAACTGCAGCCTTTTCCAGGTTTATAATCGAATTTTCACTCATAAGCCCTAATAGATTCGAACTTTAACCCCTAAAATTCACAAATCCCCTAATTCAGAGCACGAATTGATAATATGGGTACAAATTGAAACTTACATCGGAAATAACATATATAAACGAGTAACCTCTAAATCGTTCCGAAGAGGCCATTATTAACCCTCAAGCTCTAAAAATAATGTAACAAAATCAAAACCTAATAACAAATTACACATGAATGAGTGAGGAACAGGAATATGGAAAGTTGTTCAAAAAAAGCAATTACCAAGACCAGGTAGGGCACTTGGAGACAAGGTTATCACCGGCGATAATGAACTCGCTAACGCTGAGAACGCCTTTCTCTTTGAACGCAGAGACTGTTCGAGGGCCTGTGATTCGCTCCACCGTGCCTTTGAAGGCTTCGTGGAGCTTCTGCGACAGAACCATATCTCCTTTCTCTCCCTCTATAAAAATGGAGGCTTTGCCTCAATCAGAGAGATACCGTTTGGTTTGGACCCCTGGGTTTCAGAAAGAGGCGAGAACGATGAAAGCGAAACCCTAGAGAATCGAATGGGAAAAGGGTCTTCTAGAGAGAGAGAGAGAGAGAGAGAGAGAGAGAGGATCGTCTGAGAGTTAAATTGTTGAGCTAACAGAGGCAGAGAGATCTTTACCTCCTACGCCAGCGATGTAACGACGCCCAGTTGCGTGTCGTTCGACTTAGCGTCTTTCGTTTTATACCCTCTTCTATACAATGAATTTTCAACTCACACGTTAATGACCATGAATTATGTACCTATTACAATAATAATTTTTTTGTCACAAACTATTAAATATTTAATAAATCTTTACAAAATATATGATTTGGTAATTGTGGTCAAGAAGACTCTGAATTTTCAATTTACTAAGTAGACTACAAAATTTATGCAACTATTGTAATCAATTTTTTATTTTCACAAACTGTTAAATTAAGTAAATAATACCCAATCATAAGCTTTGTTCATGAATGTTTTCTCTTAAAAAGGGGATAGTGGTACAAAAAAAAAAAAAAAAACTCTGAAGTATGACCTTTCTATAATTTTAATTATGTCTTTTAATTTGTGTAAAAGAATACCTTCACATTTCAATTTTCTATAAATTTATACTTTCTGTGTATAAATTGGATAATTTATGCTAACTATTTTAAGTTATTTTAAATAGATTTTTTGTATTTGTCAGTAAAAGTAAGATATCATCAATTCAAATTCCATGTTTAATGAGGAATTTGTTGGCGAATTTATATGCAGAAGGTACAAATTTGCAAAGATTTAAAATGTGGATGTATAATTTTGCATAAAACAAAAGACATGATTAAATTTGCAGAAAGACTACACTTTAGGGTTTTTTTTCATAGGTAATCCTAAAAAAATAACAGTTTGTAACAAAAAGTCATTGCTATAACTATTGTATAATTCAGGGATCATTATTATGTAAGTTGAAAGTATGGGGGGCTAAAGTAGTATAATGAGTATAATTTAGAGGACATTATTGTTATTAACCGTTTTTTTTTCCTAAAGATTTTTTTTTCTTCACTTGAATTTTTTTCCGAGGATTTTTTTCTCCCTTCCCTTAGGCCCTGCTTGGATCTTGGAATTTAGCAGGAAAAAGAGAAAAAAAAAAGTGAGAGAAATCATTTTCTATTGTTTGGGTTTTAGAAAAAGATGGGGAAAAAATAGGGATAATATAAAAAAAAAAACCCATAATTTTTAGTGTTTTATCAAAAAAAAAAAAAAACATCGCACCTTCTTATAAATATCAGTTAAAACATTCTATTTTTAATTTTCTATCAGATCTCACCAGTCCCTCATAAAAAATTAAAATCAGAGTTTAATTTTTTTGAAAAGACCTTTTTACTCCTTTATACTTATATAAGATAAGTCTAAAAAGAATATTACTAAACAAGAAAGAGTTCAAATTATCGAAAGTTAAAATAGATGACTAGAAAAACAATTAAAAGAAAGGAGAAAAAAACTCTCGACAAAGAAAAAGGAAGCAGACGCATCCAGGGCATTGACCTTCTAACAGACACATCCAGGGACGTGGTCATCATCGGAGACGGTGGAGTGTTCATAGCCAGTTTGAATGATCTAAATCACTAATCTAGAAACCAATCTGAATGTGCGATTTGGCTAGTTCACTAATCCGTGCAGTTTGAATTGGTCGATTCAAACCGACCAGACAGAACCTACATTTTTGTAATTGATTTATGCGGTTTCTGCGATTTAAAAACTTACAAAATTTGAATCAATACAACATCAACTAAGCTCATATCATAATCATATTCTATCTAAAATATAAAGTCCAAATATAAAATTAAGCATAACATAGTTAAAAGTTACAACCAAATCGAAAGTCCTAGTAAACTTAAATTTTAGTTATAACTTACAACCTAATTGAAATTGAAGAGCAAACTTAAAGTCTTTAATCTTAAACACATTACAACAATAAGGCGTAACATCTAAAATATCATAAGAATCTTAAGTAACATAGTCTCAAATGGGTTAAGAGTAGTCATTACTCAATTAGAATGAATGAGCTTAAATTTTTAACTATTGGTATACATATATTTTTTTTTTAGAAAAAAAAAATACATATGCAAATCTACTGGCTGATTCGGTTTGAAACCGACTTAATTTGTCCAAAATCGAGAACCAAACTAGCCAAGTCAGTTTTCACATTTTCAAATCTATAACTGACCATTTAAGAAGATAAACCACATAATTCGATGCAATTTGGACTGAATTGAGCGGTTTCTGTAGGTTGACGATTATTTTGAACACTCCTAGAAGTCGGGGCAGTGTGGATATCATCGGATGCATATTGGATATGGGTATTAATGAGTATTGAGATAGTACTTATCATGTTGGAAAGAATTGCAGAAGAAATAAAATATGCGATTGAATGATCTTGTTGTAATATTCACTGAAAAAATAATGACTTGGAAGTTTGGTACCATTGTGTTTACTATTTGGTATTACTAGTTTTGCATCAATTTCTTTTATGTATATAATATATATACTTTAATAAAAAATTGTTGTGGTCAATAATTTCACTTTATTTTGTATAAATAATTGATAGCAAATGAAAGTGAAAATAAAGTATAAACTTGTTGACTGTATTGCTTAAAAAAAAGAGTTCAGTACATAGCCACATAAAAATGCATTCATCATGTTCGTATCACAATATGCCAAACCAAAATACCCAACTTACACTAACAGCTAACAAAAAAAAAAATGTTGGTCGCATAATGACATCTAGAGCAATACTTAAACCTGCCTAATGAAACCAATTGACTTATAGTTGTGTCCAAAGCTTCATTAAGCAGGCTCTATCATATAACAGATCCACAAAAATGATTGGTAAAAAAAAAAAAGGCGCGTCTACAGTAGGGGCGCCCCTACGTAGGGTCCTGTCTATTCACCGTTAGATGGGAATCTGTATATAAATAGATTCTCCACAGCTTCTCGTTATTCCCCACAGATTCCCATCCAACGATAATTAAAGCATGACCCTACGTAGGGACGCCCCTACCGTAGCCATCCCCAAAAAAAAAAAGCAACTATGTGCTTCCAATCACTTCCAAGTTGTCCACAATGCTTGAAGTTGCCACAATTCCAAATTGTCCACAATTCTTTTCTAGATTTTTTCTGATACGAGGATAAAGGGGGGTTAAAGGTCTTTTTAGAAAAATTAAACTATGATTTTGACTTTTTATGAGGGATTGGTGAGATTTGATAGAAAATTAAAAAACTATTTTTTAATTAGTACTTATAAGAAAGTGTGGTTTTTTTTTGAAAAAATACTAAAAGCCATGAGTTTTTTTTTTTATCCCAGAATAATTATTAGAAAAAAGTAAAAGGAAAACAATTAAAAAACAAGGAATTGAGTTTCCTCCAAAATAGGTGAGGAAAATAGAAATTCTCCCTTGAAAAATTTATCGAGCAAACCAAGCCATCCCTCCCCAAACATCCATTTTTAGCTCTGAAATAGAAATTCTCCCTTGAAAAATTTATCGAGCAAACCAAGCCATCCCTCTCCAAACATCCATTTTTAGCTCTGAAGCAGAGCTCAATGAGACTAGCTCCTCTTCTGCGCAGACCTCTACCAATGAGACCTCCTTTGCTATCAGTACCTCCTCTACCGCTAGAATTTCCTCCACTACCAACCTATTCCGGTGGTCTAACCTTGAAACAAAGAGCTATAGATCAACAAGCACCATTTTCTACTTTCGAGCGCCAACCTAAGTCCTTCAATGGTAGGCAATAACAACTTTTATCTTCTTCCTTGGATGTTTTTGAACCTACAGACTATTAAAACTCCGGTTCAGTATTATCCTCTTTCTTTCTTAAAAATGTTTTATTCTTCCTCATTTTCTTGAGATTTTATGTAAATTTGTTATAGATTCATGATATTCTTTAACAATCTTCAATTAAAAATTATAATTTAAATCAAGAGTATACTAAAAAATATGAGCACCAATTTTTTTTAAACCTATACATAGGTATTGTTTTGCCCAATTAAAATTGATTACGCACGTCTTTTCATAATAAAAAGTGGGGAGAGAAAAACATTAAATAATAGATTTTTTATTTTTATTATTTTTTTCCTAACTGCCTAAATTATGATAGCCGTTAGATTATGATCTAACGACTAAAAAAAGAAATACTTATAAATAGGTAAAAAAAAAAAAACCTATTAGATTGGAAACCAAAAAATATATATGCCAAGTATTTGATGGAATATTTAACTGAGTATGTAGTTTTTATGATTCTGGTGACAATTGATATTCGGTTTTTGAATACACATTCTACATTATATAGATATACGTGACAAAACTTCATAATTTTCACTTTCATTTCTGAGTAGTGATGTTCTTCCAATTTGGATTTTTCTTGGGAATTTTTTGAGTGGGGGAATTTTGTTTTATGGCTTGTGGGTTTTACTTAAAATAGCTTATGTGGTCTGATTTAGCAATATTTTTTGTATTATTATGTCTCTACAGTCTAAGCTTTTACTGTGTTTACTTCAGAATTCATGTTACATTTGATACTTGTGAGAAGGCATGCTCAAAATGAGCTTGAGATAGGTATTTATTTATTTATTATTTTTGGGGAATGCATTTTAGAAATAATTTTTGAAGAACCAAGTTCTGAAACTTGTGTAGCAAAGACTCTTTTTTGTTTAAATGCTAAATATTAGATTTGTTTATATTGGCTTTGTTACATTTTAAGCATTGGCATAAAGGTAGAAGCTGAATATTGGCTTTGGATTCTACCTTTACATACTGACCATTAGACGAATATTATATCTTGGACGCATAAAGCATCCAAGGATAGCCTTTGTTTATTGGCAAGAATTCAAGGTTCAAAAGATTGATTTTATATCATTGAACCATATCCTTTGTTATTACACTATGATGATACTGAAAGATTGACTTGAGAGCCCTGTTTTGCTTCCAAAATTAGCTTTTCTTAACAACATGACCGAAAATATGTACATAAATCAAAGAGATTCTATAGATTCTCTTCACCATGTTTATGGTTGTTTGAGCCATTGAGATTCTAACGGAGCTTGTGGCCACCAAAATTTTCAGATATTTTATTAAGAGCTGGGTTCTTTAAGTTTATGTGATAATTTGATACTGTTGTACATGCATTGTATTTTAACAGTATCTAATAATTTGGTAGTGTTATTTTTGCCAGAAATTATCCTTTTATCCTTTTTACTAATGTGTTTTTAACAGATTGGAAAATATTGAAGAAGTTGAATTGAACACATCGATTGGTAGCAAAAGGAACTTGACATGGAATGATGATATGGACGATTTCTTGATCGACTCTCAAACTGACCAAATGCACACAAGTCAAAAACTTGGAGGAGGTTTTACAAAGACAGCTTTTACAACTGTTGCGCATCTGATTACAGAAAAGTTTAGGTTAGTTTGCCATTAGTGTACTTAGGAGATCAAAAAACTATTAGATTGATATGTTGAAATGTACTGAGGAGATCAAACTTTTGTCATGTGAGAACTTGAGGAAAATATTTTGTCTTGTTTTGTCTTGAATATAGATCTTTTTATATTATTGACTGTTGCAATATTATTATTTCTTTTTTCCGGAAAGTTTTCTTTTTAGGTGCTTTTTTTACGGTTTTGTATCAAGTTTTAATTAATTAATAGGGTAAATAATTAAAAATAAAACGGTAACTTTGAAGCATTATTGTTATAGTAGAACTTAACAAAATTTGTATTTTTGATGAAATTTATGAAAATATTGGCTCACCTATGAGTGATGGAATTTGGACCTAACACCTAGGATAAATCATACATGCATGCAAATATGGAAAATACATGATCACATCATGAACACAGCGGAAAAATTAGCGGATTTAGGTTTTAAAATTTTTACATGAAAATAATTTTCATAACCATATAACATGTATATATCATATACAAGATCATGTATAATATAAATCAAATCTAGATGCACAAACCCTAGAGATGAGATTAGGGTTTACATCTTGTAGTGTGCTCCTGCTTGATCTCCTTGCTGATGGTAATCAAATCTCCAACCCTAGATCTTCTTGCCTATGCTCTTGCTCTTAGTTGAAGAGGTGAGTGGGCACCAAGTTGAAGCCTCTGTTGGAGAGCGATCAAGGACGTGAGATGAGACTGTGAGATGGTAGGAAACTTTTTCTCTCCTCTCTAGCCTATGGTTGGCCGAATTCTCCCTCTCTCTCCCTCTGTAATTTTTGTGTAACACACCTTGTGTTACTGTGCAGTTTTTTTCTCTTATATATCTTATAAATATGGGACCCAAAACTGCTAATCCCAATCCAACTAGGTTTGGGCTTGTTCTCCAATTTGGACTTTGGGTGTATTTTTATAAATATGTCCAACCCATGTAACTTATTTATAAAAATACCAAAATCAGTGTAGAATCATTATTTTACACAGTTTCATAAAACTAATTTCACAAATACCACCAACTAATTAATGAGCTTTATTGAGTTAGACAAGGGACTCAATAGATCAAAATAATCTAAGCTCCAATAGTATAATAAATACATAATAGCTCTTATTATGGTATTTATATAAATACTATTAGTAAAGGGGACACTCCACTAAAGGCCTAATATTGCACTCTTAGATTAAATGTCATACCTTTTATAGAGATTCAATCAACTAATCTTGATTAACCGATCCATCTAGCATATTCTATACCACATGTACAATCCTTATACAATGCCGTAGTTAGATAGGTGAAATTACCGTAATACCCCTCCAATACATATTTACCTTTAAGTTACAATCTTTCTATCAAGGAATAATTTTGTCAATAATTTTGTTCTCAATGGCTACTTAGACAAAATTATCAACTAATTTACAAAGTGAAATCTTAGATTTAATTATTCTATGAATCTTGAAAGACCTTAAAGTGACATTAATATATAGTATCCTTAACTATTTGGTGTTCCCATCAATTCATAAGTCATAACCTCCAATATGTCAGAGTTTGCCTCAAATTTCACTGAGGCTAGTCTTTTAACAAATCAAAAGGCTATAACCCATGAAAATAAGTCCAGTCAAATATCAAGGATTAAGATCTACATGCTAAGAGCTAGTTTGTGGTAATATAAGAATTGAGTTACGACACTCCAATTCTTTATATTGCCTAGTCCAGTTCAATACACATAACTTATTTATGCTGTACTAGTATTTCTATCAGAAGTCAGACACTTCAATGATTTGAGACACATAATTCCCATTGAAATAGACAAACACTACAATCTTTAGTAAATAAAGTATTCTATCTTTATTTACAGATTGTGAACTAATTCATTTAGACTTAGATAAAGAAATAAGTCTCCCCATAATTAACACTTAATTATGTTTGTTTTTTTATATACAAATAAAGTCATGGAATCTTTTTCAGATAAATAAACTATTTAACAGAGACAGTTTAATCTAGCAAATATCATAATTGTGCATAAGAGAAAGTTGTTTATACTAAAAGGGTAAAATTGGAAATCTACTTTTTAGGGCAAATATCCCAATAATCTCCCACTTGTCCAAAAAATAGTAACTCATACTAGCATACTAAAAAGCCCAAAAATGTTTCAAATGACCAAAATTAATAAAAGCAAAATTAAGTGTTCAACTAACAATTTAAAAGACTAAAAAAAGAAATGAAGATCATAAGCTCTCTCCTCATCATCTTCTTGACAGAACTCTCTCTCATCCTCCAGAAAGTCTCCACTTCTGCTGATGAAGGTAGTATTGGTGGATTGTCTATAAAGAATATAGTCATTCTCTTCCTTTGGATAGCCAAGTAAAAAATACTTTTCTGAATTCTTGTTAACTTCATCTCCTGCTTTCTTGCACGGGTATACTTCGCAACCCTATACTTTTAGATGCTCTAAGCTCTCTACATAGCCTATCCACATCTGAAAAGGTATCGAAGTAACTCTATCTGATAGAGTAAAGTTGAGGATGTACGAAGCTGTCTTTAAAGCATAATCTCAGTATCTTTTGGACAGTAGCGACTCCTTGTACATTAGCTCTATGGTATGCTTGAGTCTGATGTTATACCTCTCAGTAACTCCTATATGAGTATGCTCGTAGATAGTCGCATATTCATAAGGAATAGCAAGATTGACTAGTGTTGGCCTCAGTAGGTCTCGTAGAGAATCTATATCTCCATGTTCAGCTTCAATCTTGAACTTCTTGACCTTAGTGTCATGTTGCATCCATACCCTTCTGTCGAACTGATGGAAAGCATCTGGGACTTCATCGTATGTCTTCAAAAGATACACTTGGCTGAAGTCCGAATATTCATCAATAAATATGATAAACATAGTATGCTTATTGTAGGAAACTACCTCTATAGGTTCACAGATATGCACATGTACGCACTCTAAACATGCCTCAGCTTTCTCATAACGAGTGACAAGACGACGCTTGTATTCTATAGGCTTCTTGCAATCCTCACAGTCTATGTCACTGCTGATATCAACTTCATGTAAGTGACCCAGCTCTATAAGTCTGCGAATTTTTGAGCATGGCATGTGTCCAAGTCGCTTGTGCCAATTGATGGTATTACACTCCTTCCTAATGTCTTTCACCATCTCTTGGAATGTAGTAATGCTCATTATTGAAAATGGTGTACTTTGCGGCTTTGGGGTTAGGACATAAAGTCCATTCTGCATTTCTCCCACACAGTACAGCAGATTGTTATAGAAGACGTGGAACTTCTTGTCAAACATGAAGTGGTAGCCTTCCTTGTACATCTTCGATACCGAAAGAGTATTCATACCAAACTCCGGTGCGTAGTAGCAATCTTTTACGATCATGGAGCTATTATTGATCTTCAGGTAAGCGTCACCCATGCCTTTAATTCGAACTCTTCGATTATCAATGACTTTCACACAACGACCAGCATCAACTAATTGATTTGATTCTATGAACTATTTCTTGTCATTGCATATATTAATACTAGATCCTGAGTCGACTAGCCAGAGATCTCGTATATCCTCAGCAGAGAGTGATTTTCTTGGCCTTCTAGATAATCTAACTACTAGAGAAGTTCCTGACCTCTTTTTAGTAGAGGTATCCTCATATTGATTATCGTTCAAGCTCTTTGAATGCTGAGATGTCTCCATAAATGTCCTCGTTCTACTCCTTGTACTGTATTCCCTTGTCTCTTTCCTTTTTCTGGAAACCTTGTCCATCTTATGAATCAGTATTTCCCAATAAACTGCAAAATAATAAAATTTCCAATTAGACAAAAGTCATAAAATAAATCCAATTCACAATCGAATTTAATGAATTCAATTCATAATTAAATTCTATAAGTTTAATTCTCAATTAAACATATAGAGAAAAATAATCGAATACAAATATTTTATTTCGATTGAATTTTACAGTAAGATAATAAAACGCCTCAACAAGGGTGTTCATTATCTTAAGTTAGATAATAAATACCTCAACAAGGATATAAATTATCAGGAATGAACTTTGACAAAATCACCAACTCTTGTGATTTATCAATCAAAGTAACTGGTTTAAAATCAGTAGATAATTTGTGCACGACATTGTAGTACATATAGAGTAAAATAGGAAACATAAAAGTAATGATATATAATCAAACAAGAAGATTATCTATTATACGCTTCTTGGTCATTTGGAAACTAAGTATAAATTATGGACAAGTATGCAAATTATGATCCTCTTAGTACGCAACTAAGTTTGCTAGTTTATCTGAATATAAAAGAATTTAGAATACTTAACATTAAATCTATCAAGATAAAATGCTTGTGTATGAATCCCTAATACTGTCACAAATATTCAAGGTATTTTAACCTACTATAGTTCACAAGTTACCTATGGGTAATCATGTGAATCTACAAGTTAAATGTGAATAATTCACTTTAGACAAAAAGATAAATATCTCATATTCTAGTTTGCTAATTACCCTGTTTATCAGTCCATAGATTTACCAACATAGCTCCTACGGGATATTAATAGCATCCTATATTAAGTGTGTAACCATCATTTCAATTAACAAACTTTTTAAACAATACAGTCTCCTACAGGAGATCAGTATGTATAGTCCACTCGCAAATTTATCCTAAGAGATTCAATACCAGTAATACCTAGATGAAAACCTTCCTACAGGAGCTCAGTAAGATTCTGAGGTGAGGCACATCTTTAGAACTATTGAACCAATGATGGAGACCATGGATATCTCATACCCGCTCCCACTCAATCTTTTAAAAAATTTAAGGGATCCTGGTTTTACCTAGTTATCTAACTTACTTAGTAACCACAAAATCAATTATGTATATCCAATTATGCGACTTAGAGAGAATGAGTTAATTTAAGCAATTATGACATACCATACTAGACATGGTGCTATGATCAAACAATTATTGTCTAAAGTCAAGGTGCTAACACTATATATTATACATCTCATGTATATAAAAGTAGACAATAAAAGCATACAGGACATAACGATCAAATAAGAAGGTCTGTAGATTGTAAATCATTCAAGCAAAACTTTTTTAGAAGAAAATTCAATTATTTGGTCAACAATCTTTCAAACAAAGATAAATAATTGAAAGCGGTATTTAAACCAAAACCTGTATAAAACATTAGTTTTGAAGAATCTAACTAAGAAACTTTAACCGCTAAATTATTCAACCAATAATTTTAAAAATTCTTAGTAGTAGAATTTAATCAAATTAAATTCCAAGTGCATTTATAAAAATAAGTAAACAATTATAAAAATATTTTGTATAAAAATTTTACAAATAATTATAAATGCAAGTAATGAATATAAACAACTTTATATACATTCATTAATTTTCTCAAAATTAATCATTTCAAAACTAAAGAATGGTTTAAATAATTCTGGATTGAAAATAACAAAATTTAAAATCCTCCCACTCAATATAACAATCATATCGAATGTATTTTTAACAAAAACATAATTATCTCATAATTATCAAAATCTTTTTTGTCACATAAAATATTACCATAATTATCTCATAATTATCAATATTTTATGTTAAATACCACCGCACCAAAATATTACCATAATTATCTCATAATTATAATATTTCCTTAATCAAAATTAAAACATTTTAATCTCATTAAAATCAAGCTCTAGTTTCCTTACAAATCATGAAAACAAATAATTATCCTTATACTATTATTATCCTTTTAATTAATATAATTAATCTCATTAATTATTATTAATTATTAATTATTAATCATATTAATAATTATTAAATAATAAAAATTAATCTCATTAATAATTATTAAGTAATAATTCAAAATTAATTAAATTCAACAATCAATGTTTTCTAGTAAAACATATTATCCTATATGTAAGAATTAAGTTTAAAACTAATTCTTGTCCACATTCAAAAATATCTAATATTTTTAAATTATTGACTTATTAGGATAATTTAAATAATTAGAAAATAAATCACATTTATTATCTAATTATTAATTATTCAAAGAATTAATTAATTTATCTAATCTTATCTTAATCTCATTAAGATACTATCTTAAACTCATTAAGATGAAAATGATAATAAAAGATAATTATTTTTAATTATAGAAATTCTATTTCTATAACTATATTTAGAAAAGATTAATTACAATATACTAAATTAGGAAATAATTAAAACTATTTTAATTAATCTTAATTAATTAGAAACTTATAAGTCATATAATGTTTCGAATTTATCTAGTTTGTATATCTAATTATAATCAAATAATTCGAATAATTAAATAAAGCTCAGATCTAAATTTAATTGCAATATAAATCTAATCATTATTAAATTTCTATAATTAATTAAAATTATTTAATTATAAAAGGATATAACTTTCTAATTAATCAATCATATTAATTAATTACTTAATTAATCTCATTAATTAGTTATCTAATTAATCTCATTAATTGGTAGAATTACTGATCAAATTAGTTACTCTAAATATATTCCAATTACTATAATTGGAATAGTTACTAGACAAATAGTTATTACAATTAACAATTGAATATTAATCTAATTAAATTCAAATCTTTTCTATCCTAATTAATCTCATTAATTACGAATTTGAATAATCTATAAATAGTAATTATTTAAATATAATCTGATTAGATTTAGTTTCGAATTTAAATTCAAAACTATATCCTAATTTAAGTCATATTTAAATTAAAGATAATTACTAAATTTAAATTATTCAAATTTAAATTATCATGATATATAGATAATCATCGAATCATAATTAATCACATTAAATATCAAATTAATTTAAATAGTTGTTATCAATTTAAATTCAAAAATTAAATAGAAAGAGATAGAAAATCTTATCTAATTTCAAAAATTAGTAGATATCCCATTTAAATTCAAATTAACTATTAGATTTATCAGATAATATCTAATCATATCTAATCTCATTAAATATCTAATTAATTTGAATAATCATTATTTATTTTTAAATTTAAATAATAGAGATAATATAGGAAATCTTATCCAACTTCAAAAACTAGTAGATATCCTATTTGAATTCAAATTAATTAATAGATAATATCCTATTTATCTAATTAATTCAAATCTAACATTATCCTATAGTAAATCAAATGTAAAATAGGATAATTCAAAATAGACAACTATCCTAATAAAATTTGAATAGTTTCCGATTTCTAGAATTTAAATTCAAAGTTAAATAATTATCTAATTAATTAATCGGAAATTACTGGTGGTGGCGAAAACACCACCACTATCGGCCTATGAGCTGTCACCGCTCGAGAAAGGCGGAGCAATGGGCGGTAAAAGGGGCGGGCCCGCCTGGCTACGGCGCACGGTAAGGGCGCACGGTAAGGCCGTGCGTGCCAGGCATGTTGGACGCGCGCTGGCGCAGCGGGCCATGCAACTGGCGTGCGCTGGCCGAGCGCATGGGTTGCTGGCTGTGCAGGCGAGCTGTGCGCATGGCAGCGAGTGCCGCGCGCAGGCCCGCCACAGGCACAGCGTGCCGCGCGCTGGAGCAGCAGGTGTCGCGCCATAAGCTCGCACTAGTCACGCATGTTGGGTGTGTATGATGCATTGGCCACGCATGGCCGGCGTACAGGCGTAACACCGGCCGCATGCGAGCGCCGCACGGGCTGTGCTCTAGCGTGCCGCGCATGCGAGCTAAGGCAGCCCGCACGTGCATGCAGCCATGCTGGTCGTGCCAGTGCCCAGTACCAGCCTAGGCAGGCCACACCAGGCAGCCGTGCGTGGGGCTAGGGCTGGCTGGAAATTTTTTGTTTTTATTTAATGCTGAAAAATTAAAAACAACATCAAAAATTCTAAAAAAAATTCAGATTTTCAAACTCTTTGAAATATGTTCATGAATCTATCAACCACAAAATTTAAGAACACCCAAACCTAATTTTGCTAGAATCACAATCCATAATTTTTCTCACCATGCATAAATCAATTGTATACGTAATTAAACATCATTCATCACCATGAATCATTCAACTATCATAAACAAAAATTACTCGAACTCAATCACATAATCTAGATCATACAAGTAGATCAATATTATGCTATACATATGAACCTATATTCTTGATACCAATTGATGACCTAACACTTAGGACAAATCATACATGCATACAAATATGGAAAATACATTATCACATCATAAACGCAGGGGAAAAATTAGCGGATTTAGGTATTAAAATTTATACACGAAAACAATTTTTATAACTATATAATATGCATATATCATATACAGGATCATGTATAACATAAATCAAATCTAGATGCACAAATCTTAGAGATGAGATTAGAGTTTACCTCTTGTAGCATGCTCTTGCTGGATCTCCTTGCTGATGGTGATCAAATCTCTAACCCTAGATCTTCTTGCCTATGCTCTTGCTCTTGGTTGAAGAGGTGAGTGGGCACCAAGTTGAATCCTCTATTGGAGAACGATCAAGAACACCTTCTTGATCTTTTGGAACACAGGGACGTGAGATGAGACTATAGGATTGTAGGAAACTTTTTCTCTCCTCTCTAGCCTATAGTTGGCCGAATTCTCCCTCTCTCTCCCTCTGTAATTTTTGTGTAACATATCTTGTGTTACTGTGCAGTTTTTTTTTTCTCATATATCTTATATATATGGGGCCCAAAACTGCTAATCCTAGTCCAACTAGGTTTGGGCTTGTTCTCCAAATTGGGCTTTGGGTGTATTTTTATAAATATGTCCAACCTATGTAACTTATTTATAAAAGTACCAACTTCTGTGTAGAATCATTATTTTATACAGTTTCATGAAACTAATTTCATAAATACTACCAACGAATTAATGAGCTTTATTGAGTTAGACAAGGGACCTAATGGATCCAAACAATCTAAGCTCCAATAGTATAATAAATACATAATAACTCTTATTATGGTATTTATATAAATACTATTAGTAAAGGAGATACTCCACTAAAGGCTCAATACTGCATTCTTAGATTAAATGTCATGCCTTTTATAGAGATTCAATCAACTAACCTTGATTCACTGATCCATCCAGTATATTTAATACCACATGTACAATCCCTATACAATGCCGTAGTTGGATAGGTGAAATTATCGTAATACCCCTCCAATATATATTTATCTTTAAATTACCATTTTTCTATCAAGGAATAATGTGGTCAATAATTTTATTCTCAATAGCCATTTAAATAAAATTATCAACTAATTCACAAAATGAATACTAAGATCTTAGATTTAGTTATTCCATGAATCTTGAAAGATCTTAAAGTGACACTAATATATAGTGTCCTTAACTATTTGATGTTCCCATCAATTCATAAGCCATAACCTCCATTATGCCAGAGTTTGCCTCAAATAGGCTAGTCTTTTAACAAATTAAAAGGCTATAACCCATGAAAGTAAGTCCAGTCAAATATTAAGGATTAAGATCTACATGCTAAGAGCTAGTTTGTGGTAATATAAGAATTGAGTTACGGCACTCCAATTCTTTATATTGCCTGGTCCAGTTCAATATACATAACTTATTTATGTTATACTAGTGTTTCTATCAGAAGTCAAACACTTCAATGATTTGAGACACATCATTCCTGTTGAAATAGACAAACACTACAATCTTTAGTGAATAAAGTATTCTATCTTTATTTATAGATTGTGAACTAATTCATTTAGACTTAGATAAAGAAACAAGTCTCCCCATAATTAACACTTAATCATGTTTGTTTCTTTATATACAAATAAAGTCATGAAATCTTTTTCAGATAAATAAATTATTCAACCGAGATAGTTTAGTCTAGCAAATATCATAATTACACATAAAAGAAAGTTGTTTACATTAAAAGGGTAAAATTAAAAATTTGGTTTTTAGGGTAAATATCCCAACAATGAGTTGTTGGCATTATTACAAAAGGAGAAAAAAAAAACCAAATATTAAAATTATATTGGTTCAGGAAATTTTTTTAATTTAATTCTCTTTTGTTTTTTTTTTTAAATGTTTTTCAATTTAAAATTTTTTCCCTCCATGTTTCTTCCATCAACCAAACAATGGAAAACTTTCTATAAGGAATTCATAATTCCTTTTGTCTCAACAGCCAAACCAGAGAAAACGATTTCCTTATTTTCCACATCTTTTTCTTTCGTTACTTTTTCCTCAGCCTTGTCTTTTCCTAACAAAATCTAAGCTCCAAACAAGGCCTTAAGAAGTGCTAAATTCATTCTCCTCTTTTATGGATATAGTGGAGCCCACATGTCAAGTAATATGATATGAGAATAGAAAGAAAAATGACTTCAACATTCCTCTATTATTATTTTTATAGATAATGACTAAAAAGATACACCGATTTTTAACTTTTCTACGAAAATATTTTTTGAACTCTTTTTAGATTAAGATTTCTAACTTTTGAATTCTTGCAAATTAATAAATTGACTTCTGAACTCTGAAAATTAATATCCTGACAATTGAAATTCCTATAAACTAATATCATGATATTTGAAATTCTTGTAAATTTGTATATGTGATATTCATAAAGTGTGTTTAATGATTAAAGTATGGTAATACCCTCATTAACTGAATAAAAACTTATTAAGAACTATTAAAATTTCTAAAAATATTTTATAATTAGTTTATTTAACTTTTCATTTAAACAATACAAATAAAAATTAGAATGAGAGGTAAAAAGGGTAATTATATAAAATATTCTTGAACTATGACTTTTCTATAATTTTAATCCTATATTTTACTTTGTACAAAATTATATATCTATATTTAAAATTTCTGCAAATATTCTTCATCTGTGTACAAATTGACCATAAAATTCCTCACTAAACATGGAATTCGGATTGAAAATATCTTATGTATACTGACAAATTAATGTAGAACAAGAGTAAAAATTTAAAAGAGAGAAGAAAAAGAATAGAAGGAGAGACATTAGAAAGAAAGAAGAGAAGAATTAAGAGAACAAGAGAGAAGTTTAGAGAGAGAAATTAGAATGCTTAGATGGAGCATTTCAGAATAGTTTGTATTTCATTAAAGTCTGAAAATAATCAACATAGAGGAACTTATTTATAAATAAGCTCTACAACAAAACTAGGAAACAAACAAGTTCTAATAACAATCATAAAATAGAAATATCAAATTAGTTACTCGAAATTAAATTATACGTAATAAGATAATTAAATATCTAAAAAGCTACTTTCCATATTTATGCCTAACATAATTATAGAAAGTAGACGTATGATCTCCATCACAAATACTTAAAGTTTAGTGAAAATAACGTAAAACTATAAGAATAAATTACTCAATTTGTATTTTTTATAATTAACCCAAAAAATAATTATAAACATATTATCATATATATATATATATACTAATATTTAAGATTTTTTAATAAGTTAATATAGGGGTATTTGTATCTTTTCACTTGTACATGGTATAAATTTGCCAAAAAAAAAGTTACTAATTTGTAAAACTTGTAATCAAGATACTAGCTTATAAAATTCAAAAGTCATGGTATTAATTTACAGGAGTTATAGATGTTATGGTATTAATTGGCAGGATTTCAAAAGTCATGGTATTTATTTATAGGAGTACTCCAAAATTTATGGTATTAATTTTTCACAGTACTTTTTGTCAATAACTCTACTTTTTTATAATGGAGCTTTAAACCTTGAAATTAGAGGCAACAATTGCAGATATAAATAAGATGCAAGTATTAAATGAAATAATTTGGTGTAAAAGTGTCTATATATGGCTTTTTAAGTCCATCGTCAAATTTAGAGCTCAACCTTGGACAAGTTGTGGAAATTAGGGCTAGCAATTTTTCTACAAAACACGATAATACAACTTAAAAATGATACAAAATAAACGAGTTTGGGTGATACATTTAATTTTTGTATCAATTTCAGGTCAACACATATAACACTTAAAATACATAGGTGTGTTTCAGGTCAATCTGCTTAACCTGAAAATAACACGTGTTAAACATAAGTAATCGTGTCAATATTGAGTAATCATATCAAATGGGTGATAATCAAATACATAACATATTTATTAAACGAGTTAAACATGTCATATCGTGTTATATATGTATCAATCGTATCGTATTCAAGTTTAAGTTTTCTATACGTTTATTAATCGTATTGTATTTGGGTTAGGATCTTATTATGTCATCCCAAACAAGACATGATTACACGAATTTCCAGCCTTGTGAAAACTGTCGAGTTGGACTACGGTACGGGTAAAAGAAATCTCTAAAAGAGTGATGAAATACATATAAAGATCGAAAAGAGAACTAAGAATGCAAGCACTAATCTTAGGGGCGCCCCCTCATTTTTTGAGAATTATATTTTCAACCCTGATTTTATTTCAAAATTTCAGTTTTGTCCTCTATTCGACCGTCCATAAATTTTTATAAATATAGTTTTGCCCATGTTTTATAAAATAAATTCAATAATGCCCTTAATGAGACCTACTATTGTTTTTAAATTTTTGAAATTTACTTATATTATTTTGAAATATTATATTTTACCTTCACTTTGGATAATTTTTCTTTTAACTTACTCTAAATACTCTTTTAATTCTATATTAGTCTATGTTAACTAATGTGTTTCAAAAGTAGCTAAAAAAATATTAGTGTATACGCCCTTAATAAAATTTTCTGACTCCATCACTGTTACCCATGCCTGTGTTTAGTTGTTGCTGTTGAGTTATAACCACTCAAGTTATAGTTATTTTCTGTTTTGAGTGGAAGATAATTAAGTTCTGAATCTTACAACTTCTTTGTCTAATATATTTTCAACATATTAATTAAGAGGAATGATAGTAACATTCTTTTTTACACTCTCTTTTGCACTCTCACAATCTCACTTTTTGACACGTGGATTCTACTATAATTTATTGTATTATTAAAATATTAAACTGAGTAATGGAATTCACGTCTTAGACAGTGAGACTGGAGAGTGTAAAAGAGAGTAAGAAAGAGAATACATTTAGAATTTCTCATTAACTAATAGTAATATTGGCTCACATGTAAAAGCGGGTTGATGTAGTCAAAATAATTATTCGCCAATTCATGCACGTATATATGTTTTTTTATCCTAATTAGTCCTAATAAAATTTGATGCCATTGATGTAGAAAGAATTAATATAGGACATTGATACTGTATGAATTCGGCAGTTATAATATCCTTTTCATCATGAGGTATTTTTCAAAAGATCCTGGAAGAAGAAAAATTATCAATCTAAGTTGCAACTTGCAGGTGAAAGGGTTTGTGCATCATGTGTCCCATATAGAAGCCGAAGAAAAAAGTGAACGTCCGGATAAAGAAAAGGACACATACGTCAATGATCACTTATTTTTACAACTATAAAAAATTTTAATGGGGATGAGTTCTATATTAATTGACAATTATAAAAGCTAATTCTCATTGACAAGAATTTACCTGTAAATTTATCGTCCCGGTTGAGTAATATACCGTTGCTCTTACGTCGCTTGTATTACTCAATACTCGGTCGTTTATGAAGCATGTTTACACAAGGAAAGTTTTTCCTTTTTTTTTTTTTTTTGAAGTGGGAAAAATATGTATTCGTTCCTTTTTCAATCTAATCAATTTGCATTCTTTTACCTACTACCACATAAATCTCACGTAAAATAGCATATCTACGTGTCGACGCGGAGAGAAAGTATTTAAGCACTAGAAGGAGCACGTCATCACCAATCACTGAGTGTTGTCTTGTCTGCATTCTATGATTACGTGGACTCGCTCTAGCTTCTCTGCTTCTCCGTCCACATAGGTAAAAGGCCCAATTGCACAAAATCTGCCCCACCTTTCAAAGTTTGCTGGTTGTGGGCCTCTGGGCTTTTCTACTGGTCAGTGATGTTTTGGACATGGGTAAGAGTAATTTGGCAAAATGATTTTTTATGATTGTTACAAATTTTGTGATTGGTAATCATAATTTTTATGATAGTATTTTGTGATTGGTTATAAATTTTATAACCATTATAGACAAGTCACATTGAAAAGTGGTCTCAAAATGTCATTTTGGCTCAGAAAAGTCCTTGAGCTATCGATTTCCATAACCAGTGTGATCTCAAGTACAGAAGTAGCAACATAACAAAATCTACCATGTATTTTGGTGAAATTCCAAATTTTATCCCCTATTTTTGTAATGAAAAATATGTCCCTATAAGGTGTTTGTCAAATCTAAATACCTTGGGAGCTGACTCTTTCCATGCTTTGCTTTTTTGCTTCTATAACAATTGATCATATTTGGAAGTGCATATATAAGGTAGTTCATGGTGGGGTAGTTCCAAATGTAATCAGCTACGTTAAAACTATCTCTAACTCCTTCGTGCTATTCTCGGAGGGCCTACTTCCACCCAAAGATCAACTTTTATAGCCTGTTTGGTTGCCGCCTTATGTGGGGTGGATAGAAATGAACTTTGATATTATTATGGAGAAACATGAAGTGATACTTGCTGTTATTGGTCGTGATCATGAGGGCTCAGTTCTTTTTGCTCTGACCCGAAAATCGCCTCTTGCTAATGCTAACCCTCTGGTGGTGGAAGCAAAGGCGGCTCTTTCTGGGCTACGAGAAGCTCACTCTAGGAAGTTCTCCTATTATTTACTTGAAGGAGATACAGTAACATCCAATCTTGATTAGGACGACTTCAACTGGGAGATAACCAACTCGGTAGCCATAGCCAAGGAGTGCGGGATGTTCTTTTGTTTGTATTAGTAGATTAACTAATTTTTATGTGCATAATTTAGCTAAATAGGTTCTTTGGTGTAATTTGGAAGGGGAGCACATGAATAGTAGTGATATTCCCCCTACTGTACTTCGTAACTACTCTGAGTGGGCTCTTACCTGATTTGGGAACCTTCTCTTTTTGATATACCACGATGTTAACAAAAAAAAGAAAAAAAGGTCCACTACCACTGCCAGATTTGGCCGAAACAGATCCTTATCATAATGGTTAGTCACGGCAGGTGATCACCACCACGATTATATCTGGCAACATCAATCCCTTTGCAACCAAATTGTTGTCTTATTCCACAGAAAAACCAAGAAAAGACTTATTATCCTTTTACTTTTTGTTACTGTCACTAGTGTTAGAGTTATTTATCTTTTTTTTGCATGATCGTACAATTTTTGTCCGTATAGTTTTTGTTTGTTTCATCTACAATCGCTTGTTGTCATTCATCTATTGGGTTCTAGTATTTTTTCTCTCTAATTTGCATCATGTTTTCTGGTTAGTGATTTTTTATTGTTCTCTTGCGATGGCTGGTGATAGAGATGATTCGCTTCAGTCTATTAGTGTAAGATTGGATGGAAAGAATTATTTGCATTGGAGTTATATGATTATTCATCATGCTTTCTGG
The DNA here is from genome assembly GCA_002914845.1 of Trema orientale. Taxonomy (NCBI): domain Eukaryota; kingdom Viridiplantae; phylum Streptophyta; class Magnoliopsida; order Rosales; family Cannabaceae; genus Trema; species Trema orientale. The sequence goes on along the minus strand of JXTC01000145.1, from coordinate 56,077 downwards.
TTAGTGATTTTTTATTGTTCTTTTGCAACGGCTGGTGATAGAGATGATTCGCTTCAGTCTATTAGTATAAGATTGGATGGGAAGAATTATTCGTATTAGAATTATTCATCTACAATCGCTTGTTGTCATTCATCTATTGGATTCTAGTATTTTTTCTCTCTAATTCGGATCATGTTTTCTGGTTAGTGATTTTTTATTGTTCTTTTGCAACGGCTGGTGATAGAAATGATTCGCTTCAAGTCTATTAGTGTAAGATTGGATGGGAAGAATTATTCGTATTGGAGTTATGTGATAAAAAATTTTCTTAAGGGCAAAAAGATGTGGGGTTATGTTCTGGGTACTTCTAGTAAGTCGACAGACACAACGGCTACAAAATATGTAAAACAGATAGATGCTTGTAAATCGAATAATTCAAAAATTATTACTTGAATTAATAATTCAGTTGAGCACTCTATAGGTACACAATTGGCAAAGTATGAAATAACAAAGGAAGTTTGGGATCCCTTAGCAAGGATGTACACACAGTCTAATTTTGCCAAATAGTTTCAATTGGAGTTTGACATTTGAGCCCCTTGTTAGAAAAATATGAGTATTCAGGGGTTCTACTCTACTATGTTTGATTTCTAGGACCGATTAGCTTTCATAGAATCCGTGAAGCTGCGAGTGTTTGGACCCTATATTGCTTGTAGAGAGGAACTTTGCTTTGCATTAGATAGGTACTTAGAATTTGATACCTTTACCACCTTGTAAGCGTATGATTAGTTCTCATTAGGTCTATAAGATCAAGACTAAGTCTGATCAATTGAGAGGTACAAAGTTCGTTTGATTGCTAAGGGTTTCTCATAGCAGTATGGTATAGATTATGAGGAAACTTTTACTCCAGTTAAAAAAATGAGTACTATTTATACGCTTATTGCAGTAACATCTATTTGTTAATAGTATATTTCTCATATGAATGTTAAAAATGCCTTCTTGAATAGTGATCTTTAAGAAGAAGTTTACATGACTCCCCCACTTGGTGTTTCTCACAAGCTTAGAGAAATTTGCAAGCTCGAGAAAGCTTTATATGGTCTTAAATAGGCACTATGTGCTTAGTTTGATAAATTGTCTACAATGATTACATCTCTTGATTTTTGCCTTAGTCAACATGATTCAGCCCTTTTTCTGAAATGTACTCAAGCTGGTCATATTCTTCTTTCTGTATATATTAATGACATGATGTCAATGGGATGTCAATTAGAATTAGCTTGTCAATTTGACATGAAGCACTTAGGCTTTCTATGTTATTTTTTGGGTATTGAAGTTGCTTCTTCTCTGAAAAGTTATCTTCTCTCACAGTCTAAGTATACAACTAACATTCTTGAGTGTGCTCATCTTACTGATATGCAGATTGATGATGCTCCTTTTGAGCTTAATGTCAAATATTCTCCTACTGATGATACAACTCTGCCAGATCCTATTTTGTATCTTACTATTATTGGTAGCTTGGTTTATCTCACTATTACTCGCCTAGATATTGCATATGTTATTTACGTTTGTGAACTAATTTGTTGCCTCTCCTATTACGGTTCAGTGGGATGTTGTTCTTCGTATAATATGGTATCTTCGGGGCACTATCTTTCAAAGTCTTTTACTTTTTTCGACTTCCTCTTTGGAGTTATATGCATATTCAGATGCTAATTATACTGGTGATCATTTTTATCGCAAGTCTACCATTGACTTTTGTATTTTCTTAGGTGATTCTCTTATTTCTTGGAAGAGTAAGAAGCAGAATGCTGCATCAAAATCTTCCACAAAAGCTGAGTACTGTGCTATGGCATCTACTACTATTGAAATTGTTTGGTTACAGTGTTTACTTACAGATATAGGTGTTTCCCTTTCTGTTTCCACTCCGATGTATTGTGACAATAAGAGTGTAATTGATATTGCTCACGACTCTATGTTTCATGAACACAATCAAGCATATTGAGATTAATTGTCATTTTATTCGACAATACCTTCAGCGCAGCATCATTAATTTATCTTTTGTGTCTTCTTCCTTGCAAATTGTAGACTTGTTTACAAAGTCACATTCGCTTCCACATTTTCTTTTTGTAGTTGACAAACTCACGATGATTCTTACAGCAAAATCATGAGTTTGAGAGGGATGTTAGAATTATTTACTTTTTTGTTATTTTATTTGTTTAGTTTTGCTTTTATCAATAAGGTTAGGATAGACTTTTTACTTCTCTTGTAAACTCTATTTGAACTTTTTTTATTTTCTTTTGTATGCATGTTTTTCTCTTTAAGTAGATCAATAAGAATCCTAGCCTTCAAAATTTTCTTCTCTCTTTATTTTGGTTCTTCTCACAACTAGTTCACTATTTTTTTAAATTTTTTCTTTTTTACTTTAGTTTTATGTATGAAATTAAAATTAAATATTTTTTTAAATGTGTATGTAATATATATATGAAAAATGCTAGGTGTACTAATTATTTCACCAAATTAATTCTTTTTTGACATTTTTACCAAATTATTTTTTTTTGAAATCTTTTATAAATTAATTTTTAATACCAATACATATAACATATAAATTGCCATCATTCAATCAGTGTATTAAAACTTATCATAACTAAATTTAAATACTGTTCACTAATTGAATGGTGATAATTCATATACCACATATATTGATATTAAAAATTTGGTAAAATAGTTAGAATATCTAGCATTATCTATATATATATATTTGGTTATTTCACTTAGATAATAAAGGGATTTTAGTGTCTTCAAAATATTTAGTCAATGAAATTTGGTTAGAGGATATTTTTATCTCAATTTGGCAAACTCATTGATGCATTTTGTCTTCCTAAAAAAAAAAAAAAGAAAAAGAAAAACATTGGATCCTTGGACTTTGTTTTTTTTTTTTCCCTATTTTTTTTTATTTACCTTTTCCCGCATAGTCTCAAACTTTCAAATGGAACAGGAAGATTATCCACTCTTTCGTTCCACAAAGAGTGCGACCTAATAATAATAATAATAATAATGATAAATAAATAAATAAATAAACTATTTTGTTTGTTTCATTAATTCTTTAATCAAATGAAAACGATGAGTTTTGCAAATCCAAATTCAAGCATGTGTTATATCTGTTGATAAGAATTTTTTCACTTTCACTTTGTTTAATTTCCTCTCTTTTTTAAAATCTTTAATCTAATTGTACATGTATTTTTTGATAAATAGTTTTATATGTATTTCTTCGTCATTCTGTACGTAAAATCCACATCCACTAGGACTAGGAGAAAGATCTCAATCAGCTGGTCTCAGTTTTCTTTTGGTGTTAAAAGTTAGCATTGTGACAAAATTTTTTGCCTAAAAGCATTTTTAACCACTTTCTTCTTTGTTTCCAGATGTTGCTTTACTTTAGATCTTTTTAATAATGGCGAAAAAAGATTGTCCCTTCTTTCCCGTTAGATTTGTATAAATTGCAATGCCTTGACGTTGACATAATTCAACAATATATTATCCAACACAATACGCAAGGAATGAGGCCAATGTGCCACAACCAAAAAAAAAAAAAAAAAACAGAAAGAATAAAGGAAATAGAACGTAGTTAGTGGGGGATTTGGTATTTGCCTTTCGGATATCTATGGTTATATATTAATTTATAAAAAAGAATTAATGTGTATGTCATGTATGTACTAAAGAAACTATGATATAGTACCGGAAACTTAACTTTTCTTTATTGATAATATGTGTATATATAGACATGATAATAGTTATCTACAAATCAAAATTTAAACCAGATTACAATAGATTACAAAAGTTAAGAATATAAAATAAAATACAAAAGAAAATTTGAACTCCAGCTATCATTTAAACTAAGGATAAGATATAACAACTCAATTTAAATTATTTTCTTGAGTAAAGTTGTTGAAGTAGATGACTCATCATTTTCAATATGCCCCCGCAAGATGGTGCTCCCATTGGAGATACCAATCTTGGACCGAAGTGAAAGAAATGACTGGCGTATAAGAGGTTTAGTAAGGACATCGGTAAGTTGATCTTTAGTAGAGATATAGGAAACACCAAAAGAGCCAGAAGTGACATAATCACGAACAAAATGATAATCAATGGTGATGTGCTTCATCTTAGAGTGGAAAACAGGATTAACAGAAAGATACGTAGTCCCAATATTGTCACAATAAATCATAGGTGAACCTTTTAAAGAGATATGAAGTTCACTGATAAGATGTTTGAGCCATAGTACTTCTGCTACTGTAGATGTTAGAGCACAATATTCTGCTTCGGTAGACGAGCAAGCAACTGACTTCTGTTTTCTAGAACACCATGAAACTGTATTACCACCAAGATAGATTATGTACATGTATATGTGTATATCGTTGTCACAACTCCTTATGCTGAACCGCAAAACTTAAAAGCTAAGCATTCAAACTATGTTAATTACATTGACATTGCTTATGTACTTTTTTTCATTATTTCAGTAATGGGGATTTATTGAAATCTTTCAAACAATTAAAACATTATAGTTAATTAGTTATAGTATGGATATTTTAGAAAAAGTTTGCTATCCAGCTTTGAAATAAATAATCTTTTTTTCGTGTTAAATTGACGATATAATTGGTTAGTTGAAAATCAATTAAAGAATTAATCCCAGTCCTTATTTTAGCGGCAAATGATTCCTTTGAAGAATGCCAAATCAACAACCTTTTTTGACTTCATATGCATTTTCTTTCCTGAAAGACGGTGCATTTAGCCAAGCATGAAAAATGAGTATATATATATATATATGCGTATATACTATTTATAACTATAGTGTAAATATCAGGCGATAGCTAATAATGTTGTTGATTTTTTTGTGGCATTTATCTTTTTTTTTTAATGAAATAGTTGCGTTTGTACTTTTTCGGGTAAAAAGGAAAAACAAAAAATTACTAGTCCTTAGAAAAATTGAGATAGTTTCTAGTTGATCATTTTGCTTCTATCTTCTTCAGTTTTCTCGTACAAATATAATGTACTTGTTTCTGTGGGAAAAGATTGCTTATAAGATTTATCTACTGGGCTGTGTCCGGATTTGGATTCATATCATTTAATAGAAAACCTGTACTCAATTGAACAGCGTTATTGCATTTTGTTATATCTACGTTGCCATTATGATTGTCCTTAGACCCACTGCTCAAATTAGCTATTCATCAATCATCATCACTAGGAGATTAGTTCTTTTATTTCTCTTGCTATTAATTTTTGTGTGCATGATTAAACTCTTTTCACAAAATACTTAAATACCTACCAAAAGATAAATAGATAATAAATTTTGAAATTTATTACTGTATATTATTCATTTACATATAAGGTGGCAAAATGTGCGGGCCTGATAGAAAAAACAGGCCAACTCAGAATTTTAAAATGGAGCCCGGCCTGGCCTGTAAGTCCGCCCGGGCTCCTAGGTGGGCCATGCCTGGAACGGGCTAAAACGGGTTTGCCCGTACTGGCTCTTTCTTGGTCCAAATTAAAAAAATCTAAAAAAAAATATTATTTGTATAATTAGTTAAAAATATTGGAAATTTAAAAATAGAATTTATGAAAAAATAAATAATATGTTATGTTTTTTTTCCTATTGATAAAAATTTAAAAATAATTAAATAAGCTAAAAGTATATAAGTTGAATAGTTGATAAACAAAGTTTAAAACAAAAATTTTAAGAAAATTTTAAAATTAGATTGAAATTTGAAAGTATTAAAAAAAAGTGAGGAAATTTATATTTGTAAGTATTAGAAAAAGTTTTGTATTTAAATTTATTTAAAATTTTTTTAAAAAAATAATAAAAAATATTTTTGACAGGCCGGCCCATACAGGCTAAATTGATGTGCCGGTCTAGACCAACGGATCTAGATATATAGGTCCAACTCAGTCCTACCTCTAGAACTGGGCCGAGTCTAAACCCATTCTAATGCGGGTCGGTCCATTTAGCCCGACCCTTTTCTGCCACCTCTATTTGCATGTGATAAAATGAGATAAAACATTTGGTTGGATTGGAGAGCACTCTTGACAGACGGCAAATCGAGTGTCTACCAATTGAGAAACGCTATAATTGGATCTCAGCTTTGGAGGAGTACTAAGAGTGGCCAAACACATGTCACCCTAGCACTTTCCTATTGTTTTCACCAAATTAAGATATTTCATTATTAAAATTAAAACTAACAAAAAAAGAAAAAATAGTTTGAGTCAAGGATTCTTCCATTATAGGCTAAATAAGCTAATATAATCGAATAATCATGTAGGAAATCCTCAAAACAGATATTTGGTCCATGGGAGGAGTCCCAAAAAGGTAAAAGAAAGAAATTTACCACAGTTGCTTCTTTTCGCTAAAATGTATATAAAATAGGAAGTCACTATCTATATAATAAACTAAAAACATGGCCCAGGCGGATTCGCACAAAATCTTTGCTTAAAAAATTGTCTAGTTTGGTTTCCAATTTCCATGTGGTGTTCTATGATTAATTTCACAAATTAATTGATCAAGAAATATAGAAATGAAGAAAATAAACCGCTGATTAATTTCTTTTGGCTTTAATATAAAGCTAGTCTTCTCCTCTATCTCTATCTCTCTCTTCTCATTTACAAAGAAGGGAACATGCATCAAAAGCATACAAGTATCTCATAATTTGTACAAAAGCATTTGATGCAATTTTCTTTCCAACGAAAAAGAAAAAGAAAAATGAGATTCCTTGCTCTTTTCCACATGTAACTTATGGTTCTAACAAAGCCCAGTTCTGATATTTATACATTCATCATGATGAGCCTTTGTTCATTAATTAGACATTTTTTGTTTTCCCTAAATACCTGGCTAATGCTTGTTGCTTTCACATAATTCTCACACGAATTCTGAAAACCTTGTCGGATAGATGCGGACCAATTAGAATCAAACAAATCACAAAGATTCCTTTCTTTTTTGTGGTAATAAGAAAAATGAGACATTTTTTATTTCTTAAAATGCTAAATGTGAAACAAATTAAATAGAAAAAATAGTTTGACTGATGTGATTTTTTAGTGACAATGAATGAGAAAGTGAAAAATACACACATATATATATTAATAAAAGAAAATATGATAATTTATGGGTTGAATTATTTTTCTTACATAATTTATTAATATAGACTCAACTATTCTACTAAATTTTTAACATCAACATTTTACATGTGAGTTAATAACATTCAAATGGTGAATAATTAATCTTTTTTGCAGTCAATTCTAATATTATCAATTAAATGTTGATAACTTAATTACATGTGTTAGTTATTTTGGTATTAAAATTTTGTAAATTAGTTAGAATACTTAGTATTATCCTTATATACAACTTTAATTATCTTCTTGATAATACGCCCAATTGATGAGATCGTTTCTTTTCAAGACTCATGATTATTATTATCGATTGGACATCGTAGACTAACTTATCAGGTTAATATCGCCGTAATCACATGCAATGACGATAAGCTCTTTAATTCCTTTTCTTGATTGAAAACTACTCGTCATCATTACATTTCATCATCTAAGAAAGGGAAAGAAGTAGAAACAAACTAAAATTAATATAGGGACAAGAAAAAGGAGGCTTAGAAGAAAGTGTGTGAATTTGACAATAATTGGCGCGAAATTCACTAAACGAACCATCAATTCCGCACGTCCTTATTACCAAAAGTACAATTGTAAAAACACCACAACTAAACCAGTCATTATCATATATTGTAACTATATATTTGGTAGTATAGTATAGAATTAGACTATATATAGAGAGAAAGAGTTCACTGGCAATAAATTTTGTAGGTACCGGAAACAGTTGTAAGATTCCCAACTCTACTGTTTTCGTTTGTCGTTACTTTTGTTTCATTGCATCATTCACAATTTTTTCTTTTTGGCTCAAAATAGGAGACCCCCCAATTACCCAATTTAATAATTTTGTTTTGGTTACCGAAACTAACTCAATTATTAGACGTCTACTTTGTGTGTCACCAGCAAATAGTTTTTGTAGTACTAGTAGCAGTATATGCAAGAATTAGGCATGTTTGGCAAATTTAGTTTTGTCCTTTTTGAATTTCTGGCCCAATAGCTAAATGAAGCGTGTGCTAATGATGAGCAAATTGAATATGAAGAAGATAATGATGGTGAGGTCACTAACCACTAGTGCATAGTACGTGGCATCAATACGTTTCTATGGAGAATAGGGCCATTGCCGATAACTTAAAATTTGCTACGTTATAATAAGCACCTAAACATTTATGAATATATATGTTGTTCACCTTTAAAAAAAACTTGCTTAATCATGTAATTGTCACCTAGTTTTGAGCACCTACATGGGGTGTCCACACCACACAGCTTGGGAATCACTTTGAATTCTTTAGCTTAATAATATAAGAAACAGAAGATAGAAGAAAAGAAAATATCCCACTATATGATGCATGAATTAACCAATAGAAATCCTTTACTTTTTTAGGAAAAAGCAAAAAAGTAGTTTAGGTCCAAAAATGGTGTAAATCTTTCTTTAGGTGGGTTATTTTATCAGTCAATATCAGTATTATAAGCTAAACTAATTTATCAGAGTAGCTCAATCTAGTAAAGGGCGGAGACGTATTACTTTTAAGTCAATAACATAGAGTCTAGACTCTAGAGTCTAGACCACATTATAATTCTCTTAGACAAAAATATATAGTGGAGTACTTTACAATAATGATATGCTAATAACAGTAATACAGAGAAAAAACACTAATCATTGTTTTTATTTGTATTTTGCTCATATAAATATATAATACATTGGCAGTGAAGATTATGCCCTTTTTCTTTCTTTTTTTATATGGACAAATATAAGCAAACAAGAAAACTAATTAACCCCTTTCTACTCGGTTGTCTGCTAGTAACTGATCCAAACTGAACCAAGGTACAGAAACGAACCAAACCCAGATTTTCTTTTGGCCCAAAGCCAAACCCCATGTCGAAGGTTCAATTATTAAACCCTTTTTCGAGATCAGAACTGGGGCCTTCGTTGCCTGGAATAAGATCGCAGTAACAGATCATAGTATGATGAGTAATAATTCTGATCATAATCTGTTTGACAAAATGCTCCAATGAATGTGGCTTAGTTTCTTTAATACTCCCATAAGAATGGCTCCTCAAGCCGGAGTCCAGTATCGGCCGCACATAAATGCCACGACGGGGAATAATAGCAAAACTCAGTGGTGGTGCTGTCCGTACCGCCGATGTAAAGATCAGGCAGGTCAAACAGTGTATCCTCATAATTATCAGTTGACGAAGGAGAACTAGTAGATTCTTGAGTACTACTACCATTTTCCATGGTGGACGACAAAGTTGAAGTACAAAACGAGATGGGAATCTCGGCTCGGCTCGGCTCGGCTTCAGCTTCGGCCTCGGGCGTGTCATGGATTACACATGGTAACTTGGCCACCTCGAAGGAGGCAGCAGCCTTGGCTGCAGCGGCTTGAATGTCCTTTGGAGCCGTGGAGACCGGGCGGGGGAGATCCTTGGACAATTCAGGGAAATTGAGGTAAGCCGAGGCGCCTTTGATGGCTAGAGCGGCTACGTCATGGGCTCGAGCCGCCATTTCGGCTGTGGGGTATGTTCCCAGCCAAATTCTGGATTTCTTCCTCGGCTCACGGATCTCGGACACCCATTTGCCCCAGTTACGCATTCTTACACCCCTATAAGTGGGGTGTTTCCCGTCATTATTGTTCTCATTAGTCCTTTGCCTCTTCTTGCTTTGTTGATGATCATTTGATGCATTGACATTTTTCATTCCTTCTACTACTTTTCCCGATCCATTTTGAGCTGTACAATCTCCCGCACTCTTCGTGTTCTGGTCGAAGCCGGCCGAAAACTTCGAAGAAGAATCGAAAGTTGTCGACGAGGACGAAGATGAGGACGAGGTGGCCATGGTGATTGTGGTGGAAGATGAGTTGATCAGGAGGTTTTCTTGGGCATCACTCTCTATGTTGATCTCTTTTTCCATGATGTTGAGTCCTCCTAGTTCTAGAGCTAGACAAAGGATGTGAGTATAAAAATAGAGGTGTTGGGCTTTTTATTATTCTTCAGCAAAAAAAAAAAAAAAAAAACATAAAATATGTAAAGAAATCTAGCTAAATAAAAGGAAAAGAGAAAAGAATATATAAAAGAAGCATGGGGTCCAACGTCACAATAGAAGACTACATACAGTTCAGCTATGCTGTTTCCCATGTGGGAATTGAATAATGTGTGCTTTGAGATGATCATCAGTTTATTTTTACCTCCATATGTACATACATACATATTATATAATGCTTCTTTTAATTATTTCTTTCTGGAGTCAAGAACATTATCATAATTGCTATTTTTTTCGGTCTAATTTGACCAAACTCTAATATTTGCAGGTTAAGTATACAANAAGGGGTAAAAATCGTGGTTCACGCTGATTAATGTTCATGGACTTGTATACAGTACTCACAGCAGCCTATATATATATATATATTAATGTATGTTGGTTGTTAGCAATTAGAACTTGTAGCTATGGTAATAGGTATGAGAATGTACGGTTTTCACAAATTCAAAACCATGAATTTCACATGAATTCTGAAAGGGCCCTACTTTGGTTTTCCCATTATTCTTACAGTAGATTTGCGGGTCCGCACAATGTTTCAACCCCAAAACATCTAGATTTTCCATTTGTATTTTATTAATATTTGGTCTCCACACATTGTATATGTATATACCAAATTATCAATGCCCACAATATCAAATTTAAGTATTTGCAAAGCTTTGTTCATACATCACCTTCAACTAGGCCCAATTGTGTCTCTTCCACCTACTCTCTGGTCTCTGCTAGAACCTGGTCATAAAATCAGACCTATTAAAAAATTGTTCTACACGCATATTATACGATTATAATATCTATAAATACTAACTAGAAAAAGTTTAGTGAATATCATATTAATTAAATGGCTAAATAAAGTAAATAATTGACCAACAAAAATGTGACCAATGTGATGGAATCTTAATAGAAAAGCCGAATAGTAAGCAATGATCATGATCATGAAGCGTCAAAGTACCCTCAATCAACTATCCGAAGTTTCTCTCATGTGGGTTTTGGTTCTTTGGGATAGGGACAATTGATGCTAACACACAATCACATGAATAATGTTATAAACTGATATATGAATTTCCCATAAGAAAAACCTCTGCTAATTAATAACTGCTCAGCTACAGAATTGTGATACTAATTAACTAGTTCTTGATATTTTAGGGACTACATGTTGTGTATGTATAAGTATGTACGAGCATATGAGGGGTTAGATCAGATGGGTGGTTATACTTTTTAATGATATGCAACACACCATGGCATGGATGGTGCACATGCCAGTGGGTCCCGAATTAGTCAATGCCAGATATCTTAGCCCAATGGGATCTACTGTGCAACCTTGATTCCTGGTGACATTGAACATGCTTATAGTCAATAAATTGTTTGATTGAAGTAGCTAGATTTCAATTTCAGGCATAATTTAACTGTATTGGAATATAGTTTATTTTTATTTTTATTTTTTGCTTTAGTACTAAAGATCTTTTTATTCATGTATAAGATGTAAGATATAAGAACTAGATATCTGTACTTCGATATCTCAATTCCATGGAATCTCAAAGTATAACATTAGAAACTTAAATTTTTATAACTTGAAAACGCATCTTTAAGTGAAAAAATTATTAGAAGGGGATTTAAGTAACTAAGGAAAAAACAATTCGAGGGCTTTTCAGCTAATGTCATCGATTGGCAAGTTATACGGTAATTCATACTTGTTTTTGTTTCGTTTTTTTTTTTTTTTTCAAATGCCAAGTGGTCCAAACCCACATGGAACACATACAAAAATATCAGTCTCCACTTTTGTCTCTTAGTCCAAAATTTGCGTATGGTATCCATTGTAATTACCTGAGAACACAAATGAATTCGATTTAAAACTAAATTTTTGTCCCAACTTATTGAAAGCCCATCTATATAGCGAGCTCATCCTTCTTCTTGGAAACCTCCACCGAAAACTACCAAAATAATGTAGTTAATCCAGTATCGTCTGATACGCTTAAAAAGTTTTAAAAATATGGGTTTTTGGTACATTTGGTCCCTCAACTATTGAGAGATTTGGTCATGTTTCAATTTTGGTAATTAAGTTCTTTGACTTTCACTTTCTTGGTAATTTTAGTCTAATTGATAACTACCATTTGTTTTTAACAGAATTAATCACGCGGAACTCACATGGCATAGATATATTTATTATATACATAATATTTTCTATTTGAAAAGGATATATATATATATGCCAATGATATAATCCCTCTTTTGGACTAGTCACTCACTGTTTATCTGACCATTAAAAGTAATTGATTCTTATCCAACGGTTATGAAGAGTTGAGGGATAAGGGCATTTAGCAAAAACTATAACTGGCTGAGGAGGTCTTCTTCGTTTCTTTTTTCATTTTTTTATTTTTAATTTTGAGATGTTGCTGCGTAAAAACATAGGGGAAAAAATTATATCCAAATTCTCAAAAAAAATAAAACAACTATACCCTAGATTCTTTCTCAAATTCTTTGACCTAAATCTTCAAAAACTCTCAAAACAACGATTAACCCCTTTGTAAATTTAAACAAAAAATGAAACCGATCGACGACCGACGAACGATGACCGACGACAATGCGAGTGATACTTTCGAATGCTATTCAAGCGTGGACGGCTGATCTACTTGCTTGATTTAGAGGTTAGTCAGTGTAGAACTCTAGCAAAATACATCCCTTGTTGTTCTAATTAGTCAGGTCTCTAAAATATTATTAGTTTGATTACTGTACACGACAATGCCTAATCTGATCATAACGTTATTGTATGTTAATGTTATGCAATTGTTTTGTTAATTTTGATGTCATTGTTGCTTACAGTAAGAGGAAACAAGGGAGATAGAATCATTTGTTAAATTTGTTGTTGTCGTTGTTGGTTTTTTTTTTAAACATGTGTTTTATATTTTCTATTTATTTGGATGATTAGTTTTTATGTTATTTGCTTAATTGTACTTTGTTCTCGTAATAACTTGATACTAAAACTCTCTCATTTATACACATATGCTTTACGGAGTATTGATGTGTTTTCAATAGGGCTTATGGTGCTATTCCTTATTATTAAGTTGTAAAAAGCATGATCAAATAAGCTTTGTATGAATTGATATCAATGGTTATGTTTTCATATATTTTAATATTAATTTATGTCTTATTTTACTGGTCATCAGTTTTTAATTTTATTTTTTTGGTCAGAATTCTCATTTACAATTTGTTATTATAGGATCAAATGTAGTAGTGATTTTTTTTTTTTTGACCTTTGTTGGACGGGGGGAACTTTTTTTACCAAAATTAAAAAAAAGAAATGACAATCAGAAAGGGACATAAAACCAAACCTCTGAAAGGAAAAACCACTAATAAAATACTATATTTACTTTTACATATATGTCATATAGATGTGTAACCAGTGAAATGAAATCTATTTTTTTATTTCATAAAAATATTATTTATTTATATATATAAGTTTTAAAAATTCACAAAGTTTCAAATCCATTAATAGTAAAAAAAAATTAATTTTCCATGCAGAAGTTATACAGTATTATAATATACTAGGACAACGTTTTTTATATTTTTATTCTCCTCATATCGATCATTTAGTATTTAAACGATCAATCGCTTACATGCGTGAATAGTTGGCTATATTTTTCAGCAGTATTGAATACTGGCAACGAAAAAAATAATAATTTGTCTTTATTTTTGGTCAATACAAAATTAAATATCTAAAAATATAATTGGGATTTCAATTTTTTAGTTACTTAGAAATAGTTAAGCGATCTTCAATAGTTATAAATATGGTATTATAATAATATAGTAATATTATAAAATTATCAAGTGGTAAATATGTGGTAACATAATTAAATTATGATTTAATATGATCATTAGTCATTCCTAATAAAAAAATTATGTCCAATTTCATTGAATATTCTCCAGGCTACGTTGTATTATTTCCCAAAAAATGTTACTCTACTTAGTCTTGTCTTGTTACCTAAACAAGGTTATTATGTTACTTAAAAAAATAACAATGTTACATGTCTTTTACATTTTATGTGGAGATTCAAATCCGTACGGGGCCTAGGCTATAGTTCCATGCTGTATTTTTTTCCCAAAAATGTTACTTTATTGGCCTTGTATTGTTACCTAAACAAGGTTTTCATGTTACCTAAAGAAATAATAATGTCACATATCATTTATTTTTTATGTGGATGTTCAAATATATGTAGATATTTCAAGGTGCTAAGAAGACCAAAATAACCCTTATTATACGTAAAAAAAGTCACATAGCAGGTTATCCAAATCTGCTATAACAGGTTTTTATCCAAGATAAATGAAAAAATTAACTTTCAAAGGTGGGCCACTTTCATAATAAATGATGGGTGACTAGTCCCCAAATATAACATTGTGGGACTATAACCGAACCCCATGCCAAACTCTCCAGTCTTTTTTTTCTTTTTTTTTTTTAAAGTGGAGCTTAACTAATGACTTTCACTTATCACAAATTAAAGGAAAATATATATTACTACCCAATCCCCACCCCTACTCCTACCCGATGTAGCTCGAACCTAGGACTAAGATCCTAGATAATGGGTGCTCTTACCACTTGAGCCGACCCATTTCGTCACCAAACTCTCAAGTCTTAATTATGCTTCTACAATCAAACGGGTGACCGGCCCCTTGTAAATATTCAGAGTTAAATTGCATAGGAAAATCCGTTCAACCAATATATACCATGCACGTTGTATATGGTGAGTCAACTGTTTGTTAATAATTTTTGCCATGAAGTTATTATTATTATTAGACTTTGGCAGCTAACTTGGCATATCATCTACGCAACTATAAAACGTTCTTATATTAATTAGATGTGTATCCTCGTGGCACTATATATTAATCTCATTCGATGAAGAAAATTTGTAATATTCATTTATTAGTTTTTTTTTAATTGAAGAATTTCTTGTTTCGGAAGAAAGAAATTTTTATTGTTTCAGTTTCCAGTACTGAGATAGATCATAGATAACTATACGGTTATTTTTAAAACCAGCTTCTCTACAATGAGATCTTTCTTGACAAATTTCAACCCAACTTGCTTATAGTATATACAATTTATGTCCAGGAGAACCACTAGTTCGACTCCTTTAATTGTTTCTTTAATTCAACAAACTTCAATATCCATTTTTACTCCTTTTCAATATTCCATTTTAATTAAGTTGTTGAGAGCTCATATCCGCGGAGAATAATTTATTTAGAAAGAAAAGTTCTAATTTGTGTATACGATAATTCTGCAAAAACTGGCATTTGATGGTCAAATAAGATATATAGCACAACAGAAAGGGCGGAAAAAAAAAAGGAAAAGAGGGAAATTAAAAATTGATTTAATATCTATATTTGAAAAGCCCCAAATATAGAGCTGTGCACGCGTCCTTATTTATTTATAATTTTAGAGTAATTTAGGCTTCATTACTCCGTACTAGGAATGGCGATGGGCGGCTCAACAGGGATGGTTTTTCAACCTGGACAATTGTAATACCATATTTATCCATTAATCATTATTTTAGATGTGGATAATCCAATGACGGAGTTAGAACTTTCTTCTAGTAGGGGCGAAGATAAATTATTTCAATACAATTATAGCAAAAAAAAAAAAGATATTTTAATATATAATAGTATCTCCAAATCTCAATAAATTATGCTTGACGAATTTTCATATTTTAAAAGTATTATATAATAATCTCATTATCACATTATCAAAAATGAAATTTTCAAATCTATGAAATCTTCATAAGCATACAAACTAATCTAATTTTTAATTAAAAAAAATAAGTATAAAGGATACAACACAACTTGTAGCTATATATATACATATTTGTCTATTGACTAGCCTATAGAGTTAGAGTCATTAGAAACAAGGACGAATTTTCCCCGATTCCAATTTTTCCTCTCAATTTTAGTTTAAAAAATTGAATAGAAAATGAAAAGTGATTTTTATGTTGAAAAAAGAAAAAAAAAGTGCTATCAATTCCTTGGGGCCACGCTCGAGGGCCAAAGGCCTGAGATTTTCCCGGTCCATATGGAGGGGGCGCTTTACATAGATCCCGTGGATTAGTTGGGGCATAAGCCGTGGATATCACGGCTATAAAAAAAAAGGGTGACAATTCACTTCTTACATAGGGATAAAATTGGAAATAAAAAATGTTAATAGGGCCAAAGTAGAATAAAATCTTATATTGTACTAAATTATGAAATAAAAAATATAAAAAGGGCAACAACAATAATATCTTACATTAAATTAGGGATAAAATTAGAAATAAAATCTCAATGGGGGCCAAAGTAAAAAATAAAATCTAAAGTAATACTAAAATATAAAATGAAAAATTTTTAGGGAGGCAATGGCCTCCACTTGCCCCCCTAGTTTTGCTCCTAGTGGGTACAATGTGGAAATAATCAATGGATAACGGAGAAAACTAGGGTTATTCATTACCCGTTAATTATAATAAAATAAGAGAACTATAACATTAAAATTCTAAGTAACATAATTGTTTTTTTTTTTAGTGGACATAAATTTAAATATAACAATGTACTAAATAGTTTTTAAACTCTAAAATTCAAATATATAGGTACATATAAGTCTCCAAACTCGTTATTTTTAAAAAGGTATATCTATGAGTAGTGTGAAATAAAAATATATAATTATATGTGTAATAATTTATTATATGAATATGTATATTAGGGCATAGATTATGTTAATATAGTCCATGTATACTTACAGTGTGATTATTCATCGCCCTGGTCATTTTACCTGTTAGAATAGTTTTTCTCTTACCCATTCGAATTGGCTCGCAACAATGGGTTATATTGCCGTCCTTAGTTCGTACTACTATGCATGGTCGTGAATTTAAAGTCCCCTATTGCTTACGGATGTTACATAATTGTTCGTAGGACAATTGTTTCTGTTTGGAGAAACAGAAACTCGCTATGTATAGTATGCATAAAGAAGTATAGTATGTAGACATTGAAACACGGTTGTATACTTAAATAGAATGTTAATTGTTTCTGACTGGGGTAACAGAAAGTCGCTTATGGCATGCACATGCAAAGATAGTACGTAGAAAATGAGACATAAATTGTATACTTCCTATAATAGCAAAATTCTGCATGTTCACCCAATAATTGAAAAATACTGAAAAAATGAAAAATCCTCCTCACATGGCCGAGGCCGACTCAATTGATAATTTAAAAGAAGAATACTAAAAACACCCCTTTCATTATTGCAAAAATACTAATTTTATGTTTGACTGTCTTTTTCCATAAGATCAAAAAAGTATCTCCTCTATTTTTTGTAGAATGAAAAAAAGACAATATGACAGTCTTGGGTCAAAACTAGTACATTATAAAATTTCTTTATTACCCTTTTAATACTTGTGTCTATTTTTTAGTTTTTTGGAAACATTAAATTAACTTCATTTATATGTTTTAATTTTTATTCTTCTCTATGGAGGAAAAATATTTTAAATTTTTTGTCTAATTTTCTTCATTAAATTGAAATGCAAATTGTATTTGTTTAAGGGTGTTTAGAGATAAGTTTTACATGTTTATTAAATATTTTTTGGCAACGGTAATATAGGCATTTAAAAAACTTAACCCCCAAGTTTGACAGAAAATTGTCAAGAGGGGACACTTTTTTCCTCTTTTGAAAAATATTAGGAAAACGTTCAGTTTTATGAGAATAGAGGATCAAATATGGTATTTAGTCATAGTAGAGGGGTTTGGTATTGTCCCAAGTAAAAATTAAATAAAAAAAATGTTACCTTAGCTCAAAAAGACAAAGAGGTAAATGTTATAAAGCTAGTTAATTACAATATGGTTACCATGCATGCCTTATATTTCAGACTCACAGAAGCTCTCTCTCTCTCTATATATATATTATGTAATGGATAAAATTATTAAAATCGATAAACTATAAAAAGTGAAAATGGAGCTAGAGAATAATATCTAAGTGAGCAAGATATGATAGATGGAACAGA